>VWYP01024541.1:877005-895627 GCA_013400435.1 Pycnonotus jocosus
GCGCCCCGCTCCGGGACCGACCCGCCGGCGGGGACGGGAGTTGGCAGAACGCGTGTGGAGGCGAAAAGAAACGCCCCGCGTCGAGCTGGGGAGCCCCGGGGCGCTGGGGCAGCGTCCCGCCACCGGGACCCGCGGGCTGCGCCGTCCCGGCTGTGCATCCATATGGAAGCGAGCAGAGACAGACGAGGCTGGCAAACTTAAGGCACCTCGGCACGAGTTGTATTCCAGTCTTGGTTTCCAGTTGACAGCAGGGACCCAAATGGAAAAAGTGCCACCAGCAGAGGCAAATCACGGTCAGAGGTCTTCATCTGATCCAATAAATTACTCTAAGCAGCCATTTCGCAGGAAAAAAATTGTTTGGACTATTTGCTAATAAGATGGAAAGTGCTTCCTGCAATCTTACATTAAATATCTGCAATTGGAGATATAGACCCTGAAAGTCTTTAGGAATACTATAAATACAATATAGAAGAAGGATTTTTAAATAATTAAATAATCAAGAGTGGCCTTTATGGTAAAAAACAAGTTATATTTGTTTCCATATGGCCAGGATAAATGCCATACTGCTTATTCCCTTCAAATAATGTATATATTTACTCAGCTTTTACATTACTGGGATCATCTGCTGTTTTCACTACTTCACTCTTTAACCTTGCAGAATCCTATTAGCCCTTCTTGTGCTCCTGCTGGCCCTGCCAGCCCACAGCCCTACCTCCCCCAGGCTGATTCTCACTGTATCTGCATGTGTTAGACCTCTCTGGAAAGCTGCAGGCAATGGCTTCCTGCAGGAAGCTGGTCTTCTGCCAAGGAATTTTCCTGGGTATCCTTGACTATTCTTGCTCCTTTATGACTAAGGGTCCAGCTATTACCTTCCACCCCTATATTATGGATACAAACGAAGGGTATAGAAGAAAAATAACAGCAAGCCAGTCCTGCTCCCTGCTCATGAGGAGGTTTTATGGACCCCAGCCCTGATCAGCCATGGCAGTATATGATTTCTGCTTGCTTGGTTTGATGTTCTGGTTTGGCTTTCCCGTTTTTTAGGTTAAGGATAAAAAGGGAAAGATTATTCTGAAGGATGAGGTAGATCAACCTGTACATTGCATTTAAACATCCCTTTTCTTATCTTTTCAAATGACCCCTATTTGGAATTGCTGTCTGCACCAGGCTTCTCCCAGTTCTTCCTTTTGGTTTGGTTTCATGTTGGCCTTTTTTTTGTTTTGTTTTGTTTTGTTTGTTTGTTTGGTTTGGTTTGGGTTGGTTTGGGTTGGGTTTGGGTCCATATTGAGCAGCTTCTCTTACTTAAAATCTCATATGCTTTCATCAGTACACAGCTGGTAAAGTTCCAACTTCATTTTTATTGGACTTGTATTTTAAGCTGATGATGTGGCTTTTTTATGTTTCATCCATCCCATCCTGCTCAAATTGAAATAACTTCTGCACATAAACTTGAAAGGGAGAGGGGTTGGCCCTCTATATTTGAAATCAAAGTCCTTATTTGTATATGATTCATCCAAAAAAAACAAGAGACAGAGTAGATTATACAAATACAAAACAACTCAGTCATTAGTTCTACTAATTAAGATGGATTTTTACTCTTAAAAATACTGGAGGTTAGAAAGTATGCCTTAATATGGATAACAGCTGTACTGCAGAGTAATGATATAAACAAAAAGAATCAGTAACTGCCTTCATGCAGTTTATTTCTATACAGAAACCAAGTTCTATGTGCACATGTTGTTACCTTATCACATGGAGACAAAAGCTTCATGGGCTCCAGGGCTTGGGGGGACTGTTTTACAACCTCCTTTAAAATTTTAAACAAAACCAAACTGAGAAGCAGTGTCAAACAATGGAGCCAGACCTGCAGCTGGTAAAAACTGTGCTTGCACTGCACTGGCTGGAATAAATCTTGATTCCCACTGAAGTCAGTGAGAGTTTTGCCATTGCCTTCAGCAGAGCCAAGATTTCCTGCAACAGATTCTCAGTGAGATTTAGACCAACTGAGTATGTGCCACATGGCACAGCAATGGGCCCATTATCCTTCCACAGGAAAAATGGATGCATGTTTGACCCTGAGGAGGTGGTCCAAAGTGTGCCAACCACCACAGAGCCCAGAGAAGTGAAATTCAACATGAGTCCTCACATCCCTGCCATTACACCACTGTAGCAGAGAAATCCAGGGAAATATCCTCCTCAAAACTAGTTCTCCATTTCCTTAACTGGGATTCCTGTCACAGACACATGAGGTTGTGGCCTGGGTTTCCTTAGTGGGGCATTGCCATGGCTGTCTCCAGAACAATGCCTCTATACATTTTAGAAACAACCAGAAAAAGGTCAGTGTGGAATGTATGGACTACTGCATTAATTATAGTCCACAACCCTCTAAATTAATTGGTGTGAATGAAATCACACCATATTTATCTCACTGGAAAGAAGGGAGAAGGACTAGATACTGCAACTGTGCTTGGATAGTTCAATCTGAGAGTAGGGCTGTGCTGCTGCCAGCCATGACTACAGTCACACAGATGTTTGCCTTCACTGGATACAGGCATACAGAAAGGAGAAAATGATGCTCTGTGTGTCCTGAATGAATGCCCAGACTGAAGGAAAGGTGTTCTAGCAGCTGAAATACCTGAATTAGTTTTAAACGAGCCATCAGAGGTATGAACAGCCCTGTAACTGAACTGACACAGGGCTCAGCACAGAATGTGGAGTATTAATTGGATTTGCAGATTTTCTAATCCACACCAAGTTTGTGCTATCTGTTCCTGTTCCAGCTAGGGTACATCTGCATAAACTGCAGCCAGACCTTCACTTGGAGATGTTCTCACATATAATTTTGCTTAGGAAAATTAATAGATCCTAAGCCTAATCACCAATACTGTTCTGAAGGTGTTTTAAACACATATAACTGCACCTTGGAATAAGAAATCTACTGTATCTGGAATTTCTCATTTCTGGATCTCTTGCTGTTTTCAAGGGGAAATCATTCTTTTATTAGTGGGGCTGTGAGAAGAAATGCTGGACTGCAGCACTGTGCTTTTTTTCAAAGGACACACCAACACCTGAGCAGGTAACTTTGAGTCTGCTTATGGCTCAAAGCAGTCCAAGCTCTCAGGTCAGAGGTTCCCCAAAAGTGAAAATCTCATTCCTAACCTCCTGATGTCCCTGATGGTACCTGTCTGCACAAGGACTGCATTTTACCTGTGTTTCTCATGCAGGTGATTGTCTTTGCTCTCACCCTTGACTGCTGTGCATACTTTGTGACTATGCAACATTATAAAGCTTAATAAAAAGGAAGAAAAATTAAAACAATATGCCAGTTCATTTCCTTCACACTTGACATTTCCAGGCTTCACATTGTTTGAACCCTTTTGCCATTATGTGGCACTATGATGTACTACCTAGGAAAGAAAGCATGTATTTAATGCTGATTTTGAAGCAGTGCAAGCTAAAGAGGAATAATTAAAATTGGAACAGTCCTACCTTCCCCCGTTATTTTAGCAGGGTAACGAAACAATCCACGGCACAAAAAATAGACCGATGGAACTATTAATAAATTACCAAATTATTCAGCTCTTGCTAATAATTTCACTTCCACTCCTTTTTTAAGAAAGTGACAAAGAAATATTCTAAGAGAGGTGACATGAAAATGAATGAAATTAAAGCAGTAATACTGAAGCCAATCCCTTAGATTCTTGGAATAAGAAATCAGGTATTATTACAAACTATATTAACATATTTAACTAATAAAATCCTGCCTTCAACAGAAAACTACTGAGTGAAGGTATAAAAGCAGGGCATCCCCTCTGCCTGTTCATCCTGAGAGCCAGCTCCTAAGCCCTTCTCAGGCATGCCCAATGTGCCCAGGCTCCTCAGGAGACTTGGGGAGTCTGCTGAGTCAGGAGCAGCATGGGACATACCCCAAAATTTCAGGGACTTTACTTAGAAAAACGTGGGCAGTTATACATTTTGAAGTCCGCCACTGTTAGACAATGGGACTTAGCTCTCACTTTAGCTGTCCAAGATTCAAGTGTCCATTCTTCCAAGGAAGAGCAGCCTGCATTCTTCCCAACACAGTTCCGTGTGTCACTGCTGGGACACACCTGCAGCCTGGGACAGTAAAAAGGTCCCTGCAATTCACTCAGGCCAAGAGATTAACCTGTGAGATGCTGCTGACACGGGGACCAGCTGTGGGTACCTCCTCAGGTCTGTGCTCATTGATAACACAGCTTCAAATTCCTTCTGTGCTGGCCCAGAGTTCCTGCCTGACCACAAGACCTGAATTTGCTCCTGAACTGTGCACACACAGAGGTTTGCACCCAGATCCAGGGAAGGAGGTAGCAGAACTGCAGGGATGGATCCAAGTTTCCTTCAGCACCTTCAGTATTTGGTTCAGTCACTTTGTCCTGATTTTGCGACCCATGGTAGAAGTTCCATCTTAATTCCCCTTTATATATTATGTTGACAGAGAAAATGGAAAAATTTCATTGTTACCACTTCTTCCACTAACCATCTGTATTTACCAGCTAGTGTAATTGTCTTTTGATAAATAGTACAATCCCTCCCCTATGTTTTCACCCTGATTCTTTCTGTTCAGATCCATTGCCTCACTATTAATATTTCAGCCATGTGATTTATCCCAGCATGTTCCCGGAATACTTGCCTTCTCTATATAAATATTTGAATGATCTTAATTTCAACTAATTAGTACTGGGACATTTGATTTCCCTCTTGAAGAATTCTCATTTGCTACTAACCAGTTCCTTTCCAGTATAAGAGACACCTATTTTGAGGGGAGAGAATAGAGTCATAAAATGAACCAAACACTTTTTCTGTACTGTTCTACCCTTCTTCATATTGGTCATGTCAATCTGATGCCAAAATAACTCTCCTAGGTCAGAAATCTCAAAAACATCAAGTACACAGGCAGTGACAATAAAGCATTCCTATCCTGCCTATCAACATGCTTCCAACCTTACAGAAAGACAGGCCTTATTTAACATCTTATCATGCCACAAATGGGGACAAGTCACTAAGTTCAGATTTGTGCAAGATATGGGAAATATAATAAAGTTTGATGGTCCTCAGATGTGTCACTTTCCTTGACAGCTTTACCTATAAAGGAAGTTTAGGCCTCAAACAAGGGTTTGGGATTTTTTTCCCAGTGCAAATCTAGCTGTATATAATTTTCCCTGAAAAACATTTAGCAAGTTTGGGTGAAATATATTGGCTCTGTGCACCATGACTCTTTAAAAAGAGAAGGATCAACATCTTCCAGAAGAAACATGTCTGGAGGAAAAACATGTTTCTAGTCAACATACTAACTTATTGTTGAGAAACAATTTTGATGGAGCAGTTTCAACCAACCATACTTACAATTTTTTTCTGCTAGAGAGAAATAATTTCAGAAGCATTTCAGCCATGCAGATTTCTTCACCCTCCAGAAAAACCACACCACTCATTCTCACTGATTCACCCACTGCTGATATTAATCGGTCATTTGTTCAGTTTGAGCATTGTTGTAGTGAGTAAAGATACACATAAAGAGTATATGTTAAGAAACAAAGCAAAAATATTCCTAATAATTAGTAGCAAATGCCTCTGAAATATTTATTAATAAATCCAAGTACAACCAAAAAGCAAGATTATTCCTAAAACAGAAAAATTTGAAAATTAATTATCAAGATCTTCAGTTTCAATTCACTCTTCAAATGAAGCAAATTTTACTTTGCTGTTGCCTGCTTCACAGCTGCAACTCTGATAATAGGACATTTTAGTAATTTAGATCTTCACTAAAAACAAATACCCTTTTAAAACAGACCAGGAGATTTTCCAGTTTCAGAATCATTATTTATATATTTGTACTGAAGTAATGCCTAGAAGGCCTGGCTGAGACTGAGGTCTATTGAGTTAGTAAGACAGTGAAGAAAGTGACCTCCCTAAGTGCAAAATTCAATATAGCAGTTAAGTCCAAACAAGTACAAAAATAAGGATTTCCATCTCAAAATCCTAAACAGGTTGAATAATATTCATAAAAAACCATTTCTGCAGTCCTTATCTATTACTCATAGGCACACTTTTCAAATAGTATTTATTCTTTACATTTACAAACAGTTTATCTGAATAATTTTATCCTTTAACAACAGAAGTCTTAAGCTAATTCCCTTCTCACCGCCTACTCCATCTCCTCAAGAGATGCCGCGCGTTTGCAACTTAGGCTTTTTTATTTTTTTCCCCCTTAATCATGCTTGCTGGGAGCCATAAAGCTGAAAGGGAGAAAACCGTAAATAATTGCATCTTCAGAGATGAGTTTAAGCTTTAAGCGATGGCAGAAATACTGAGTTCATATGCTCCACCACGCTTCATCAGAGAAGGCCTTACAAATTAGGGTAAGGAAAACTTACTAGTACTCAGGACCCTGTGTTTTAAGAGGTTTTTCATCAGTCACAGAAATGATAGAATTTCTGCAGCTGCTGTTTCAGTGTATAAGTAACACAGAAGGAAAAGCACAGCAGATTACTGGGATCTTATCCAATATGGAAAATCTGCAGCCTCAAGTCAAACAAGCTCAGAAGGTTCATGGAATTTGACTCAGTGAGAACTGCTAACTCAGGGGGAAGGTCACAATTACAGCACCTGAAGGATAAAGGAAAACAATTCTCAGGCTGTTGGGAAATGGGAAGCTTTTGGGAATGTGCATTTTCTACCTTAAAAAAAGAGAGTTATGTTAAGATTGTGAATTTTGCACTTCCTCTAGCTCCAGTCTCCAAGCCTGCCAAATGATGTGGAAGCTCTACTTAATCCTTCACTCATTCACATGAGGAAGTGAGGGCAGGAATTCTTTAGGAATATTGAAAAGCAAGCCACTTGCATCATTTGTCATTAAGAAAAAAATGAGACAAGGATTAAAATAGAATAATTTCTATTCACCTTTATCATGCAGGAATTGAATCCCGTCCCTGATTTCTATTTAATCTTTGAACAGAACTTACTTGAGTGTGAGCTGGCACTCCTAAGAGTGAACTATAAATTGTGCCACACTGGCATCAAAGGAAAATAGCATGGAAAATCCCTAGTAAGCCCAGGGCTATTACTGAAACACATGCAGTAAAACAACCAAAGGTTTCTGGCTGTTCTTCAGCTTATTCTTCAAATGACATGTCAGGGTTGAGCCTAATATGAAGAGCTTTAACTTGAGCAAGGCTGCTCTATGTTACACAAAAAGAATTGTTGCAGCTTCAGAAAGTCTAGTTTAGTGGAAATAATAGAGCAAGCTCACAGAAATGGAAATTTAAGGAAACACGTTCAGAAAGCATAATAAGAAATAATTTTCACCTGAAAATTCAAAGCTGCAGAAAGCTGGCTTGGTGCAGTAAGTGCAAATCACACATTAGGCATTTCAGTGCCCCAAGGCAACAAAGGGAAAATCTTGATGTTTCTAATGACCTTCTTCATTTCACAAATGTAATAAAATCGCTTTCAAATGGATATCTTATGTTTAGCAAATTTATAACTGGCTTTTGCTCCACTTTCAACCAATGGTTAACAAGTAGACTGCAGCACTCAGTCCATGACCTGAAAGCTTGTTAGCAGCCTTCCTTGTTCTTTGGTCCTTTGTATTGATTTCAGAGTATCACAGGGAGTATCTCATGATTGTTCCTGTCCTTTATAGACATATAAATGAAGAGTAAATTCACTGAACTAAAAGCTGTGAGCCTCATGTGAAATGGATGTTAATACAATCAGGATCACCTACTGACAACGTGGTTTTGAATCATTTCAGCCTGCTGTGCTTACAGCATCCCTGCCTCTAACTTGTAGTTTTGGGCAATTATTTAAGGTGCATTTCATATTCAGACAGCAAAGAATCCCTAAACACAGAATCAGGTGAAAAATGTGAAGTATATCCCTAAACACAGAAGCAGGTGAAAAATGTGAAGTATATCTACCAAATGTGATGCCCTATAATTTATTTCCTCAGGCATCATGGGGCAGTTTGGGGGGTTTGGGCCTGCTTGAGTTTCAGAACAGTTAACCTACTGCAGTGGAGTATTTTATTGATCTGTTTTTATGCTCACAATAATGATGTGATACTACATAAGGGATACTGCATCAATGATCAAAGTGCATGTGCTTTGCATTCCCTGACAACTTTTTCCATCTGAAATAAATCCTGGATTCTGTCTTCTTTAGGCACTGCTGGACATGGATTGCTGAACTTCAAAAGTGGTCCATGTACCTTATCTATGTCAAAGATGAGTTCTTTAAAAGCAGAAACAACTCTAGTTTCTGATCTGTGCTCGTGAGTGCAAGGCCTTTCATTTCTCCAAAGCATTTGTGGAAGGAGCAAGATGGACCTGCAGGACTCCCTGCAGCTCTCTCCAGCTTGAAGGCGTGTTGTGGATGAGTGGACAGAGCCCTCAGCCAGCAGAAATAGCTGTGCCATTCCCTTTGCATATTTGCTTCCAGCATTTCTGTTTGCAAATGTTGGAGATGGTGGCACTCAGTTCTGCCAGGGCAATGCCTGAGTACAAACAGGATCAAACCCTTCCAGTGAAACAGTAGGTAAAATTACCTCTGCTTCCTAATTATGACTGATGCAGTTCTTGATAGAACATGTCTACTTAATGTTTACAGTTTAATGAAACTGTGTAAAATACCCATCTTCATTAGGTGGCATATTACAAAAGGATTTCAATAGGACTAATTTAAGACTAGTCTGTCTGCACTGAGCTTTGGGCATGTTCTGTAGAGATTGAGGACATAATTTCCACTATAGGGAGTACAGAGTAACACAGGTCCTGCCTAAACTTGGTCAATTCTCATTGCTGGTCAAACTGAAGGCTGTGCATTCATCAGACTCTCTCAGTTCTGAAGATTCCAGGCTTCTGGCCCTCTCTGGAAACATTCCATTCACTATAGAAGAGAATTAAGTAGTTTTTCTTTTTAAATCAAACCTACACAGGCTCATAATCCATCAGGCAACTTCACAGCATATACACATCTGCATAATCCTCCTGAAGTTGCATAACTCTCCAGCTGTCCTCATAAAAGGGATTTCATTCTGTGCCTGGCAGGTTGTGCAAGAAGCACACATTCTGTACAATATGCATATACCCATGTGCGTGATTCTGGGGGAGATGCTTAAAACTAATCAGTTTTTCATCTCTGTACCTTCCCTTTGTAAAACCTGCCTTCCCTGTGGCTGTGTACACACAAATACAGATGCACAAACTAAGGAACAGACATCAGCTTCTTTAGTTCTAAAAGTGACTCCAGTTAAATATTTTAACAAGAGCCAAAGTTTCTTCTGAATTGTATCATCTCTTAGAAATACGCTTGAAATATTCTATAGAAATATCATACTTATCATGTCAGTAGTTAAATTAATAATTTATCATGATGGCAATCATGGGGTTTCTCATATACATATAGAGTGCTAAAATGTACATAGGATCTCTCAAGACAGCTCTGACTGTAAATTATGCTGATTATGAAAGAAGTTATATCAAGAGCAAGGGGAGATGCAGCTGGAGCACAATTGGTAAACAAACCTAGAAAAATCCTTCTCCACGTGAAAAAGGAATCTCTTCCTACAGAGTTTTAAATACCACTTCCATGACTTCTTCACCCTTTCAGTCTAAGTGGTTATTCAAACATTATTTGCTACTGAATATGTATGTATCAAAACATGAGCAATTCTGGTTTTGAGAGACAAGGGAAAAACAATTGGTTTTTTTAGTGTCTTCGAGAAATCTGCTGTACTCTTCCTCCAGCTGGCCTTGTATTTTAACTAGTACCTGTCATGTTCCATGGGAGAAGAAAGAAAAGCAAACATTTTTATGACCAGACTAGGTATTTCTAAAATGCTGGTTTTTCCAAGGTTATCCAAGTTTCTAAGACAAAGAGTTGTTTTATTCATTTCTGAGTTTCTTTAGAAATTTCCCTATTCCAACATTACCCCCATCTTACTGATGGTGTTCCATCTGGCTTCAGTCTTTAATTGCAATTTTAGCTCAGCCATTCCTATGATAACATAAAAACTTGAAGCTTCTCATGAAGCTGATACTCTCCTATATTTAACTGAATATTGCAAGCAGGAGAGCAAAAGGGAAATCATCTTCAAAACAGAATTTCAGTCTTATGGAAACAAAAGAGTGGGCAATATCTAGCAAGATCTTAAAACTTCTGCCCTCAAACTGAAGAGAGAAGTGAAGGATAACCTGAGCTACTGGTGACCAGTGTTACTACACAAACTGATATTCCCACTACTCTGATTTTTACTAAACCAAATAATTCTCAAAGCTCTCTGAGGCTATTAAATTACTAGATTTGAATTTTGCAGTTCAACCTCTTACAATTTTAATATCATTACAACAATATTAGTATAAGAGAGGATTAATGTACAGATTCCCTAAAGAAAATGTGCCATTGGTGACTGCAGTGGATTAAGAGCCATGATTATAAGTAATTATTTAATGCAAAGCAGATTCAAACAAGACCAGAACATATTGTGGTAAATCCTATTAAATACAGTCAATGACTCACTCTTTTGTAAATATCTTACTATTTACATAAACAAAACAGGATAAACATGGTCAGAAAATGACTGGCAGGGAGTAAGCATATAACTTGCCTAAAATCATACAATAGGTCAGCTAAAAAAAATCAAGAACACTTCTCAATGGACCATGTAATCATTACCTCAGAACATAATTTAACATCACCATAATGAATCTGCATTACACGTGGATAAACATTTGTTCACTCTTACAAGGTTTAGTAATTTGATACATCAGAACAGTGAAAGAACATGCAACTTATGTTAAACATCTGCATTCAATCCTCTCTTAGATATTACATCACATTAGATATTGATCAAAGAGTATGTTCAATGATTAAAGAAATGAAAAAGGGAAAACGTACACAAAAGAAAAAAAATATATTGATTCTTGTTTCAAGGTCAACCATGTGCATGTCTTCACTCTAATAGGGCTAATTATGAAAGAAAATCATTGGTCCCTGCTGTTATAACCATTAAATGCTGCTTAAACAAAATGCTACTTTATGTCCCAATGAAAAGAAATTATTTTGCTTAGTTTTACACTTCAATTATCTCAAAATACCTAAATATTACCCTTCATGTGCCAATGCTCCTGCATATAACATGGTGTTTCTCTTCAGAACAGAAGAGAAGCTGAGCTCCACGGACCTGCACTCAGAACCTACAAGATGTCACATCTGCTGAACCAAGTTTCCAAGGCAAATATTCTCCTCATCTCATTCTACAGGCTTCTGAATCCACAGTTCCAGACTTCTTCCTAGAAACTCTCTCTAGCTGTGCAGTGATTAATATCCTTTCACTCCTGACATGACATTTTAAATTGTTTGAACTGAGGGACAAGAGAGATTGTTGTTGTAACCAATCTGCAGATATTGAGACCTCTCACATCCACCCCGAGTGGCTGCTTGGAACATCCTGGCAACAGCTGCAATAGGAGGCTGGATAATACTGATGGAAAAAAAGGCCCTGCATATTTATTTTAAAAATAAGGCATCAAGGGAAATTAAAATTGAGCTGAAAGTTCAGCAGTCAATTTGGGTTTGAATACAAGATTGTTTGGAGGCTCATCCACTTTTTACTCTGCAAGCTGATCCTACATCTGCCCATTTTCTCTCTGCACAAAGTTACAGCTATGGAGACAAAGATACAGCTCACTGTGAGCAGCAGCCCAGGGTGTGCACTGCTCTCCAAAAGAACTGGAAGAAAATGTTGTGGGTTTGTTTTTTTTTTTAAATTAAGACAGAGGAGCAGACATTTCCGACTGAGACACAGCAGATGGCTGCCAGAAAATGGTAAAGAATTCAGGAAGATGAAGGGCGAGGCAGCCTGTGGGCTTTGGAAAAGAGACAAGAACCCACTAGCAGTTCAAGTGCACTGTATGTGTGGGACAGAAAGGTTTGGAGTGGTAAAAGTCTGCAGGACTCTGTCTCCATGCCCTTTGGTCCTGCTGCAGTCAGCATCCCCTTGCAAATTCAGTTCTAAACACAAGCACTGCATGGCAGCAATAATTCAGCATTCCATGTATGACGAGGAAATGTGTCTATAAGTGCTTTGCTCTGGCCTCCTTGGCCTCTTTTCAATACAACTGTAACTGGAGCTGTATTTCCTGGGAAAGGTGGCCTTATTCTGGTACAGCAGCTCTGCAAATGCTTTTCTGAATATTGCAAACGGTTAGCATTGGAAGGGTTTAGACAATTCCACAGGAAACCCATCTAGCTGTGGAGCTTAAGAAACATTTTATTAGCAGAACTAACAACTTTTATAATAATAATAGGCAAAGTCAGTATTTCCACTCATTTATGTCAGGAGGTGTTGATACAGATGCTTTCTTTTGGAATATATGTTATTATAATGATCACATTTCAGGAGGGTGGGAGAGGAATTTCTTCTGTAACTATATAAAAAATTCTTGAGCTACCCCTAATACAAGCCTTTTTAGCTCCTTACTCTGAACTGTTCTGCATCTGTGCATTTGAAGCCTCAAAATAAAATGCAATGAGATGGAGCAGCACAGGATGGCACATAACAGTTCAAAAGGACATTATTTGCTCGTGGCTGGGGTTCACTGTGCTGTCATTAGAATGTGTCCCTTCCTGGGGACTCTTTTGGCACTGGTTTCTAGGAGTGCAGAGCACCTGCATGGGGAGGTTGATTTTCAGCTTTGCTCAGCTCCTGTTTCAGGGTCTCAGGAGAAAAGCCACATTCCCTGAGAGTCCAGCACTGCAAGGTTCTCAGCCTCTCCAAGGTAATGGCAAGCTGTTTCATAACCCAATTCCTTCTCATCAAAATATGACAAATCCAGGCTTTGCTGTCTGACTGCAGCCTCCAAAACAACCCCTTCTGGTAAAAATACCCATTCAAAGGATTTGATTGTGTAAAAAGCCATTTCCTCCCTGATCCACTTGAATGTCTAAGGTGATTACCCCCAAATTAGGCAGAAATCCTATTAATGCAAAATACAAAATTCAACAGCTCTGTAAGCTGTTTATTAAACAAGCCTCAAACTTATACCAAATGCAAAGAATAGTTACTGGAGCAGGGGGAATGCTCCACTTATGAGAATAGAAAGACATGAGGTTTCATAGTCTTCTTCATGGACTGCAAGGCCCCATCAATATCTATTATTCCATGTAAGATAATTTTGTACACCCCTTTCAGAAACACACACAAATTAGACCTTCTATACACTTTCTGAGAGCAATTTAGTATCTGAAACTATATCCTGTGGTCAGTCAGCTCTTTGAAGGCAGTCTATGTCTGCACTGATCCTCTTCTGGATGCATGGCCTTGCATGAGACAGATTAAAGGCAACTCAGCAGAGCATCTGCTTTTACATATTAACTAGAGAAAATTCTCCTGTAGCTCAAGGGAGACACAAACATGGGTGAAGAATTAAAAAAGGCAGTGTCACCAGCAATTGTTAGCAGTGGCATTCAGCTGAGCACTGATTCTTCAGTCTCTGTACTGGCCCTACTGCAATATTAATAGAAAAAAAAATGTTCACAGAGTCTCTACATTGTTGAAAGCTATTGTGAAAACTATGATACTGGGAAGGTTGTGATATCCACTAATACAGGACATACCACATTATAATCCCAAATCTTAGTAAAAGCAAAGAGAATATTAATTTCCCCATATTTTCTCACCTGCAAGTGTCTGCTCAGGGCCATCAACAGCAGGAAAATCTTTTCAGCAAGGCTGTGTTGCTGGAGAAAAAACAGCTGGGGGCACACAGCTCTCATCAGCTTCCTGGAATAAAATGGAGAAAAGTTATCTGGCCCTATCTCTTGCTATTGTAGGGCTGGAGCTGCACTCTCGTTTTTATTGTCATCTTGGTTAACTCTATAGACCAAAGTAACTTGTTCCAACTGGTTTTTTCCAAAACTCGAATTCTCTGCCACACCTCTGACAAAACCCTAAATTGTTAACAAATGGTTGAGGGCTCAGTAACAATGAAAACAACAATGGTGAGGCGGAAATAACAATAACACAAACACAGCCCCATCCAGCTCTTGCTGGGGTAAATTGTTCCTGCAGAGCCATGGAATCGTAACCCAAGGGTATGCAGTGACTTTATTATTTGGCTCAGTGAGATTTGGCTCTTTCACTAAGCATTACTGCTGGTATTTATTAGCAACAATGCCCTCTAATAGGTGGTTACAGACAGAGGGGGTGGGGGGAGTACTTTTCCTGAGGAGTTCTACCTTAAAAGCACAAGCTTCCCGTGTTCAGGATAAAGCCTGGGTGGTGCACAGTAATTGCTTATCTCGTTCACAACATATGGTTGCTGGTGAGCACTTCCCAACAGCTGGCATGATCAACTTGTGGCAAAAGATTTTAAATCAGCCCTGCCCGTGTTTCAAATACTTGTGTGCTCTTCCTTCTCAAAAGATGCCATTTGCATCATCCACGCTGAGGTACAGCCAAGCATCAAACTGAAAAAGGCTGGGAATAAACACACTGACAATATGAGATTAGCTGCCATTCTGTTCACCTACAGAACAGATGTTCAGCTTCCTAGTCACCTAAAATCATCCTCCAGGACTGCAGGATTTATATCGAGCTGCCTGTGTCTAAAACCTTGCCTATGGACAGTGGAATCATGGACATATTCAAATAGTTCACAACACACAAGACAGCAATTGTGTCTTTTGTATTACTGTGCTTAGGAAAGGAATTGTTGAAAAGTATATTGAATTGGTGAGGTTTTTAATGATAAGGGACAAAAACAAATGTCAAGAATAAAGGATATAGTAATAGTGAAAAAAAAATATTCTGAAATAAATGCAGTTGATGCAAAAATACACACTGAAAATGCCAGCTATAAAAGAATTTTCAAAGTGCAATACCCTATGAGGCTCAGGTGTCCTGGAAAGTGTTATCTTTCAATTCACCAAGGTTTAGTTTTAAATTGCACAGTGACTATGGCAGCTGAACTTTTTTGCTGTCCATATACAATTTTAAAGTATAGGGAATTATTAAATATACAATATTTTAGAATTGTCTATTATGCTCAGTTTTATGAAACAGTTTTAAAATATAGTCTATGAGAAATTGGAATTAATTGCTGTAAATTTTAATCTGAAATCAAGTACAACTGTAATCTCTTTTGACCATTTCACAGACAAGTAATATCCTAGAATCAAAGCCAAACACACATATGCCATTTTAAACATGTGCAAGAAAACCTTCTGGCTTCTGTTTCAAAACCCCACACTTCTCTCACATTTTTATTGAAGCACTTGCTATCCTTTATCTCCTCCAGCCACTAGAAACAAAGTCACATCTAGGTAATAAGCACACAAGAACCCCAAAATAGAATAAGAAATCAGAGATAAAATGCTCTGGTTTTCTTTCAAGCTTGTCCTGATGCTGATGCAGATTTGATCCATGGGAAACATTTTGCCTCCCATGGCTTCCTGCACTTTAGTTTGGTCAGTTCCTATCCCTCAACTTTCTTTCCCTTTGGATTGTCCTCATTACCTTTCATCTGAACATTAATTCTGTCATTTATTGGACTGAGAATAGGACTGGATTCTGGAAGGCCATGATCATCTTCCATGTGCTGAGTAAGGGCTTTGGGATTGCCCAGTTTGTGCTATTTGTGATCTGCAGAAGTTACACTGTCCTGCCCCTTCATCATTTTTGTTGGTTGACTCTTAAATTCCTTTCACATTCCTGCTATTGAGCTGGCCAGAACTGAATTTATCAATTCCTCCAGATATATCAGCTTGCACTTCTCCAGCTTGAATCTCATTTTGCTTCCTGCACATATTCCTGAGCTCTTTAGATCCCTTTTTATTATTTTCCCTTGCTCGCTTACGCTGGCAACACCTGTCAGTTTAGAGTGTGATTGTACCATTAGAAAGCAGGGCAGCTGCAGAGCAAAGCCCCAGGGAAACTCTAAGCAATATTGGGTCTTAAACTTCTGGAAACTTACCCAGGGCAGAGAGGAAACATCGGGAACAGGTGCCTAAGACAATGTGCCTGCAGATGCAGGGCACACAGTGCTGCTTCAGAACAACAGAGAGAGTCTGTTGCTGTTATTTCACTGAAGTAGCTGCTGTTGGCTGATTGTGGTTTTACCTGGGTATGAGGGATGCAAAGGCTCTTCATGACCCAGGGAATGCATCTTCCAGGCATTGCCATATGCCCATAACAGAGTTGTGCCTCTGCATCCTCCCACTGATTCCTGCGGGGAGCACTGAAGTACGAGGCTGTTCCTTGAAGCCATAATTCAAGAATGACTGGTTTGTTGGGTTGGGTTCTTTTGCACTGTAGACACTAAAACATATATTTGGAGATATTTAAGACTAAAAACTGGAACAGCTTGTAAGTTTGGTACTGATATTAAGAATTCTAGTACTATTTAACTCTGAAATGGAAGTACAAGGATCAAAAGTCCGGGAGATTTTGTTCACACTGAATACAGACATTCCTTTCACTTCGTGAATTTTTATCTGGAGCCTGATGTTCGGTTCCTCTGTGACATTTTCCATAGAATTAACTATTCTCCTCATGCCTTATTATTTCCCAAGGCAGATCCCAGGGTGATTATAATACTGACAGGTGTCTCCAGGGAGCACTGGCTTTTGATACGTGTGACTAACTGGGTACTTTATCTAACCAGCTGCAAGCACAGCCCACCTGGGCAGGGATGCTTCTTACCCTTGAGGAAAGTCAGACTGTTTAAAACAGGGACATCAGTTCTCTCTGAAGAGAGGTGGTTTTTCAGTGCACGCTACTGCCTTGAACAAATATCTCCCCAAAAATTTACATTTCTCTGTTTTATTCAGAGAATGTTCATTTGGGTTTTTTTACAACTTCTCTGTCTCTTACTAATCCCGCAGAAATATGAGTTACTGAATCAGTTTTTTAATCGATAGTAATTTCTTCTGCTGTCTCTTCAGTAGTAAAACTTTAGATTTCTAAAAAGCAAACTTCAGTGTAGGAATTTGCTGGGAGTAATTCCTGTTCGAAACTTTTTTGGAAACATGTAATTGTGAGGGACAAGCCTGTGCCCTGCCCTCCTCCTGCCCTGCAATGAGCACTCAGGGCTGCTCCCTTGTACTTCACACTGTCTGTAATTATGGGCTGAGTAAATTGTCGAAGATGTCAATGCACTGACAACAATAAGCCTAGAATCAGTCTATTAAAAACTAAAGACTATGTGTAAAATGCCCCTTTCAACGACAAAGCAGAGGAAATTATATCATTCCCTTGACAGAATCCTCATTGAAAAATACAGCATTTAAGGAATAGCTTAAAAAAGCTCTAATTGTTCATGTCTTTGTTTTTTCACAGTTTGGATAACAGCTTTATAAATAAATTATCTGACTGATCACTTGACTGAATCACCTACCCTAATTAGAGTACAGTACATGGTGTAGAACACTATACTGTACATAAAGGTGGTGAAGAGAGCTCAATTCCTAAAATGATCCATGCTGTAAATATACATACTTACACATTAGAATAAATACCTTTGTAGTACTAAAGAGGATTCCCTGAGGTTTTCCCCATCATTGCTTATTCATTAATTAACTATGGTAATTACATTTACTTCAAAATGAATCATTGTCTAGTCAGTATTAAGAGCAGTATAAAAGGATAGTTATTTAATAAACAAGGCCCTTACATTTAATTGATTTTCAGACTGACTTCACAAAGTGACACTTAGTTCTTTAAAATTACTCACTCTTTTCTGTTTGAACAGTGAGTGTGGCAGATAAGGCAGGTGCTCCAAAGCACATTGAGTAAAAACCTATTTAAGGACTTTGTCTCTTTTCCCTTCTGCCTCACTTTCCTTTAGAGACAGTAAGAACCCCCTCTATTTCCAATGCCTCTTCATTTTAGGCAACTATTTAACATTAAACTGTAGTAGAATGGACACCCAACATAGTCAATGGAGTCTGGAGAGAGCAATTCAGAGCATCCTGACTACCTAACTATTCACAGTATATTTCCCTGATTATGTGCAGACTCAAAGGCCCTATTGCAGGCAGCTGAATCAAATATCTAAATCTGGATGGTATGAGTAGCTTAACTTTAGTGTCTTGCTTTCACCATAAAGGAGGCTGAGGGAGACATGGATTTTACTGTAGAATTGGGGTCTTCGTAAAACCAGAAAAGCTCAGCAATCTGTGGCTGGAAAAGTATGGCTTAATTCAAAGGAAATATGATGTTGTTTATGAGAGCAAGGAGAGCTGATTTAAATTCCTGTTCTGCCACAGACTTCCCCTGTGACCTTAGGCACATCGCTCAGAGCAAGGTTTTTATGGGCATCTGGACATCCGACTCCAGGGGATTTTAAATAAAAAACTTTACAAATCTAACCACTGAGCACTATTCTTTAATTTTCCATTTGCGAAATGTAGACAGTGTTATTTCCTCTTTCACCTTCTACCTACAACAGCTTCCAGGTGAAATTCTCTGCTAAAAGCATCATGTAAGGCTGAGAGACTCTGCATCATGGTAAAAAAATTCCACTGCCTCAAATACTCTCTAAAAGATTAGGAATTTCTCTAACCCTTTTTTTTTTCCTTTTTTTTT
>VWYP01024541.1:895673-967742 GCA_013400435.1 Pycnonotus jocosus
TTTTTTTTTTTTTTTTTTTAGATTTTGGGGACAATTCTTCTGATTCCCTATAGCTAAATACTGTAATTTCTTCACAAGTGTTTCTTGTCTCCATCTGAAAAGAACAACAACCATCACTAAAGCAGTCAGGTAAAGTTATATACTAATTGTTTCAATACCCAAAATAGAGTGCCAATATCTGCAATTCTAATACCTGTCCATTTAAATTTAAAATTTAGCCTTCAAGACTTGCCAGCTAACCTAACTTGAGTGTGAGCCTCACGCCAAGGTTCTTCCTTAGCTAGAGAATTCCAGGCTCCAGCAGTCCTGCCTCTCTCCCACTCTCTGCTCCCATGCATCCTTTATCTGCCAGCCACATTTGTGTCCAGCACCACAGGGCACTGGAGGAGGGGACAACATAGCAATGAACCTGGCACTGCAGCTCCTACTGGAAGAATTTCTTTAATTTTTTTTTTCTCCTTCTTTTGGTGCTGGATGGTGCCAAAAGGTTGTAGCACAGCATTACATCCCCTCACGCATCATGAAAATTTCTGATGTGCTTCCCTTGACATGGCTCAAGGCTGGCCTGTTCCAGAAGCCAAAGCAAAGAAACCTTAGAGTTTTTCCATTAATTCCTGCCTATGCTGCTTTGATTCACTTTCTGCAGACATTTTGCCAGTAAAGCATAACCCAAGCCAGATTTCCTCCTGCCACGCTCTCTAACGAGCAGATGACTTGTGGATATGTCATTCAGCTGGATTTTCACCTGGAAGAAAGCAGCACTCTGCCTACACTGAAGTGACTTGCTACTAGCTTTAATTGGCACATCCTTCCTTTTGCATCATTCTGTGCTCATAGGCATGTCTTGGCTGAATCTGATGGAATATATTTAAAATGTATCAGCATTTCCAACATCCTGAAAGCTTGCAATACATATGCTGGGCATCACTCCAAACACATATGACCCCAAAAAGTTTCATGAATTTTGGACATCGACTTGTTTTGCAGTTATTCTTAGTGGATGGAAGGTTGGAATGAGAGCACCTACACTGTCTAAGCTGTAGTCAGAGTTGTGATGTGCCAAGGGATCAGAGAAACTCTACATCACAAGCAAAGCTTGGAAAGTAGAATGAATTCAAGTAAACATATGTAAAATAACACTTTATTCACTAAGTTACTTGTCATCAACATTTGCACAAATTAAAGAGCCCGCAGAAATGGTTTCTAATGTATTTTAGCAAGTCACTGCATTATAGTGAGCAGCACCTTGCCCTTTGAAGAGTCCTATTGATTTTACTTCAGAGTAAAGTTGGCAGAATGAGGACCAAGCAACTTTGGATGGACAGCAATTCCTTTCTTAATTTATATTCAGTGGGTCAGGTTTAACAATTTTTTAAAAGAAGTTTCAGTATCCAAACGTAAATGTCCTCAGTGCATTTAATCTGGAACATTTCTCATAGTGATTTCCCACTGACTTCTTTTGGAAGATGTTGATCCTACTCAATCAATGGCAAAAGCTCATTTGGTTTCCATGAGGCAGGGTTATGCCCTTATTCTCTGGGTGTTATTACATATTATAGTCGTCTTTGGCATATTTCACTATTTCTCTGCCCTAGACTTGATTAATGAAATGTTTCCTTCTAATAAAGCTCTGCAGTATAAAGCACAGCATGTTTCCAGGGCACATTTCTCCTTTTACATGTTCAACTTCTTGGCAGCGCTCTCCTCACTTTCATTTTTGTTTTAATTCCAAATCTATTTAGGCTATGATCCTTGCTTTATTATATAGTCAATTGTACCCCCACTATTACCTAAAACTGTATCCAGAAGTATACTCCTTGTTATCTGATGCACATATTAATTTGGGAAACTATTTTTCAGCAGTTTCACTGTCGTATCTTTGATTTCCAGTATTAATTGTGTGGTTCAATGTATAGCCCTTATATACTACTATATTTTTACTACTATTTTTTTTATATTTTATATGTTGGCATACACAGTCTCAGATCATCTGACTGTAGCCATGAGCTACAGCAGCCAGATTACCCCCTACTACCTCTTCATTCTCAGAAGACAAAAAACAACAGCCTGCCTCCTTGACAGCACATGAAGGAAGTCGTGCTATATTTAAATTGCTCTAACATATTCCTTCCCATGTGAAGGTTCTTAGCTCTTTTTCTGTATCCTCCACCACTGAAAAAAGGAACTTTTCATTTCCCATTATGGAAGTTCTAAAAAAAAAATCCAGATTTCTGTAACATCCTAGGTCAGTTTGTCCCTTGGAAGACAAAAAGCTTTTTATCTTTGGAATGGATGTCTAAAATTAAAGTTCATACTTCCTACAGTTCCCTGCCGGTTTTATTCCAAATCAAGTAAGGAATTTATTGACTTCTAGGTTTAACATACTCCCTGTAGACCCTACATTAGTTGGGGGCATGAGAGGAAAACTCAGCTGGCTCTAATCCAAAAATGTTATTTGTCATTTTGTTGGGTTCTGCCATTGAGGAATATGGGTTAAAAGTTTCCCTTAGTGTCCATCTTGTAGAGGACATTAATCCTACAACCTCACTCAGAGTCTTTTAGTTTCTTAGGCAAATTTATCTAATTTTTTCATTCTGGACAACGTGATTTAGTTCACACCAAGATGCCAGCCATCATGTACATATTTATTCTAAGTAAAAATTCTTGTCATTTTTATCTCCTACCATCTCCTTTTTTAAAATATTTGCTCCATCAGGAGAACCATGATGCACCAACACTGTGCCCTGCTCTTGAAAACATAAATAGTTTCCAATATACTTTCTGTCCCTCTTCTTTATCTTTCTGGGGGGTTTTTTATTATTATTTATACATTAGTAGAATCTGCAGGACTCTGTCTGGAATGATAGCCATGGCATTTTCTTGACAATCCTCTGATTAAAAACTGAGATACTTCACCCCAAGTTATTCTGTTCTTTTTTGGCTTGTTCAGGGTTTTTTTGGTTCTTCTACTACCCCACAGCCCACTAAATGGATACATCTTTACCCAAAGATAAGCAGAGAAAATATAAAATCACTATTTAGATAGCTCTCTTGCTCTTGAAACATGTATAACATTTTCTCCTCTAACATTCTGCCAGCATTGTAACATTTTACTTGAAATCACACCTCATTGTGCTTTGACCACACCATAACTTCCCAATGACAGCCAAGCACCTCCTTCTTATGGATAGACTGCTACAACGGGTACACATTAACAAAAAAACCAAGGGCATCTTGTTCAGGCTGAAAGGGAACACCATCATTTCCACATTTCCACATGCTGCTTCCACCTGCCATGTTTTCCTTCTGCCTCTCCCTCTCAGTTTCCCAGCAACAGCACGTTCACTCCATCCCCCAGTCAATAACAGCGCTGAGCCCAGCGAGGAATTGCTTCACATGCTTCAACCAAAAGTCTTGACAACAGAAGAGCTATTGAGGTGACAACTATCACTTATGAAACAACAACCACTTGCAGAAGACTCCATGTTCTAAAGCTCTGCTGCCACAAATGACCTCTCCTGTCTTTGTGTGTGTGCGCTAAGCATATTTGACAGTTTAATACCATATAATTATACCAGGGATCAAGTTGATCCATGACTATTTTTATAGGAAGTATCACAGCTGAGGCTGTCACACTCAGGTATAACTGTATTTTGCCCCTGGATGAAAAATTAAATAAATTAAATAACTTTTAATCACATTTTTTAAATGCCTCTTAGATTAAGTTTTTACTGCCTGCTTTTCCAAGGTGCAGTATAACACAGACAAGTTTTCTATATTTTATGTTCTATTATATTCCTTTTCAGCTGGGACACCTGATTCTGCAGACACTTTTCATTGCTTCAATTCTGGGCAAATCAACTTCTGTGAAATGTGAAGAATTGTTGCAAAATTCTACTCCCCTGCTGACATCTCCAGCTATAACAATGGAAAGTTACATAAAAAGAAAAAAAAAATTCCATAAGAAAAATATAAGGATTTAAGTAGCTGGTTCAGAACTTAGCATCCAGAAGAAGTTACCTGAAATGGCCAGTGAAATATTTCCGAGGAACATGTAAAAAAACTTAAATTAGATTTTGCAGGAGTAGAATCTGGCTCCTATGGAAGAAGGAGCTTTAAGGACCATAATGGCTTTCAAAGCTACCTGAGGCCTGTGGTTGGAGAGCCAACATGAGAAAATTTCATGGAATTCAGTGGAATTTCATGCCATTATTCCTGCCTTAGTGGTTTCTGTCATGGGTTGCAGCTACCAGAGAGAGACAATGAGTGTTGAAAAACATTTTGGCTCCATTAATTGAGTAACCAAAGATTTCCAAGTAGAATGAAACAACAAGGTTTCATTGAAATATCATTGGACTCTGTAGAATGCATTTGGAGGACTATTGATTTTGCCAGAGAATTCCACATTTCTAATGGGCCTTTCAAATTCTCAATGGAATTTGATAGGGATATAATTCCTCACTAAAATTTATAAGAAGTTTCAAAAATCTTACTGAGATTAGTTTTTCACTTAAGGTTGTAAAATTACTCCATAAGGAAAGGGATAAGAGGCAGAAAATTTTTCATTTAAGCCAGCTATAATTCCAGCAGTATTTCTGTCAGTGGTGTATTTAGGCAATATGAACATCCTCCCAAAGACAGATCTGGTTAAGTGCTCTGTGATGGCCCTGTGAAGCCCTATGTTTTATTAAGGCCACATCCAAAATTTAATGAAATTCAACTGCAAGGCTACTATTACTTGCTTGGTTTAGTGAATGGTGACAGAATTCTTATGGAATTAGTTTTATACTCTTTTTTTCTTCTTAAACGCCTTTGATTACTGAGTGAAGGTTCTGGGAATTTTGCCGATCATGGCCAGTGATTTTTACCTCCAGCTTCCAAGGAGTGATGAGATCAGCAGAGTTTCCTGATTTCTGTGGCACTTCCCTCCTGGAGAGGGTATGAATCACACTGCCAAACATACTGAAAATGTTTCATTTCAGTCCATTATTCTTTCCCTGCTTTCACTGATTTCATAAGGGATAACAAGGAGTGCTGGGATCAGATGAATTCATCTGATTTAAATGATCTGCCCAATGTGTTTTGTTAAGCCAAAGGAAAATTAAAATTGCTCACCTCTTGCTGGCCAGAGCAAGCCATGACCCTACAGCAGCTTCGATGTGTTTCAAATCACTGTGTTTTGTCCCAATCCACTGCAATAACCAATATTTTTATTTTAGTTTCAACTTGCTTTTCTTTTTTAATCTGGTTTAGTGAATCTCAGTCAGGGGAATGTTTTTAGTAAGTGAGAGTTGCTATTTGACAAATATAAATTAAAAATTTGGTTTATTGTGCCTTTTAAAAGTCTTTATTATATTTGTGTAGGGTTACTGCGACTGGTCATCTTATGTAAAACCTTAATTAGTTCTGAGTGTAAAATGAGATCAGACAGTTTTACTCCATCCTTTTCTCCTTTTCTTTTTCTGACCCGTGTAGACCTGAAAGATGCAGAATACTGACTTAGCTGTTGCCTTTCATTTTATTTTATTGAAAGAACTCTGCAGGGATAAACCTACTCTTCAGGAGCTTTTTTTTTTTAATTAAAGATGAATAATAAAGTAGAATGATCTGATAATGATATGGACATAAATTCACACTCCTCTGAAATTTATATGAAGTTATATAGCTGTGGAGTTTGGGGAAGTCCAGCATATTCTTCCATCTTTCTACTTTCATTCTCTCTGAATCCTGCATCTCTACCACCATTCCTTTTAACTATATTTTTTTTTTTCTTACTTTATTCCTAGGAGTATTAGAACCTTTCTTGTTTACTATTGTGAAAATACATATGTTAGCAGTAGTTGGAGCACAAGGAAAAATCACTCCTTTGCTATAAAAACACAGAATAAAACCCAGTCTTGCCTTAGAAGGTTTTAGTGTCAAGCAAGGTGTGAACAGAGAAACAGGTACAAGGTGATCAGATGCAGGCAAGTGAACAGCATGAAAAGTTGGATACATTTGTTAGAAGATGCTTCTTGTTCTGTTAGGCTTTGTTTCTTTTTAAGGGTGGATTGCAAATAGCTGGCACTGAGAATTACGTGATCATATGAGGTAAAAGAAGGCAAAGAATGAATAGGACAGTCAAAGCTCACCAGCTGGATCTGGATACCCAGAAGATGCATCAAGGCTGAAAAGAGCTTTTGAGAGATATAAAGGAGGTAAGACAGCAGCTGTAATGATGTATCTTTGTTTTGTACTTGAGATTCTTTTTAAAAATAACATTAGGCATGTGAGAGAATTTTTTAAAAGAGCATTGCCTACTACATCACATACTCTGACATGGGGAGGAAATCTTTATAAGATTCAGATGTATCAGTTGAAAACAGAGAAGCCCTTCTGATTTTTGCACACCATGATAAAATCTTGCCTGCATGGCTATATTGACCCAGGAGAACTGCAGATGAACATGTATCAGACCCAAAGTATTGTCAGGTTTCTCCTTTCTGCAGGCATTCTATTTTCAAATAAAGAATTTAAAGGATTATTCTGGAACAGAGCATTCCCACAGGAAAGCAGAGGCACACTGGCATCATTACAGAGGAATAATAACACCCTGTAAACATGACCTATGTTTTACCCCACCTTATGCCAAGGCATTCAAAAGCCCTGTAGAAATTTTCAGGTGCTCAGCAGCCAAGCAATTATAGTCTTGATCTCTGCAGTGCCCTGTTCTTTGGGAAGGTCTCCCTTGCTTCAGTGAAGCACTATACTCTCTGGAAGCTGAGTGAAAAAAGGTTTTCTGTTTATAGCAGGAATTTTTGTCAGCTGACTGTGATTCTCAAGCTATGCAGAGCACAAGATGGGACAATAAAATGCAAACAAGGAAAAGTGAGAGAAGTTAGCTGAGATCTGCTTCAAAGATGCTCAAACTGGCTTCAGCAAAATTGTTAGCTTAAACATTTATTTAATAGTAATTGGATTTTCCACAGCCAGCTTAAATGCACTAAGAATCCCATCTTTCAAATGGAACAAGACATGTCTGGGCTGTACTTTTGTTTAAATTTAGTTCCTGAGATTACCCCCTGCTGTTACATTGAATGTCTTAATTCTGACATCACTTACCATGTCCCATCAAACACAGCATCATATTGGAAGCAGTGACAGTGATGCTGCTGCACATGGTTTATTTTGAGCTGAATCACTGCAGGCTCACAGGAGCTGTTCTGATTGACACTCACGTGAGGAAAGAATTAGGTGTTTATGCTTGTTGAAAGAGTTTTCACTTCATTCATGGTCAGTTCCGGTCTTTAAAGTCAAGTTGTCATTTGGCAATTTGCTACTTCTGGTTGTCTTTTGTCATCCATAATTCTACCAAAGGAAAACATGCACACTGGAGAGAACTATCACAGGCAGGCCAAGCAGCCAAGTCATAAAACAAGACCTTTTATTCCTCCCTCGGTGCAGAAAGAACACTATGTACTGACTGAGTCCCAAATCATAAAGCCCTAAATTCTTTAAATCTTCCCAAATAGAATTTAAAGTGACAAATTTATTACATAACTCGGATGATATATCTGCCACTGTGGCTAGGGACCGGCCTATTTGAGTCCAAAGCAAAAATAACCACTCTGAGGAATTGTCAGTGCCCACTTTCCCTTTTAGAATAATCTTTACATCGTAAAATTTGCTAAAAAATTATCACAGTCTACTAGAGAGCACACACTGAGTACTGTCTGACTGACCACTTGTAAACTGGCAATTCTTCAAAACTATACAGAAACTGAAAAACAAAGATGATTGTTTGGATGTGCTGAAAATGCATACATCACAATAAGCTCTCCACAGCAAATAAAAATAAAAGAAAATTGTGTCCACAAATGGAAAAATTTAGAAGCAATTAGGGATTCTGTGAGGGAATTTGCACATATTAATCTGAATGAGGAGTTGAAAGAAAAAGATTAGTTGAGGTTGGAGCTTACTTTTTCCTGATCAGATCAGGTCTTTTGGGTAAAAGACAGGTTTTGTTATACATCCATGTATAATGGATGTTAGGAATATTGCTGCAGCTGCACTATGGTGACTGGAAAATTGCAGGACATGGAAAGACAGGTGTTAGGATAAAAAATTTAGTATTTTTATTGAAGAAAATAATTTGCTCATTCATATGACAATGCAATTGTTTTCTACATTCCTATTACACTGACATTGCTGTGTAAGGATGTGGTTTCATAATCAGTTTAATCCAATCTAAAAGTGCACTGTCACCAAAATGGGCTGTCCCACCTTCTGCCCTTCTGGCTGAAGAATGGGAGATCAGTGGTCATTCATCACAGATCACCTCAGTCTGATCATGAAAATGCATCCAAGGTAAAACATTGCACCCACAACAGAGCAGTAAACACTAACTTGAGTGGGTCCTAGAATGCCCTGATAATTGTATTGTGATCTGGATCAAGTGTCTGGTCACTGAATATGTGTTTGTGAGGCCACACACACAGAGGGTGTCTGAGCCAGCTGTGGGCAGCTCAGTCACTGTTTATAACATCAACAGCTCTCTCCTTAACCTGGTTTTCTCTATGAGCCAGCAGCCCTGATCTCTGGTGCCGTGAGTCTGATCCTGTCACAGGCAATGCTTAATAACACTGAGCTAATTTTAGATTCTTGGGTACAGAGGTGGTTGAGGAAAATGATGCTGCTGTCTCACTTTCAGAAAAAAAAAAAAAAAACAGGAACGCCATAGATTCACTATAAATATGCACAGACTAGAAAAATAACATCTTTTCCCACATTAATTCTGTCCATTTGTATGGCTGGGATGCTCCCAAGCTGCCATGTACTATTTGAATTTGTCCACAGTGAGTTTTGAACAGAAATTTGCTAATTCCTTTCAAACATGCTGTCCAGGGGTTTAGTTGTAAAATCTTCAGCAGTAGTTGGATATTGTAATACTTCATTTCCTACCCCGTATTTATTACAGCAGGGATCAGCAGATAAAAGGAAGTGCTGTTCTCTCCTCTCTCTCCTCTATGATGTGCTTTTAAAGTACAGCTGTCTACCAGATGCAAGAAAATTAAGACATTTAATTTCCTTTCTCTCTGCATACCTGCAGTTAATGTTAATGGCAGCTATGAAGATAGGAAGGGAGCTACTGTGAACAGATTGAGTACAACAGCTCAGCCATCTCAAATAAATCTGGTTGTTTTAAGAAGAAAGGCAGAAAAACCGTCACATCACATCGCACTTATCCTTCAGCATGAGACATAAAAATTCATACTTGATTGACTTCAGAGCCACAATGGACACCATGTGCTGAGCAGTGTTAACCCTTAAATGCATCCCATCCAAACTCAATAAAATTTCACAGCTATGTTATACAAAATTCAGTTATTCACTGCATGTACTTTAAACTTCACATCCTCAATAGTTTCCTAGAAATTACTTTTTTAAAAAAATCTTTTCCCTGTTTTGTCGTTGTAAGTTTTAGTCTACTTGGGTTTCTCAGTGTTCTGTTCCCACAATGCAGCAGATCAAGCCCCTTTTCCAGTTCCAGCTGAAATTCTGAAGGATGTACAAATTAAAACAAATTTAAAAAGCTGTCTCATAGGGCTTTTGACAAATTTAATTGTGCTTCCAACCTATCAGTGACTTATGATGCTATTATCGGCTATTATGATGTTTGCAGTTAAGTAAAAGGTGTTTTTAACACACACACACACTTGTCAAACAAGATATGCTTGACATGTCCATCTTATCTGTATGAGTTTTGAACAGATTAAGAATTTTTGGGGGATCATTTACCATGACCTAGAATCAAGTTAGAGACACAGAGGAATTACAGGATTAAATTTCCTATTACAGATACACCAAGAATCCAATTTATTGCTATTCTGAACTCTGCTATTCTTTTGCTCAATGTATTGCTTGTTCATGGTTGATTGAGATATAAGACTGATTAATCTGCAGTTCTACAGAGGTAGATTTTAAGGTTAATTGTATAATTTCATTGTACCTAGGCTCTTTAAGCCTCCAAGTGGTTATTGTCCTAATTTTGAACAATTTCCTTTCATATAAAAAGTATATTCTCTCCACAAAATCTGTGGTTCAAGGTTCAAGCCACAAAAAAAAATTCATCACAGATTTTCTCTCTCTTTTAAATAGTGCATATTCATGCTTTCACTATAGACTTTAAAATTCAGGAACTTAAAAACTTAAGTCATGTTGCCTAAATAATCTTGTGTGACTGATTTGTGTCTCTGGGTGCTGTACAATTCAAGGACTGCACACACACTTTTCAAGTCACAACATTTCTTAGTGATTCTTAAAGCCTTCTTTTAGAAGATGCTTTCTATGAAAATTCAAGTTCCCCATTATAAAATCTTAACAGGAGATCATAAACCATCATAAAATCAGGGATACATGTAGAAGTTCTTGTAGGATTTAGAGGACAGATGCAGGAGACATTCCTAACACTGAGGCTGTGCTGCACCATTCTACACAGCTCTGCACACCTGGCACAGGGATACAGCTGGGTCCTGCAGTGCACCAGGGTTTTACCTGGATCCCTGGATAGGCCACTGCAGTTATCACCTCTATTTCCACTTCATTGTGATGGTTGGTAGCTCCTGAAATGGCTTTGGAAAAGTATTTATTGTTAACTGGGTGAGGTGTTTTGTTTTTCAGGTTCTGAGCTCCCAGAGAACAAGACTCGTGGCTATTTTTTTGTGCCTTTCAAACACTGCTGCACCTGTACGTACACCCATACATGGCAATGTTTTTTTGTTTGCTCTTCCCAGTGCCCATTTTTAAGCTGGATTGATAGAAGCATACAGAAAATTTTAATAATCCACCACAGTTAGTGCATAATTGCACCTCAAAGGTCAGGTCACTTACAATATTTTTATTATTCCTGTATATTAGTTTGTAGGGTGTAATTCTTAGCACTTTTTTATCTTTTCACTCTGCCACTGCTGAACACACAGGTATCCCCAGAAAAACTGCAGAGAAGCCCAAATCTTTATGAAGTTCCAAATACACTACACAGTCATTAGCTTCAGATTGTTCATTGACTGTCATTTCAGAGCACAGATGAAATGTGTTGTTATTATATTATTAGCTGTTTGTGCCTTGTTAAAACTCCTAATTTGCACAGACATGAATACACAAATCTGAAGTATATGTTTCTATTTGTCACATCTACAAAAGACTATGAAGCAAATTTTTTAAATTAAACTGAGTTATTATTTTCCTTTTCACCATGTATCACACTGAATTTTAAAAACAAAGTATAAACAGTTCATTCCAGCAAGTCCTTCTAAAGTCCACCAGGAATTTAGACCAGAAAACAGGAAATATTGAACTGATGGAAACAGCATCACAGATATACACATATTAACTATATCTTCTATATCCTACTACATTTTATTTATATCTAATACACACATCTATATAAAAAGATGGAAACATGCAGGCAAAAAAGAGTAGTAAATTATAAAGGACTGCTTTGCAACAACTGAGCACCAGTAAATATTTATATCTTCTTTTACTGACTATACAAGAGCACTCAATTTAATTGCTTATATTAAAGTTAAAACTCCACTTTCCTGATAATCTAACCTCTTGCAATTTTTTACAGGATTATGAAACAGTAATTGGATTTTTATATTTATATATATATACATATATATATACTGGGGATTGTCACAAAGTGTTTATTTCTTAAATTAAATCTTCCAGTAATTCTCAGGAAAAAAAATATTTTGGGAGAGTTAATTATTATATCAAATAATTTTAATTCTATCCCCAAATGATCCAGTTAGTGTAGATTAGAAAACTCCAAGATAATCACTGTAGTTTAATATACTGAGCACAAGGAAGGCCCATATAGCATTGTTTGTGCATCCTTAACTTAAATCTCAGTTTATAATATCAACCTGAAGTTTGCATTTTTCATGATCTCTCTGCACATTTTTAATCTACTCTCTGCCATCATACAAGTTGTAAAACATTATACTTTCTGACTTCACCAAGGAATAGATTTTGGGAGTTACAAACTCTCTTATCTTCTCCTTTGGCTGCTTTAGTAAGACTGCAACATTGTTATTATTACTGCAGAAAGAATGCAGGGTGGATATTCGGCTGTTTTGGTGAAGTTCTTCAGCCAACTGACTAGCAGTTCCCAATGAATCTCGATTATATATTTACATTTAAAATAGGAGCCTTAAATATTAGTGCAAGCATTTAATATGTTCTCAATGGTGTATCTATCCAGTGATGTGTACAGGAACAGTCTGTTCTTTGAAATCCATTTTTAAATTAAGGCTCAAATCACAGATTTTTTTTCACAAAATTTTTACCCAGAATGCTAAAAGTATTACCAAAAAAAAAAAAAAANACACAAAAATAAATTTCAGCAAAGAAGCAATCAGTCAGGGACAGATTTGAAATTTCAGATTAATTTTGACAATCTCACTGATCTAACCAGAAGGTGTCAACACTGATATTCTTGTTACAACTGCTAAAAGAAAACTAGATCATAATGCGGGGAGGGGGGAAAGAAAACCAGAACCTGAAACACACAAAATTACAGTAATATTAGAAATAAGTGTGGAAAAACCTTGAGTTCCTGGGAACTGCAGCCTATATCTGCAGTCTATATTTGTGCAATACACCAAGTGGCAAAATAAAATCTCTGCCAACTGTTAGAAAAATCAAGACGTTGAATTTCAGCAAAAAATAAAAGATGACATTCCTGAGATGCAGGATAAGTTCAGCCAAAGCAGTTGCAAAGCAGTTCCTGTTTGAGGTTCTGGGACATTTCCTGCCTAAACCATCTCCAGTTTCCCACACAGCTAAAAGTGAACAAATCAAACTCTGCAGCCCAGGAAGCTCAGGATTGCATTGGAGAAGAAATGTGCTCATTTACTTTGATCAGCTCCCACCTTGACAAAGGTTTCTCCGTCTTGACCTGATGATTACACCCACAAGTGCAAAGTGAGCACTGTGTTAGTGCTGGCACTGCTGGGTACTGCTGGCACCAGCTTGGGATTGGTGCTGAAAGATCCACGTGCAGCACATCTGTGTGTGACCTACCACCACAGCATCATCCCAATTCCAACAGCAAAAGGTGATTTTGTAGTGTGATCTGGTATTATGAAGACAAAAGGGAAATGCCATTAAAAGGTTCAAAACAATCACAAAGCTGTGATTTCTATACATTAGATACAGACTTGAATTTGTGTTAGTTGCGGTTTTTGCATACAAAATGGTAAAAGTTTTGCCACATTAAACCAGGAAAAAAATCAAAAGAGATTATCATATTATGTCCCAACTCATCTCTCTGGGATCAAGCAGAACTCTGTTGTGTTCTAGATGCTACTTTCTCCTATAAAAAGCTTCCAGTGCCTTTTTAGAAGCAGTAAAACTCGCCCAGGGTTTCTCAACCTGGTATCTCAACCAAGACACTCAGGAATCTGCCAGGAGAGTGACCAGGGCACACCTTTCCCGAGAAGGGGGAAAAAGGAGGGAAAAACCAGACAGAGATGTGGAAAAGGAACAGAACTTTGGCTTCTTCTGGCACTGTTCAAAGGGATGAGATGATGTAACACGGGGTGACAGGCTTTGCAAAGGGCTTTCTGCTGTCACACCTGCAGTGACCATGTCATACGCTCCGGTTTCTCCCGAGGCAGCAGCAAGACCCTGCCAGTGCTCTGACAGTGGCTCAGGGCTCTTGGTTGCTGCCTCTAATTCTCTGACTGCCTTGAGAGACCACTGCTCTGCCTGTGCCTCCTGTGGCCCTGAAGAAAGGCACAGAGAAGGCAGTTTCTTTACGAGTACAATGAAAAAAAGTCGCTGCAGTTCGTTCTGTGAGCTGTTCGTTTACCATTAGAGGTCACTGTCCTGCCTAGGACCCAGCCATGAGCTCCGGGTCACATGGACACACGAGGGAGGCATTTGAAAGCATAATAAACACCAAAGATACGAGCTAATATTATAAAGAACATTAAAAACAGCTTGTCGATATACAAGTCCTCTGGAAAACTGAAAAACAATTAAGAAAAATAAAGACTGTCTATTAGAACATGACAATTATATGTGCTTAAGGGTCAATAAGGTATTGAGGAGATGGTCTTATAATAATTAAGAAACTATTTAGCCAAAGAAATACTGTCTTTAAAAGGCTTCTCTTTTTAACATGGAGTTTTAATTCCTGAGTAATTATTAATCATTATGTACTTTCAGCAAGAGATCTGAATCTGAATGCGATGCCTCAAATGAGTACAGAGGATACAGCAAGAACAAAGATGATGACTTAAAGTTTTATGTCCCAATCCAGTAAGATCTGATGTGAAACTGGAAATCTGAAAGCCAATATCAAACCAAACAGAAGAGCAATGATTACTGCATTCAGTCATTCACACTGAAGGCAGAGAGACAAGGACATTTCCCTTCTGGAAATTCTTTTTAGTTCACCCTGATGCCTTGAGAAAAGGATTCTCTAGTTACTGTGGTTTGTATGCCAGTGCCTCACATGTACAACAACATGAAGAAAACTCAATATTTGTTCATATAAAGGACCATTTAGTGCTTTATGATACTCTTTGGATTAAACCCAAAGTTACTGGAAGGAGTTTTCTGAATTTCATTATAACTACTGTAAAATACTGTCATGGGCTTATAATACAATGATTACAACTCCTGCCATTTATCCCTGAGTTATGTGGTTCTTAATGAATTTTATGGAAGCATAAATGCATGTACTATAGGTTTAGAGCATCAGAACATGAAGATGGCAAATATGGTGTTCACTTGCTTCCCAGTTTTAATTAGGACTACTGGGAGTATTTTAGCATAACATATTTCAGCTGTAAAAAACACCACCTTTACAGATGAACATCCCCAGCTAGGCATCTGCAATGTTTTATCATCGTGCTCAGGATTGTTTCTCAGCAGTGAATACTTCATCACTAGCAAGAAACTCAGATTTTAAACAAAGGTTACGAGCACTGCACTCCAGGTCCTTACCACAGGCTGATGATCTCTGTGAAATTAAGGCACCTTTATTCTGGTACAGAGTAAAATCTCAAGGACCAGAGACATCCCTGGCTGCAACTGAGGCCCCTCCTCACTTAATATTCTGATGCCTCATCATGTTCTGCATAATTCACTTCCATCACATCTGCACAGATGTTGGGCTGGGCACGAGAAGGGACATTCACGTTACACAATGGCAACTTTTTCCATGACTTTTCAGGAAGTAATGCCAGGTTGTGGTACTACTCCTGGGAAAAGAGAATCAGGAACTGCCATAATGGTTCTGTTTAAGTGGAATATTCTTGGATTATGGAAATGGCAATTCTAGGAAGATTATAGAGTTAATGTTTTCGTTAGCCTTCAAGCTCTACTGCTGAATTCATCCTCACATACTTATTAAACAATACTTATCTTTTATTATAATGATGAAAATAAAGAAGTGTAACTCCCACTCTTTAATCCCCTGTAATGGAGACTGAGCTATAAAGAAGTTGGAAAACTTGGCTAGAGAACTTACAGAGATACTTTAATCACAGTTACAGACAATAAATTTTTTCCCAGGACATTTCAGGTAGGCTTGGGTGTTAATCACATATTTCCATTAAACATCTCAATTTTGAACATCTCTTCAAAAGACTATTTCATAAATGAACATAAGGTGAATCTGCAGAGAATTAAAAAAGCCAAAAATAAATATCACTGTCACATTAACAAGTCCCTAAAAATGAGGAGAGAGGATAGATTTAAATTTTTTCTTTTGATGTTGTTCTTTGTATTAAATTACAGAACCTTTCAGGCAAAAAAGGGGGGGAAAAGAAAAAAAATCACTGGAAGTTGCACCTTTTTTTAATCATTTTTTTCAATGTAACAAATACTTGCCAGGCTTTAGTCCAATTACTCATACTAGGAGGAATTCAAAATGTCATTCCAGTTGAAAACAATTTTGAAAAATGAGAAACTTTTGAGGATAGGCCAAAGCATTTAGATAAATCAGTTATGTAAAGTTCATACATTTTTTTTCAATCACTAATAGATAGTGGGGTGCTTGTCTGGGATTTTCATATTTTTAAAATAAATACAGATATATATATATTTATTATAAATTTTATCTATTTTTCTACATTTATATACTCTATAAATATACCTGTGAGTACAGGTTTACTACCAAGGAGTTACTGACAGGTGTAGACAAATACACACACTCCTGGCAGGGCAATAAAATGATGATGCTGCTGAGGGAATAACTTGACTGACAAATTCCCTTTCTGTGATCTGGTTTTAATTATATAAACCCCCAAAACATTCCACATTGAGAGGAAACTTTATACTTAGAAGCCTTTGTTATTGTTTCTCATGCTCCCTTCCAATTACTAATAATACACAGTTTTTTTATAGTTAAGTATTTGAAGTTAAGTAGTAGTAAAGTGTACCTGAAGAAGGGGACCAGGCAAGGTGTTGAAGGAAGTCCTTGGCAGATCACTAAGTCAAAAGTAGAAAGGGAGGCAGAATACATTTGTCCTAACAGATTTGTCTCTAAGAATTGTACACCTTGTTTTAAAAAATTCCTCGTTCAGTGTTAGCAGAAACACTGTATGTGCTTCATTATTATGAAAGGAAATGTAGAAGAAGTACCTGAGCTTAATGAGATTTTGGAAAATAAATATACATCTTGAGTTGCCTGTGTGGTGGCACTTTTTAATGAGTTTAACTCTTGGTGTATAAATAAATACTCTGTTAGATACCATCTGAATAATGTGCAAATTTAAGGAGGCATAGGGTAAGTGCTTCAATGCAAAATTTCATTCTTTTTACAGTGCAGTATTTGTTGTTTGTTATCTTCTGTAGGCGGCAACTGATCATTATTTCCAGGATGTGCTTAGGGAAATCATGAAGTGTTTGTTTTAGATAATGATGTGCAGCATTCATGGCTACTTGTGACTTTGAAAAACTGAAATTAAAGATCTTGAAATATCAAGCGTATCATTAAAACATCCTTCATCTCTCAAGACTTTTGCTAGCTTCATTTTCATGTAATTGGAAGAAAACATTTTCTGGAATGCTTTGCAATATGATTTAAGTTAAGCATAAGTTCACTTGTCTGAGTGGATATCATCTGATTTCATAAGAGCTGAAGTGCACTGCACCAAACTGGTGAGCTGCTCCCTGACCTGCAGAGGGATGTGCATCAGGGTGCCAGAAGCTTCAAATCCCTTTAACTACTGAGTAAACAACAACAGCCTCATTTATCAAACCCACTTTCCCTCCACCTTCAGCTAACTCTTCCAGTTAATTAACTGGTCATGGTCTTTCTTCAAGACTTTATATGCTGGTAATGTGAAAATGCAAACCAAGGCAGCAAGAAAATTGTCAGCTTTTGAAAGGTGCCGCCAGAGACTGGCTACATGCAAATATCTTCAATGCTCTACCAAGAAGGAAACTAAATACAAGGTGACTTGTAAATTTTAGAACCTAGATGATATACTTAACCTTGTCTTTCATCCTGAGGAACATGCCCAATGTCACTTCTCATATCCATTGCACTGATTTATGTCATTTTTTTTTTTTCCTTTCATGCTGCTATGATTCAGCAAAACATACAGCATCTGCTTAATACCTTAAGAGAAATTAACTAAAAAATCTTAGGGTTTGGGGGGTTTTTTAGTGACAAACATTGTGCTATTTTCTTTGTTTTAATACTTTTTGAGCCTGTGTGGTTCACTTCTTAGTCTATTTCTCATCTCCAACTAGCTGTTCAGCTTAATGGAATTACTGTCACTCAGTTTGATAAATTGGGTCAGGGAGGGTCAGGAGTCCAGAGCAGCCAAACTTGCTTCAGAAATGGCAGCAGAAATTCACTGTTATGGGCACAGGTTAGAGGCCAGAAGATTTTGAAGCATGGCAAGGTTTAGTGGTATTTGAATGGCATTATCCTTGTTGTGACACAAAGCAGGATTTGTAGCCAAGGGCTGGGACCCAGACACACAACGTGTGTAGCAACACAGAATCAAAAATTATCTCTGTCCAGAGAGAGCTCATCATCCATGCAAAGAGATGGGAGACAGGTGAGAAACCACATGCAGAGCACAACGAAACAAGCACATACAGATATGGCCTGTTAGTGTCATAAATTGTGGTGCAAGTACATCAACAACTTAAGTGCAGCCAATTCTTTTTACAAACATTGTTGGAAGTGAGATTCTTAAAGAGAAATACAAAGTTGCATCTGAGGACATCCTTCTGAGACCTGATTAATAAAAAGATTTCTCCCAGATATATTAGAATTACAGAATTTTAAAATGCCTTTTTTTTCTCTCCTTGGAGAGCTTTCAAAGTACTATTCAAATGCAGGCTCATTTCCCATAAATTCGTAAAGGAACATCTGGACTTAAAATATCCTTTCATCCTTTGCACAACATTTTAACACTTTCCCCTGATACCATTTTTGCCTTCCTTCTTGGATTTATTATCTCCTAAGTAATTACCTTTTGTTTCTCTTAGGTGTAATCATTGCTTGGGTCAACATTTTCAAGGAGCTCTCACAGCTTTAAAAATGTTGTAATCAACATTTTCAGATCATTATTTGCTGTGCATTTCTTCCTTGCCTCCCCTGCAATGGCTGCCAGAGGATTTGTTCTAGCTGTCTGTTTTCTGCATGTGTATTCAACTGCCTCCTTCTTTTCATCTTCCAGGGGTTGGATATTCTCTGCTTTTAACTTAAAATTGATCTCTAATCGTTAAACTGACTTGAGCACACAAGAAGAGAGTCAATAAGAAGGAAGCTATGATGGAGAATAGGCAAGATTCTCCCACTTAGACATTCAGCTGAGGGCTACACTCCTGGTTTATGCGAAAGTATCTTCCCAGAACTCCCTCTTTTTATATCACACAAACAGCAAAGAAGTCCCATAAACCCTCATGGGTTCACACATGAGGTTCTTGCAGCACTATTCCTCTGCAAAGCAGGTATTTACAAGCTTCACAGAAAAACATGGAGAGCACCTGTAAAACCCTTCAGCTATCCTAGGAGATCTGTGGCCATGGTTACACAGCTGCTTTAATCCAGCATAAACCCAGTCTGCCAGGGAAATGGGGGACTTCTAAATTCCCCTCTCTATGAAACTACTCCTTCTCATTCCCTCACTAACCCTGGTTTTAGCTCTCCCATGGTTGCACATTGAGTCTAACACAGAAATTGATGCAACTGCAAGCCAAACCAGCAAGACCCCCTCAAATATTCATTTTTAGTCAAATAAGATCCCTGACATAACTCATTGCAAAACTCTACAAGCACCAGCTCTGGAGAACAGTGAACATATGCTGCTGAGGATGAAGGGCAGGGACTGAAGATATTGCTGTGTTTAGTAACAGCAAGCTGAAAATCAACTGAAAGCAGGTGTGAAGCTGCAGCCCAGTTTCTTCCTTTCTGTGCCTAAAAGTGCAGCTCCATTTCCAAACTTATTGCCACTGGTTTGTTCTCTCAGTGCCTTGGTCTAACAGTCTGAACTCATGCTAACATTACTTTCTGCTGAACACAGGGAAGAACATGCTTCAAACAGACTCAGCTCCTGGTAAACAGCTCAGATGCTCAAGGCTTCTCTTTCCCAAAGTGTTCACAAAGGCACCGAATATTCTCTGCTGAGGCTGAGGTTTCCAATTTTCACAAGGGTTCTTAGGAGTCTGAGCTTCCACCAGGTAAGCAAGACCTCAGCCTCTCTCCTGCTCTGCAACCCCACTAATCAGATGGTCATATGTGCAAATATTACAGACATGTTTTGTAACCTTGCTGGTATTGGTCATATTCACAGGAACAGTTCAGTAAAGTAACTAATGAAAGTTTTTTGCTATTGTCATTAAAAATTGACACTAAAGAATCTGACATTTGGAACATACATGATCCTACATCAAGGTCTGCACTGAAATATCTAATACCACTTAATCTACAGGAAAATAACTCCTCCAACACTCAATTATTAGGTCAAAAGAAACATTTTGTCAACTTTTATGACCATCTAGACAGTTAAGGTATATATGCCTTCAGGCAAAAAATCAATTAATAGTCTCTCTGATAAGAACTTTCCCGAGTACATGTATGTTTTAATTTTTCTCTCTTCTCACACCTATGTATAAAGAGTTAATGTATGTTATACAAGTACAGTTATATAATTACAAAAAACCTCATAGCAGAATTAAAAATTATGTGAAACTGTATTATTTTTAAACATATAGCCACATACCCATGTATAATGGCCCAAAGACAAGAAACATTAATAAATAGTTTGAATTGAAAGTATGTATATTTTTAAAGCATTTAGACATACTACTGCTTCCCTGCTGCACCAACTCACAAAGCTGGCTAAAGAAACCTGGATAATTTTAAAGAGCAAATCTGGTGTTGCTCAGCAACAGCACACCCTGATAGAAAGGATGCAGGATGTTGGAAGATTTAATATTAGGGAAACTGTTCTTGCAAGGGGAAGAAGAAGAACAAATACAATTTAGTCATACAATGTCCATAAAATTGGGACAGCTTAAAAATAATAATCAGATGAAGTTATCATTCTAATATTAATCTTTGCATAATATAGCTAAATAAAAAGTTATTGCCTGGAACCAATGAGCTGCCATTACAGTTCATTAAATGGCATTGATGTTTGCACTGCCTTGATATGATATGACATGATATGATGAGGAAGAAAAAGCAATGCATTTTACAACAATTTGAGAGCAATCTCATGGCTGAAGACTTCAGTTCTGGCACTAGTTTGGATGAGTATTTGCTAAAGTGAGGACTGAGTAAGAACCCAGAACTTCACACTTTGTTCTGGACCAGAAGAAATCCAATGCTTTCAAGGAGAAAATGTCTTGGATGATACTGGTCTTATCTCTGCTTTGGTCCCATAGAAGCATCTCCCACATTTATTTATTCCTGATCACAGTAGCAAACCTTCTTTTGGTCACAGTATGCTGTGACTTTCCATTTTGGAGCCACACTGGCTCAGTGTTCCATAGTGTTCTTTCTTACTGAACACAAAAAATCCCACAGAAGATTAATTTTCCATCTGTCTTTACTCAGCCATCCCTTCTATTACTGTTGGGTGCTATTGCAAAAAGCTGCAAGGGAGGCTGAGGCTGCTGAGATGGTAGAAGGCATAGCAGGGTCTAAGAGCCAGCAGAGACAGATAAATGATAGAATCACACTTAGTGCTTAGGGAACTGAGCAGCCAGACCTGTCTGAAGGAGAGAGCCACATGCTAGACCTCACCAGCAGGGCTGCTTATACAAAACAGATTCTGTCTCAGCAGCTCTGAGGGGCTGTTACTACAAACACAGGCTGAAGTCCCCATGTGTGACAGACTCCAGTGCATCTCCATGCATAGCACCAACTCAAAACACAAAACAGACTGCTTGCAATCCAGTACAACGTGCACAGAAATTCTCTGCCTTGGTCAGTTTTAACAATATTTTTTTTAATGGTAATGCACAGGACAAACAACGTGAAGGTCCTTCTAGTCATAAACCATGAGGGTGGAACTCAAGGTGTGGGACTGGCTACCAGACCTCAGCCTTCCCATCAGCTGGCCCTCTGTAATCATTTGCCACATTTCATCCTGCATTAAAACCCTCTTGCTCCTCCTAGGCATATATGTGGATATTTAAAATGGGCAAGAAAGTCCTAAGTGGCTGAAATTTTATCAACCTACTCAGAAAAGCGAGATTTTCTCAGAAATAAGCTCTGTAGGACTAAAAGTACACATGAATAGGACATTAGCTTCTGTTTTGCTCATTGATTCAGTGTTGAAACAAGATCATTAGGGCTGAGCAAAAAACCTGTGGCTATAATGTTTGATTCTTAGACACCTGGTGACAACACAGTCATTAGCAACAGCATCACTCTTCTCTCTGTCTAACAGTAAATGTCAAACTCTGCAAGGTTCTTTGTTGGTTCTCCAATGTAAAACTCATTTTATTAAACAGGAGTGATACCATCTTTCCTATTAAATGATTGGCTGCATGGAAAATGAGTCTGACAGCACACCTCAGTGCATCTGTCCTCTGGGTGACTACCTTTGCTATGACCCAGTGATACCCTTAGCTTGTCAGAAGATATTTACATCAAATAATATCAAGCTTTCATTGAAAATACAAAACAAAAGCCCTTCAAGCACTTGCTGTCCCAAAATGACAATGAAAAATGTTTACTAGAATGAAAATTATAAATATTTCATAAAAATAAGCATTTCATTAAAATTTTATACTTATCATTTCCCTTCTATTCTGGGGAAAGGATTTTAATTAAAATGTACAGGGCACAAGTGTAAGGTAAAAGACAGAACTAATAACCTCAGGAGAAGAGAAAAAAAGGAAGGAAGAAATTATCAAGGTATTACCATGCTAAAGATTTGACCCCTCAGATTTTCCCATTGCTGATATTCTCTCTCTCAAAAGGTACAAAGATCTCAGCACTGTAAATGATAATAGACTCCTGTAAGTGATATCAGAATATTGTTAAATCCTTGTTTTCAAAATGTTGGGATGTGTTGGGATTGTGCTGCAATCTTCAAAGCAGCTTGAAGCCAGTTTTGTATCAGATCAATGCCCATGATTGAACCCTTTAGTACCTAAGTCAAGAAGAAATCACACTTTTCTGAATGGTAGTCAATTATGGTATTTACAAAAGGAATTGTGAGAATGGGGAGTTATGTTAGAACTCAGAAGAAAATTGTCAGGATGAAGTGGAAGGACTACAAAATAACAATGCTGGAAAACAAGTCAGCCTCTGTCAGTAGAGTTCTTTCTGTCCTTTTCTTAGCTCTGACTTTGCAGTGTATTTTTATTTAGCAGGAATGTTTTATACAGAACATTTATTCTATAAATTCTTGTTATGCTTCTCAGGTGTGCAGCTCTAGAAGGGCCAAGGTGTGATGCTTTTATAGCCATGTTTTCCTGACCTCTGTGTCCTGAGGTTCAGAGCAACGGTAACAGTTGAGACCAATGCACTGAGGAGGATGTGTGGATGTTCCACAGATGCCACCTTGTTAATTTGCAGTGGTTCAGAGTCTAGAGCTGAATCTTACATAAAACAAACAGTGTCTCTTTGGGAGACAAAAAATTTCTCTGAAGATGTAGATGAGAGCTGGTACAGATCACAAAAACCACAAGATAAACAAATGGCCTAGGTCTATTCCATAAGTGAACTTTTCTGCTAGAAAGCTTTGGAACAATTGTAATGTCTCTGAAAATATCACTAAATGAAAGACTTGGAAGTGTATCCATGACAAAGTATTTTAACTAGTAGCACATGAATTATAGTTCAGAAATGAATATACAAATAATCAGCTATAAAAACAATCTTTCAAATTCATTTTAGCTGTAAAGCTAGAATATATCTCATCATTTACAAGCAGTAAAAAGAAAGGAAAATTATTAGATGAGTACTATAACAGACTCATCAGATAAGTACAAATAGAAGATATATGATCACTGCCTTGAAGACAGAAAACGGATTTGGAGGGAAATGGACTAAAAATGTATTTGTGAAAGAGATGGGGCAGATTACCATAGAAAGAATCATACAGCACTAGGAAGTCCTGTTGCAATGTAATCATTACAGAATGCATCAAACCTGCAGGTATTTCATCGTGCAGCATCCTCAGAAAAGCTGGAGTACAAACTTGATTCTGCAGTTTTTTCTTGCACCTTGAACACAGATGTATAAATGTAATGGATTCAGCTGTAACTTGTCAATGCTTTCTTCAGAGTGTCCACTGGCAATAATTCCACAGCCCATCCTGACCTAAGAAATTTGACTGTGTCTTTCATAGGACATATTAATCCTAAATTGTGATTAATGTATGTTTTTCATGTTCATATCCTTCAATCACACAGTGGGTTAACATATCAGAACACAAGACTGACTCTTGCCAGGTGTCATATAATGCACTGTGTCATAAAAGTTACTGTAGATATTTACTGATACCAAGTATCTGCTCCAAGAGCTCATCACTACAACTGTAAAACTGCATCCAGCAAAATCTGTCAAGAAAATGAGCCAAAATCCTAAAAAGACAGTAAATATTCCCCTAATAGGGTAACTTGCATTCTTCAGAGCATTCAGCAGTTTTACCTTGAATTCTGAACACATTCTAAATTGTAATCTGTTTGGAGAGATCTGTGTGTGATGAAGAAGGAGCTTGTTGCCCTTTTCAGTTTATAATGTCACCAGAAATTAAGTCTATTTAACAGATGTGAAATTCATCATTTCAGCCTTTAACTTGCATTAGAAAGTCACCTTTTTGATAACTGATCCCACTGTGTGTTGTTTACATTGCAAGTATCAAAGTAATTCACATTAAAACAAGTTTTCTTCAAACAAAAAAAAAAAAAAAAAGAAGCACGTTCCCTGTATTATATCTAAAGAACCAAGTCTCCTAAAACCACACTTCTATGCAGTTTAGCCAAGTAAAACCCTTGCAAGTAAAATAAATTGAAATAAAAATTAGTTGCACTTTAAAACTCAGACCTTCACCCAGTCATCACACATTGACAAGAATATTGTTTCCCTAAATTCCTTAAAAATAAGGTGGACATATGTTACCCTGCTTGTAACTGAAAATATTCCAGTAACATATAAACTGATTGACTAAACTAATGTTGGTGTTCCAAATCAATTTCCCTTACACAAATTTACAATACAAGAATTCATTAAGACAAGGAGGAAACAGGTTTGCTATGTGGAATAATATTTATCTAGAAGCTTTGACCAAGATAACTTATCCTCAAATTCCAACAGCAAATTAGTTCCTCTCTCCTACTTCTCTGCATTTCATTTACATATATACCAGGCCCTTTCATAATAATCATAACAATTCCCTCAGCTTACTGAAATAAACATTAATTCAAAATAAATACATCAACATGCAGATCCTCAGACTGAACAGGGGAAAGAACAAAAACTACTGCACATCAATTCCCCCACACTTACAAATTTCCATATTTGTCAAACTGTGATTAGTCATGAAACTGAACTAAAAATAAGAATTTTAGAGTTTCATAACAAATCAGGAGGCCATTCCAAAAAAGCACTAGTGCCTTTTCCAGGCAAATGAGAACACTTGTTACCTGTTTTTTCACCATTCCCCATTTCTTCCCCTTTTCTAATGCAAGCAAACACTACCAGAAAAAGAGTTGATCCTGCTCTCATTTACATTAGTTTTAGAGAACTTTGTCAATTGTTTTCAGTGGAGGGACTTCAGCAGCATCACAGTCCATGGCATATGTCTGGTTCAGCTGCAGTCAGATTGTTCCTTTGATTCAAGTCAGGAACAAAGTGAAGAGCTGGGGATCTACAGCAGGGAGAAAGCAAGACTCAGTTCCATACCTAAAGATCCATTCAGCTTAAGGAAACTCCCTGACAGTCAGCAACATGTCAAATTCATAAATTTTTTCTGTGTCTTGTGATCACTTTTTTTAGTTTAACAAATTTGGAAGAATTGGTGGTAGGATGTAGGCAGCTCTCCACCTGGAGTGAGCTGGACAGCTCCACTGAAAGCAGTGGATTAGATCCTCCAATTAACATAAATCTCCCTGGGACCACTGAAGTTACTTACAAGCCCACCAGCTGGAATAAATTCATAAAATCCATGGTGTTACTTTGATTTACAGTCACTAAAGAAGTGCTGCCATGTTATATACCAAATAAAACAGGAAAATTGGACATATTTGTAGGATATTTCTAGGAGGGGAGCTACAGGACTTCATTTTTTTAACAAATGTCTGAAGCTGCTGTATCTGTTTGAAATACCGCGTGGGCTTGATTTTGGCCCTGCCCTTTTCCCAGGCTCAAGGACCATTGAAGGGATGGGGTTTTTTGCCTAAAACTGTCTCTAAAGTCAGTGCATATCATGAAGCTACAGCAGGCATTCATATCCCCTCAATGCTAAGCCAGGAGGTCAGGCTCTGGAGGACACCTGTGCAGTGAGGAGGGAGAGAGCACAAAATCCTGAGGAGGAGTATGCTGTGAAATCAGCTTTAACCCTTTTGAGAAGGAAATGCCCCTCTCTTGCCCTACTTCATTGTCCTTTAGGATGGTGAGCCAGTTAAAAAAATGTGAGAAGCTTTTGGGTGTCTCCTTCTGTGCACTTTCCAAGGCTCCTGTAAGGAGTTAAACAAGATCTTCATGGCTGGGACACTTCATACCAGTCTAAAGCACACATTAAAGAGCTTGTGAACTATCTTCCATAGCCCAGTAATTAAGTATGGGCAGGAAATTGGGTTGCAGCTGTACACAAAAAAAAAGCACCAAGATGGTACCTGGTCAGTCTCTCTCATTACTTGCCCCAGTTTTTCCCAGCATGGTCAAGACCACATTGTTCTTCTCATTTCCATTCCTTACCTGTTTTAACCAGCTCTGCCTCACCCCTGTGGTTTCCCCAAAGTGGTGAAGGGAGAAAAGGGTACAGGCACTTTTTGGTATAAGCCTCTAAAATGTGACTTTCTGCAAAGTTTTTAATTTTCTGATTTACAGGAGTATTTTAGACTTACAGAAAGTGTTATAATGCTTGGAACCCTAGGCAAAATTCCAGTATTTCCTCAACAGTTTATCTTTTATATCTTTTGCTCTTTACTTCTCTGGAAAGAGAAGAAAGCATGATTGGTGTTCAGGTTACCAATTAGTTAATAATTGTCATTTTTCCACTCCAACAATTAAAGTGTGGAAACATCTCTTCTTACAAAAGTCAGTCTCTACTTGGACCATTTTTCCACAATAACAGTGAGGTTTGTGTATGCACATTTACTGTAATAATGTCAAAGTTCAGTCATACGCAGAGTTTATTAGATTTTGTTTTATTCTTTTCTTTGAATTATTCATTGGATATCTATAATTTCCCAAAGAATAATTTCATAAAGTGCTGCAGCAATAAAACTTTCCATATATAGCACACCAATGTGAATGGTATTTATGATGTACTCAAAGGAAAATCAGCCTGTTACATTAATCATATAAAACTATTGAAAAATTACATTTAATCATTTCTATTTCAAAATAAAACCTGCTCAGAGCTTTAAAAACTGTGCGAAACCTAGAATTAAATTTCATACAACATTGCCTGCAACAGTATATATAATTATTCAATACTTCCAGGTTTGTCTGGTGTTCAGTAATCTCTCATCTCATTTTCTCTGAATTGTGAGTCGTATTTAATCTTTTTTATTTAGTACTTTTTGCTTAGAATGTTCCAGCTTTAATAAGGAGAAACAGCAAGATAGATAGAGCCCTGTCCTTTGGTCAAGACTCAACAGTGAGCTGTCTCCTTCCCCAAAGCCAGCTGTGCCTCAGGGCACCAGGGCACAGCTTCTAGCACCTTCTCTGCTTATCCCAGGCCCTGGCACTGGAACCACCCTCCAGGACTTGTGCTGGCACCCAGAGCAGGACACAGCAGGTTTTTACAAAGTACCACAAATTTCCTGTGGGTGACTGTCCATCCAGCAGCTGGATGAAGGAAGCAAAATGTGGCCCACTAGAGATTATCACTAGAAATGGATGATAGTGCGATTTTAAGTAGCTTTAGTAAGATTAGTAAACTTTTTTGAATGCCACCTAGTTAGAAGATTAATTTTTCCCTATGTTTGGCTTCTGAGAGCACTGAACCACACTGTAATTCAATTTGATCTGTCTGACAATTAAACTTTCCAGGCTTTACTATGCTCTGACTGTACAAAGTCAAGAGAAAGTCAAGTCTGAGGACAAAACCTGCTCTTCTTTAGGCCAAAAAGCAGAGGTTCTGCCTTGTGTTCCTGGCAGGATCATGTGCACTCTGAGCCAAATCATGCTGACATCTTTCAGATGTTTGAAAAGCTAAACAGAGTGTACCAAGATGCTGAGTATGTGGCATATGAAATCAAATAAAAAATGAGTGTGCATGATTCCTAATGAACCAGAATATATTGTCATAGAGCTTTATGTTTGTCAGGACTGCTGAAACATTCCATAAAGTCAATTCTTCAAAAGCTGGTATCTATACATAAACAACCACGTCCTTAATTAGAAAATAAATCTATGGAAATATAATAAAGCCTTCATGAACTCTAAAAAGCAAAACGTGTGCATAGAATATATAAGCCTATATGTATAGCTGAAATTTTTCAGAATTTTATGATCTCTACAAAGGAAGCAAAGAATAAACAATTGGTATAATATTAACAACCTCAGCTTTCAGCTTTGAACATTAATAACTTATTTGAAATAGTTCAGCCTCCTGTATATGAGCCACCCTGTAGTGCTTCAGCTGATTCGGATTCTCTTTGTGCAGAAACCTTTTAGCTAATCATTTTCATCTCTGTGTGTCAATAAATCTTGCATCTCTAGGGCAATGACTTTTACTCAGCAAATGTTAAGCAGAAATAAAACCACCCAGAACAGTCTAAGCATGAGAATTTCAATAAGAATTTAGCAATATATTGATCCACTTCTCCCCCTTCTGACTTTTCATTACTATGCCACTTTCAGCTCCTGAATTCAATAAGATAAAAAGCTCAAATAGCACGTGATTTATGGACTTTAGGCAACCCTACTAAAATTATTTTAAATGGCTTCTTCACAAATAGTAAACTCAAAAAATGGTCAGTAATCTGTTCTTGAAGGGAAGAGTTGACAGCCACAGACTACAAGAGAGTGACTTCGTCTAGACACAATGTAAAAGGTAGAAATTAGAAAATTAATATATGCAATAGTAGGAAAACAATGAATGCAATGAAAAGTCATGTTTCTACGGATTTCTAAATGTAACATATTATTATATGTCCTACATTTCCTCTGTCTTGGAAGCCAACTGACCAAGTACCTACATTTTGCATTGTTTCTTAAATAAAGTAAAATTAAGTTAAAGTAATTCCTATGTAATTATTTATAAGGATCTACCACCTAAAAGCCACTTGGCTGTGTCAAACCAAGCTTCCTGCACAATGCCAGTTGAGCACTGACTGAAACCTGCTCGCATCCTCATGATAAACATAAGCTTCAGTAACACAAAGCAATCAAGGTTTGTGTGCTGCAGCCAACCAAAAGGTTTCCAACCCAACTCCATAATGATAAATTGATCTCATCTTCTCCAAGTACCACTGTGATCATCCAAGTGTTGATCCCATTTGTTCTCACACATATTATTCCCACAAAATGCATAGCAACAGGGGCATTACATAAATATTCAGAAAGGTTCCCTGGTGCATTTACTTTCACAGCACTTCATGCAAACCTGTTCATTGATTTTGGTAGATATCTTGACCAGAAAATACCAGGAATGGTTTTCACTTATTCAAGGCAGAAATGAGAAAACAGGCTTAGAGTTGCTTTGCTTGTGTTTAAATATGAACACAACCATATTTTCCAACTTCTTTGACATGAGGTTTCAACTTCAGTTTTCATAATAATGGAAATGTCAGGAAGAAACAAAGAGATTCTGATATCCCAATAATTTGTTATAATATGGGTGATTATCATGCCAATTAAATTACAAGAGAAGTACGAGAGAACATTTTACGTGGCCCTCTCAAATAAAACTCACCTCAGGCTTCTGAGGACCTGAAGTATTTTTCAAGATCACATTGCAAATTTGTAAACTTAACCATAATAAAAGTCCAAATAATCTGCAGTTTGATGCAGAGTCTTTCATAGATTGCTCCCATAACATTCTCACATAACAAAGGGAAATTATGTAATTAGTCGTGACAATTGACTTCTTAAAAATGCAAATTTAGCTGCAGTGTCAGTGCACTTTATTAGCTGCAGTTCAGATGCATGAGCTACAAAGTCTGCTTGTTCACTCACTGTATGTGTCCCTCCTGAGACTAGGAAAAAGAACAATCTAATTAGAAATAATCCTGCCAAGAACAAATATCAAAGAAGAAATTCTAGAAGAAAAAACTGATTTTTTTTCCTATTTGCCAGATGAGTCCATTAACCATGATGTGGACTGTGGTCTAATCTCAAGCAAGGATGCATTAGGCCATTTCACAACTATTTCGTTATTACATTCTTTTAAAAATATTGAGATATTTTCTAAAAATAATGGGACCTGCACAAAACCTGCTGATTGTTATAAAACCCAAACAGGACACAGTGTCAATGCACAGAATATATTTAACACTAAGTAAACTGAGCTGCAGAGAAAAAACAAGCTTTGCTTTGTGTAATGCTGTTGCCTGAACTCTAACTCTTGTAATGGGAAATAAAATGCTTTTTATGAGGTTCTAGTCCCTCCAGTTATTTGGTAATAATGACTTAACAGCAAAGTTTGAAAGTAAACCCAATTTTTAAGTGAGCCAGAATCCTGGGTCTTTGGAGATTATCACTGGAGATCAAAGTCAGTAACAAATATCCAGAACTGAGCAGAGAATGTCAGGGTTGTTTTCTTAGTTCATAGAAGCTTCTGAGTTTTATATGGTCCCCCTGCTAATTAAGATTCAATATAACAGTTAGATGTGATCTTTGGTGTCTTCTACACCTGAATAATATTTTCTGACATTTAAGTCAAGCTAAATCTGAGTGTTTTAGTGACAGTAATGAACTGTATACTTAGAACTATATTAAAAAAAATGTTTCCCGGGTTGGGTTTCCTAAGTTTAATTTGCAAATGTGGAGGTAGCAGCACATTGAAGTCTTTTTAAGCTAATCCCATGAGTTGTTACAATACTTCCAGACTAAGATAAAAATTGATGTATTTCTGTAAAGAAAAATGTAAAACCTTGTGAAATCTCGTTTTTGTTTCCTATTGTACAATGCAGTGTTTCTACAAGTAGTAAAAAAAGAATATGCCTTTTTTAAGACTGAAAGGTCTTGGAATTTTGAGACAGAAATTCAGTCCAGCAAAAATTGCTACTTATATCAAGGCATAGCTCTTATTTCGTATTTTCTATCATCATCATTAAAAAAAAACCCCATAACATCAAGTTCGTTCTTTTATGCTCTACAATTCAATGAATTAGTCAGAAATAACTCAGAAAAAGAGGTGTGTGAAAGACTCTGAGATTCTGAAAAGGAGACCACTGTTTTTAAACTCTTATTTTAGACTGATACTATAAAACAACCAAAGAAGTCATAGGTGGGAGAACATGAAAATTAAAAACAAGCCATAACAACTCTCACATCTTTGTATGAAATTTTCCAGCAAAAATATAAGCCATTAAATTGCAAACTCAGGAATAACAACTTACTCAGCAAAACTGTAGGGCTCCCTGCCAGCTCTTGAGTCATCACAGAGTGTTGGTGCCACATGTTTCTCATAGCAGCTGAATTTTCATCAGACTCTGCAGCAGAGCAGGTAGGAAACTATCACAATCAAAGGAAAAAGCCAAGTATGTGCAGACAGTGACATGGAAATTAGACTGGTTTAACTGTGACTATAACTGGTCATTAACAGGTCAAACCAGTAGAAGGAGAGCTAATCAAAAATGGGAATATGGCATTTCCTGAGATGTCTCATTTTTTGTGTTGGCAAGGCTCAAATTCTGACTATTTTATTCCTAAGCAAGATCAGTCAAATCAGAAAAATTAGGCATATGCTAAAGAAAAGTAGATTGTTAAGTGCCACCTATAGAACAGATTTCTCACACTGCAGCAGATACCAAAGATGTCCTTGCCAGCTAGCGTGATTCACAAAGATTAGATTTTTGTATTGATGGTCTTCTAAAAAGAAAAAAAAAGTAACATTCCAAATTAATATTCGACATGCTTTTTTGAAAATGCATATTGTAACATTTAAAAAGTTTTAAAATTGTGAGAAGGAGAGACTTATTAGAAAATAAAAAGGATTACACCTAGATTTTCAATTTAATAACAGAAGTTCCTGCCCTGTACCTGAAGTGAGATATAATTTCCCATGGAGAGAATAGGTCCCTCTTCCAATTATATGTTTTCATCCTTGCACTCTCTCTGTCACTCACTTGACTTTTAGTGAGTTCATCCAACTCTCCAACTAAGCAGAAAAATACTGAGGGTTTGGGGGCGTGGGAGGCAGTGTTTGTTGTGGTTGGTTGGGGTTTTTTGTGGTGGGGGGTTTTCAGGAGAGCTGTAGTTTCCTGCTCATTTAGACAAATTTAGCTGAATCAGCTCATGCTAAGTGTCAGATGAGTTCCTGAGCCAAGAGAAGAAGATGAAGGAAGATACATGCTTACCTTCACAAACAAACAGGGAAAAAAAATTACATTCTTCTGGAGGTTGTGAGTTCCTGCTCTGGCTCAGACATAATGCAAAATGTAATACTAAAGATGAACGTCTATTAACCAGTGCAGGAAAGCACCTAAGGATTGTTTTTGTTTTTTTACAATTTGTTGTAAGCCCCAATTCAACCTCTTCTTCCTATGGTCCCTAAGGACGATGCATGTTACATTAGATTTGTCCTGAAATAAAAAGTTTTCTGGAATTTTAAATTAAAGTAACAATAAACCTCACAACTATTATCATGAAGAAGGCCCCTCACCTGAGGAAACTTCTCAAAGCAAATTCTTACCAGCTTTCTGTGGCTTCTGTCTTGTTCATGAGTATAAATTAAAATTACTTTACAGAGATTTGGATCTCATGTCAATTATTCACTGCAGAGATTGAAATTTTGAGTACCACGATCTAAAATCACTTGGCTTTTTTTTTCCTTCTCAACAAGCAGGGATCATATCTTTAATTAATGCCAGTGAAGTTCCTCTTCATAAAGCAATATAAATTTTAGTTAAGACAGCAATGTGATCATGACATCATCACCTCTGCCCCCTTATGGAACATAAAGAGGAAGATAAGTACAAAAGGCAGAATTGAGGATTAAGGCCCAAAGTTCAGATCTAGGCATTACCTCCAAACTATCACAAAACTGGTTTTAATAAATTTCAGAGATACTTCTGGCATAAAGTAAATATTTCCCTTTGGACTCTGTGCTCAGTGCATCTCAGAGCTGCTCTAGAAGTAAAACTTTACATAATGAGTTGTCATGGTTTAACCCCAGCTGGCAACTAAGCACCGTGGAGCTGCTCACTCACTTCCCCACCAGTGGGAAATCAAACAACTGACTGTTCTGATTCTGATCTAAAATTGAATTTAAAAAGAAGTTCAGCTAATTAGGAATCTCTACAGAATGTCATAGTCAAATGAAAAGAGATATGTATCAGAAATTATTCTGAAAATGTTAACTTGCACCTAGATCCATAGTTGCATTGGTTTTTCTATCTGCACTAACCAGAGGCTAGCCTGAAAAAAAAAAGCTAGATTTATGATAAAATAGTGGCCATGACTATATTAGGAATCAAACTGATTTTTTTCTTTATTTGGGTTTTATGAAATATGAGCACAATGGTGAGAAATCATAAGTCAGTCACAGAAGGGAAAAAATAGAACTTTTCTCTGTTATCCTACAGTCTTAAATTATTTCAAAATCTTCTCTCACATTCTGTTTATTCAGGACAAAATTTTGCTCTTTCCTTCCCTCCATCTTACTTATTCTGGGATCCATCAAATCTACATAATTTCTCAAGCAGTTATGGATTTTGCAGCTCAGTCTCTACAAATAACAAATAACAGAAAGACTTTACTTTCAAAGACACATAATGAGCTGAAGTTAGAAGCCTGTGGCAAATTTAGTTGGTTTTGGTTAATGAAAATTTATAGCCTTCACTGTGAAACATTTTCTCTACAACCAGACATAAAAGTAACTTTAACTGGAAGCACTCCAATTCAACAGCAACACTTTACAATAATTTTTTTTAAAACAGTAGCATTAAATATATATCTACTTACCCAAACCATATTAGCTCTCGTTGTGCCAGGCATGATATATGCTCCAAACAGCCTGCAGCCTACATGGAGAAAATTAAGGAAGATGGTGACCATTCTGTAAAAAGAATACTAAGGCAAAGTTTGGAATCATAAACAATGTGTCATGACATAAATAAACTACCAAAGACCTGGGAATAAAACAAATATCTAAATTTCCCTGCAGTGTCCCAGCCATAAAGCTTCCCCTTACAAGTAAACAGCAGTGTCACTTAATAGTAAACTATTTTCAGCAGTTTTTTTCTCACATATAAACATAACATTTTTTTCAAAGATCAAAGCCAACTATTTTTCTGACACCATGCAACTCCTCAATGACTTTTCAATTTGCAACTAAAATACAGCGAATGGAACTGCCTTTAAATTCCATTTACTCATCTTCTTCCACAACATCTCCAGATTTTCTCCTTTACCTGAAAGTGGTGGTGGATTTTTAAGAAATAAAACACCAATAGTATTTGGAGGTCCTGGGAGGGAATGCCTGACTGGCAAGAACCATCATAATTGAAACTTCTGGAGATGCACCTGAAATGTCAGCCCGTTGTGAGAGTTCTGAGACAGCAGTGGTTACCCACCAACATAATACAGGGAAAGAAAAGAGCTTTTCCTTCCGTGTTTACAGACTGCACATGGCAATCCTGGCACAGGTAAAGACCAAAGCAGGACCCCAGAATTATGTGACAGTGCCTTGGGTGGCCTCATGCCCTCAACCATTATAAAGCATTGACTCAGGGGAGATCAATACCAATATATCCTGGCAGTACTGGATATTGCACTGGGAGCTTATGAATTCAGACAAGATCACAGCCTGAAGTGATAATTGGCAGAGAATGATGGGATTTTTTTATTGTTCTTATTGTACTTAAAAATCAAAAATGTTTGGTTTATGTTTATTGGAAAAACAACAAAACTCTTCAGCTTAAGCCTTTATTACTACATTGGGCTTCACATATTTCCTTCCTCACTTCAGTTAATAGAGCCATGTTCAGATGAGGGTTTGGGGATTTTTTGCTTTTTAAAAGAGGTCCTGAAAATTTTGCTACAGTTGCCAACACTATTTCTAATACTAATAGTTACTAATACTAAAACAATTTCCAACAGCAGTCAGGGCAATGTGTGAAATCTTCTGAAATTATTAGACCAAAGAGGAAAAGGAAAGATGGCAAGACACTGTGTCTTAACAGTGGGATGCCAATTACCACTCCCTGTTAACAAAACACAGCCATCTACCAGATGTGTCTTTGCCTCCTCACTTGCACAAAGTGGCAATTCAATTAGAGGTCTCTAACACTGCTAGAAATTTTAAACAAGTTTCATCTAAAAAGATTAACGATCTCCACTTTATTCCATTGAAGCCATCATTACACTTCTTTATTGCCACCCAAGTTATTATAAATTATGGTTCTTTCATAATTTTGTAACTTTCATCTTTGTGTGCTTTTAAGGTTCACCCCTAAGAAGGAGGTCTGCTGTAGAAAAAGGAATTCTCTCGATTATGTGAGATAGTTTAAAGAGATCTGTATTATATCAGGTGAGGTGTCAATAGAAATTTGCCATGCTAGGCACTTCTAACAATGCCACCTGTAGCACACCAAATGCAATTAGCTTTATTAGATTCTTCCTTTTTTTTCCCTAGCTGAATATTTTGTCATGGTTCCTTGGTTGCTCTGTTTCTCAGTATTTGAGGAAGGAAGTTACATCTGCCTATATGACAATATCATGAACATTCAAGGTTAATGTGTAAGTCAAGAGCAGCATAAACTGAGGATCTAAACAGAAAAAAAATTGAAAGAATAATAATTTGGTGGTTTCTGGGGAGGTTCTGCTGTTGCACATACAAGCCTTCAGTCTATACCCACATCTTGTCTTCTCTACATTCTCTTTATGTAAAGATGGCTACTTCAGATACAACTCCTAATCACAGTCTGATCCATTGGTTACTAGAAGCTTTTGAGATTTACCAGAGCAATGATTCCTCTTTCTATTTCTGGTCCTTTTTTCCCCCTGTGCTGGCATGATGCCAGGAGTCCCAACGACTGAGAAAAGATGGAAAGGATATTTAAGATAAAATAATCCAGTAGTAACTCTGTCATCTGTTTTGCTAATCTGCCATGTGGAGTGTCTGTGAAGAACTCAGGGCAGGCAGAAAACTGGGCATTGAACAGGACCCATATAGGAAGTGATTCTTCCAATACACAATTTGGAAAGTATGAGCTGTTTCAGTGCATTAAATGAGCAGAACAACTATTCACTTTTGTTGTATTAGTTCTCTACCAACTCAGGGCACTGAAATGGCTCAGCAAACCAATGGCCAAGGATGCTGAGGAGGGGGTTTGGCCAGAGGCAAGAGGTGACAAGAAGGCAGCCAGCAGTCAGATGTCCTTGGGGTGCTACAGAGCCCCAGCCTGTACTTCCTGCTGCTTTCATCTGCCACTGGCTTGTCAGGAGGTCAGATGAGGAGCAGTGCTATGTAGGGAAATGGGAACACAGCTGCAGGAAAAGGAGAACAGCAGCACTCCAGTGGCCCTTTAAACTAGTTTAAACCACTCAAGTGACTAGAGCCCTACGTTTTTCAATTCTGTTTCCAAAGGTGACATGCTTACATATGATTAATTCCCTCAGATGGATTAGTGAAGGTATTTCAAAGGACTTCTAGTTAGAGATGGCTAAGCAATCTCACTGTTAACATCTAACCTGCCCACTCAAGCTTCCATCAAGCATGGAAAGGCCTGACAATAAATTAGCCTAAGCTGTAATGTGAGGGGAACTGATAACAGAGACACAGTGAAGCTGAGCTTCACACCTGCATTAACCAAAAGCTCAGGTTTCTCTTTGATTCTGTCAATAACTAAGGTGCTTTTGTACATCTGTAAAACATTTTTTCTCTTTTTCACCCTATAAAAATTCCTATTGAATCAAAGGGTCTGGGAGTTATCCCTTAGCATAGTATACTAAATTTAAGTTGGAGCTCTGCAAGGATAAAAACTCTGAGGAAGGAAGAGAAAGGAGAGAAGATATTGTTTCTATTTAAAATAAAGAAAACACTAGCTAACGATTTATTGACTTCGCTTTTGGTTTAAGCTCTCTAAATATCTTACTAATTACTATGCAGTGTCACTCATAGAGAAATCAGAAAATGAGAAAATCAAAGGCAGCAGAAAAGTCGGGAATTGCATTTCTCACATTGCTTGTTGCAATCTTTTCCAACCCCTTGTGTCCTGCACCTTACAGAGGACTCAGATCGTATAACTTCAATCCTTGTGGTGAAACCTGAAGCAGTTTTTGCCACATTGCGCCCTCAAGTGCACGAGTGCAGCGTCACCAGAACTGCATGCAAGCACCTAAATGTTCTTTAGTTTATCGATAATGGATTAAATATTTTTTATAAACTTCCAATATTTGCTATTGAAACAGATTATTAAAATTACTAACAGTGTTTTTGTATAGCATAAAGGTGTTTTCCTAAACTTGTCTAGGGGGTATATAATGTATTTCATTGGTTTGTATAATAAGTAACAACATTTTCTTCTGCAATTTGCATAATTTCTGTTACACTAATAGAACTATATGAGCCCATTTCTTCAGGTAATTAAGTCACATATAAGTATTCTCATGTGTTAGTTGAAGACTGCATTAAGTAGCAAAAATGTCGACACATTTCAAAAATACTGCGTTCATATCTTACTGGGATTCAGTCTATAATCACATTTATAATTCCTTTGACCCTATGCCCCTCAGTTGAGTCAATTTACAGCACTTTTATAAAGCCTTCAAAACTGTACTTGATACAACAGTGTCTGCATTCAATAGTTGGAAGAATTATTATTTTTTTAATTTTAAAAAAATATTTTAAAAAAACAAACACAAAACCAACCAAACCACAAGCTAGTAAGAACTTTAAAAGAGAAAAAAGAAAAAAAACCCAAACCACACAAACCAGATATGCCATAAAAAATGTAACCCAAAACCACACAGGTCATGAAGTCTAGAAATTAAGATATTCAAACACATGTGCACTGATTTCTAAGTTAGTCAGCACACCAGACCAAATTATACCATTTATCCAAACCTTCCTACTCAAAGTCCTTGGAATATTATGTAACAACTTCTAACAGAAAAAAACACCCCAGCTTTTGTAAAATACTAATTATTTCATAATCCGACATGAAACTGGTAAATGACCCTGACATGAACAGGTAGGATTCCATTATTCCATTAGAGAGCATTCCTGGACACTCATTGAACAGTCACAGATTGAAGCTCCTGTAAAAGGAGCCAAGCAACTCCTTCCTTTCCCCCAGAGGTCTCTCTCAGCACAGCCGCTATCACAGAGCAGCTTCAGGGCTCGCTCAGATGAGCATCTCAGTTTGTTCCTTTTCTTTTTCTCGGGAGCCCTCCGGTATTTTCTCAGGTGGCTGCACAATGTGGTGTTTGCTGGGCTTTAGAGGCTGCTTTTGAATAAAGTGGTGCCACAGTGTCACCTGCTGGGAGGTTCTGCCCCTGCCTCTTTCGACAGGGCCAAAAAACATTAAATAACTAAAGGAAAATCGGTATGTTTGGCTTTTACTTTCCTTCTGATACTCCACATTCTAGTCCACTATCCTCCTATGGAAAGATTTTTTTTCTAAAAATCAGGTAATAGTTCAGAGTAGAACAATAAATATCCTGGACTTTTCTTCAGACTGTCATTTAATATATATCTGGTGGATATTTGGCCTTAACTGTCTGATTTAAACTTATACTGAGTGAGCTGGAATCCTTTTGATTCCATGACAACATCTCAGTGCAAGTTTCTCTTCCATATTTTACTGTTTTTTCCTTTATTTACTACAATGAACACATTTCCAGCTATAAATGTTTCCATGTCCTTTTAGGGACTGCAATGATTATAGAAAGGAGTTTCAAACAGCTGATTCTGTCACTACCAATGAGTTTTTGCAAGGATGACACTAGCTGGTGCAGTGGGATCAGGGAGCACAAAGTTGTGGTTCCGAATTTAAAATAAATTCTTTGACTCAATACAGGTGCAATGACACAACTGGAATTTTGGTTTTCTTTAAATCACTTTTTTATTAGAATTGATAGGGAAGTATCTTTACGAATTAGCTGCACTAGAGTAGAACAGCTAGAACTTTTGTCTCTAATTACTTAATTACTGCTATAATGGAGGAATTTATTCATGGCTGTGGAAATTGTTGAGAGTTTGGGGGTTTTTTGATTATGTCCCAAAGAAAACATCATCATTTCCTAATAGCATTTTTCCTCAAGTGGCACTCACTAACCCCAGTAGCCAGAGGGCAGAATGTTTTAGTGAACTGAGGAATGGGAAGGGAGAGAAAAGTACAAGGAACATTTTATTGCTCTTTGATGATGCTGCAGAGTCACTGGGAGGTGATGCTGGATGGCTGCACTGTGTCCATGCATGGCTTCTTGTCCTGCTTGCACAAAGTGGTGGCTCAGGACTTGTGGATGCAGCTCTACACAGCAACCACTGAATTCTCAAAAAATATTGTGATTTGTATTGCTCTGTAAAATTCTATAATGTGCTGTCAAACACATAACACACCATTTGGGGGGGGGGGGTATGTTATTCCCAACTACAGCTACACTTGGTATTTATTGCTTTTAAAGGTCAAAAACTCAACTGGATCATTTGCAATATAATCTGTTTTGCTGACTGAAAAAGTTATAGGAATGCAAAGGATAAATAACAGCTAATCACAGAAGTTTACCCTTTAGCACAGAGTGGCATTTTGCTGCTTTTAAATATTTATAATGTGGGATTAACTCAAAATGTTAAATGGCAAAAAAAGTTTCTTAAAACATCACCCCCCCAAAAAAACCCAATAAATCTGAGATAAAGAGGAATTAGCCAAAGAAACTGTCTTGCTAAGTATCATTGAATAAGAATTGGGTTTCTCCTATTCTAAAACTAATTATCTTCCATTCTGCTAGCCAGAATTTTGTATTAAATTTCCTGATTAAAATAGGAATTCTTCCAGAATAATCTTTTTCTATATTTTGAATTCACTACTTTTTAAATATTTCAAAAGTAAGCAGTGTTATTCATGCATAGTGCACCTCCCTGATAAATCAGTGAACCAAAACCAAAGTTACATCATTTGTGGTTTTGAGTTTTTTTCATTTTTTTATTTAACGTGCCTAAAGCTGTATTCTGTATTAACTCCACCCTCTATGGGTGCTGCAAATGACTCCTTAGGAAATTGTACTCTGTAAACAAAACAAATCTCTTTAACTTAGGGCTCTCTTACAATGCCACAAGACTTCTTGATTGCTTTAAAATAAAATGTATGAGGACAGAGGGCATTTAAAGTAATCAGTGGCTGATTAAGTAATTTTGACCAAACAGTAGTAAGTGAAGCACAATTATATCACGTATAGCAAAAGTTTTAGCACATTTACTATGCACAGTATAAATTTCCCTCGTCAGACACTTGAAATACAATTATCCAATGTTTCTTTAACAGTAACATAAGAGAAGATTATCGCAGAACTATGTGATAGCCTCACCTCATATGTTTACAAAATAACTCATTGTGAGGCTCTAAAGAAGAGTCTGAGGCATCATTATCTTAAGGGAACAACAATGAGGTAAAGAGGAGCCTTGGTTAACTCTTATGTTCTCAGTCACAAAACTTTTATGCCCTGTTCCTCAGATGCATTGGAAAAAGCCATTAATTTAATGCTTAGAATTCTGCTTCTAGCCGAGACTACCTTCTCCATCTGACTCTAATATTGGGTAGTTAATGAAAGACAGAAAATCACTGTCAAGTCTTACTCCTGTCAAGAGGCATATTCATATATTCAACTGCAAGACAGGGCCTACAGAGCTGAGAGATTTCCTTACGAGCAGCCCAATACTGCTGGAGTCCACAAGATGGAGCAGAACTTCTCTCTAGCAGCCTTTAGCAAATGTAGCTTAAAGCCTATACTTAGCTCATCTGAATCATGGGTGAATAAGAGGCTGCTGATCTCTGAACTCTCAACAAAAATATAAGAGCTTCCGTGTGCTTTGTGTAACACAAGTTGTTAAATTTTCGGTGTCTAAGAAGCCAAGAAGACAGAATCGATCATAATAAGCTTTTTTTGGGGGGGCAGGGCGGGGGAGAATATATATAGACCTGAAGATTTATATTGCTACAAGACTAAGGAAATTGACCTTCAATTCTCTGATTCTATCCTTCTTCTTCTATGTCAAAAAAAAAAATTTTTAAAAAACACCACCCAAAAGACTTTCCTGTATGTATCTCAAAATGCTCATACGCAGCATCTACTACCTCGTGACTAAACGACTGACATATCTCAAGCACATGCAGCTGCTGGATGGAAAAACAGTTAACAAGCCATACATCCATAGGCTACATCAATATTTGAGGCACACAGCAAGATCAAATTTTCATACTGGGATAATTTCAGTTCCCCTTCATGACAGATCTTTCTACCAAACCCAGCCCGTACACATTAATGAAGTGGCTTTAGTGAGTAGCTGTCTTTTCATGTCAGTGACGAGGACAAGCCCTTTTCTGAGCAGTGCACCTGTCATATCAATCCTCCACTTTGAGTTCCAATGATTTGAATCACAGGCAGAGTAACAGAGATCTCGTTAAGCTGTCACAACTTAACTGTGTCAATCTCAGATGTGAAAACTTTTTTTAAAAATTGAAAATTATGTCTGGAGACACAGAGAGCAGTAAAAACCTGTTATTTTCGTTCCTTTCCTAACTTATTCAAAGGTGATTTTTTTTTTCCATCTTCCACGCCCTTGAACTCTGAACACGAAGCGAAGTGCTCAGTCCTGGCCGGGCCTGTCTTGCAGCCGTGTCTCTGTGTGCAGGTGCTTCACGCTGCCCCCGGGATCCGCCCTGGTTCCCGGGGCCTGCCCGCATTCCCGGTTCCTTCCCGGTCCTGCCCCAATTCCCGGGCTGGGGGCACCTCCCTCGCCCGGGGCCGCGGTCATGTGACCCGTCCAAGATGGCTGCCGGGGAGCGTGGCGCCGCGCCCGCCGCGGGAAAGGAGGAAGACTTTGAGATTATCGACAAAAAACAGCTCCCTGACGCGGCCGAGCTGAGGAACGAGGAGAAGGCGAAGCCGGAGGAAGGGCGGTGGTCTGCTCCGATCTTGTCGCTGGCCAGGAAAGCCTCGGAAAACTTGGCGCTGAGCTATGGCAGCGCCCTGAAGTCCGCATCCCTGGTGGGATTGGTGTCCAAGCCCGGCAGCAGTGACAGCCCGGCAAAGACAAGTACGGCTCCGCTTCTTTAGTAAACTCGCTTTTGTGGTGCGCAAATGAGTTCGCTCCCGTAAGTGCTGCTGGGTCGTGTCAGTGGTGCATGGGTGTTACTTTGAATTTCTTTTCGTTTAAGATGCTGCAGTTTTGTATTGAAGTAAAATTAAACAAGCGACACAGATGTAGAACTTGAGAAATGCATTACGACCAGAAAAACCTAAACTCTTATATTTGGAGAAGTTTACGTTTGTTTTATTTGCTGCCTTTTCTTCTTCTCCTTAAAGCTCCAGCAGCCTGGCTGCACTGAGGGATCTCTCAAAATTCCACATCCTCCCTCGAGTGCTGCTCGAGGTCCCGGGAAGGAATTCTCTGTGCCTTTCATGTCACAGACTAGACAAGCAAACTAAGATACAGATTTGTTATAAGTTACTTTTTAACTACACTAAAAATGCCTTCAGTAACCACAGCTTGCTTTGTTCAACATTGGTATTTGTGGATCTAGCAGCCCTACAGATTTGTGGAACAGGTCTCTTAGAACTGAATTAAAATGGCTTTAGTTGAATCATATGGAAAATAAATCTCAGCAATATTCATAATGTGGAAAAAAAACCCAAAACCAAACGTATTCAAATGCAGCAGAACTTGAGCCTGGAGCCTTGTACTCCAGAGTCTCAGACTGGTGCTTAATTGTTCTGGAGCACTGGAACTCAGCTTTGCTCTGTTTGGTGCAAACCTTTTCTTTTTATTGGTATTGAGTATTCAAAGGGAAGTTCCGTGGAGTTGAGTTGGGACAGCATGGGGCAATGTACTGCTGATGCACTTCTTCATTTTTTGTGAAAATTCCTCAGTGTTGCATAGTCAGAGTTGAAGATTAATTGCCCGGAAAAAATAGACTCTTTTCTTTTCCTGCATCTCAAAGTCTCACACCGAACTTCTTGCAGGTTTATTTCCTGAGTGCCCTTCTTGGGCACCTGGGATCTAACCCAACAAAGTGCAGAATATCTCAGTTTCTTTGTTTTCTTTTGGAATAATGCTGTGGATAGATGTAATTGAAAACAACATATGGCTTTGGCAAGGGGCAGGGAATAAAATATTCCCTTACCTGAAATGAAACTCCCACATTTAATGGAACTTTTACCATAATCTTTCAGCTTCTTCTTTGTAAAGTAAGGACACACACCACAACCTTCCCACATTGTTCAGAGGATTTGGATAATATGTTGATGAGTTTTGTGGAAAATTCTGTATATAAAAATAGTTAATAACTTGTATATGAAATGTGAGCAGGCACTAAGGCACCTGTTCTACGTGTTCGATATTATTTACCTTTAACCAAGCACTTAAATATATTTTAAAGCAGGTATGTTTAAGAAATAAACAAGGCCTGCAAGATCACTTGTGGAAAACTTGGAGCTTGCTGCCTGCTGAAATCTTTTTCCAGAGATTTTATAACCTCTGTCTGCTACTTCAGATCTGTTGATCACATGTTCTAAACACATAAACCCCATCCTAAAACCAGTCTGCCACTGAGGAAATTGTGTCCTGCCTTGCAGAGAGGCCAGAAGCTTCAAATCTAAAGAAAACTAATCAAGAAAGACTTGCAGTCCCAAAGACCGAGGAATGGAGAACTGTGAGCTTTCCTTTGTGCTTCAGTGTTTTCTGATTTCAAAGTGTGCTCAATAATTACAGTAAACAAAGCATGTGGCTTCAAAACGATGTTGAAAGAAATTCCTTGAGTTGAATAAGATACAAAACTGTGTGACTGCATTCTTAAAGATTGCAGCATCACATCTGTGATCTTTTGCACTGGCAACCTGATTGCTAATTTTTGATGCTTGGCTTTGGTAGTGTGTCTAATACCTGTTTATTTTGCATGTACCAACCTGCACAGTTTTGCAAAAGATGTACTTGTAAATTTGCTGTGTATATTTGCAACAGTCTAAAAAATATTGTTCAAGTAATTATTTAACTTAATGCAAACCAATATTAAGACACTTCTTAGTTTAAAATTGTGTTCATAAAGAGCATTTCATTCATGGTATTTTATTTTTTTAAGTCTTGTGGGTAATATGTATATCTTGAGCAAGGTGTAGAGGCAAAGTATTCCTGGTAAGTAAAAATTCAAATTCCAAAAACCATCAAAGTGGTTAGCATTGTTTTGAAACACTCAAAAAAACTTACTAGTTTTCTTTTTGTGCAGCCTTTTTTTTTTTTTCTGTTTCTAATGTATAACCTGACAATATTTGGATCAAAATTCTAAATATTACGGTGCTTTTAAGCCACAGCCTCATGTCAACACATTAAATACAATTTTGAGGCATCCATTGGCTATAGACAATATACGGTATACTCCTTTTATATATTTGTATATACATCATATACTGTATATTGATTATATGCTATATATCCTATTGTATATAGTGTATGTAGTATATATACAATGAACTATAGAGTACTCTGCAGAGATAACAGCATTTTGTTATTGTTAATTGTGGTTATTAAGGTCAGTTAGATTAGAATTACTCTGTTTTCCCTCTTCTGACATAAGGAAGAGTTTTGCTCATTTTTAACCCTAAATTAACATTGTGTGCACAAAAAGGAAAATGCCAGAGAAACTTTTGCACGACCTTAAAAGCATTGTTAACCGTCTTGAGTGTGACTGACACAGGGCTGGGACTTCTGCCACTGCTGTTTCTGCAGAATGTGACCGTGTGTGACCCACAGATGACAGCAAGGCTGTCCTATTGAGACAGCAGTGGCTTAAAATGTGATTTTGATGGCCACTGGGCTGTGGCTGGCAGCTCCTGTCAGAGCCTGTAGGTGCCTTAAGGAGCAAAGGAGCTGGTCCTGGTCCTGGTACAAAGCCAGCAGTTGTCCCAAAACAGGTTCTTTCACTTGGTCTGCAAGAAGCCAATCTGTGCACAGAGTGGAGGGATTTGATTTATTTATGGTTTTGCACAAAAAGGGGGCTGGGTGGCAAATCCACAAAGCCAGCACAACTACCAAAACTTTTCACTATTTTAGGCATTAATGTTCAAAGGCATTAATGTTTGTTGGCTACAAATTCCCTAGTTCTCTTATTAATTACTATTCTATCTTCTGTTGGTCAGTGATATCCTCACTTCTCATGCTCATTAGTCTGCATGCTCAGTCTATCTGTTCTTTTGGGTCAGTGAGTTTCTTGGGTCGGTGGTCACAATCTGCCCCTGCCGGAATTACCTTCTAACCAGCCAGAGCTGATTGAGCACAGTTGCTACGTTGGCTTTATGAGATTCTTCCTTATCATGGGCGTTCTGCCAAATGTCATAAAATCATAGAATATGCTGGGTTGGAAGGGACCCACCAGGATCCTTGAGTCCAGCTCCTAGCCCTGTACAGGACCATCCCCAAGAGTCACACCATGTGCCTGAAAGTGTTGTGCAAATGCTCCTTGAGCTCTGTCAGGCTTGGTGCTGTTAGCACTTCCATGAGGAACCCATTCCAGCCCCCAATCACCCTCTGGGTGAGGAACCTTTTCTTGATCGAAACATAAACGTCCCCTGACTCAGCTTCAGGCCATCCTTGAGGCGCATGAATGCTGCATCCTTTGAGTCCACTATCAGTGCTAAATCCTCTTATTAACCTCCCCTAGGCCTGAGGTCACTGGATCATGTCCAGCCCTAAACCTTAACAAGACAATTTTTCCGACCAGTGATTCTCCTTTGTACCACCTAGGCGTCACCTACAGCTCGTACGTTAGCTGATGTTTCACGGGTTAAATCACCCTTATTGTTGCTTAGGCTTGAAACTGTACAGAGATCGAAAGCCATCCTTTCTTAAAGTAAATCTGTACATATTCCACATTTTGCAACACGNGGACCCCGCGGGCCGGGGCTGGGGCCGTGTTCCCCCCCGGGGACCGGGCGCGGCGTTGAGGGGGGGTTTACCCAGCTCGCCCCCGCCGCAGGATGGAGGCCCAGCGCGGGCACCGCGGCGAGGGGATCTTTAAAAGCTGCGCAGCGTCTCCATGCAGATTGTCCCCAGGTGTTTGGCGCTGGGGACACCACACCTCGATTGCTGTGATCAGTTCGGAGCCCCTCAGTTCAGGAAGGGCATTGAGGGGCTGCAGCGGGCGCAGAGAAGAGCAGCAGAGCTGGGGAAGGTTCTGGAGCACAAGTCCTATAAGGAGCGGCTGAGGGAGTGGGCAGTGTTTAGTCTGGAGAAAAGGAGCCTCAGGAGAGGCCTTATCAATCTCTACAAGTCCCTGACAGGAGGCTGTAGCCAGATCGGGGTCAGTCTCTTCTCCCAGGCAACCAGTGATAAGACAACAAGATATAATCTTAAGCTGCATCAGGACAGCTTTAGGTTGAATATTAGGAAGAATTTCTTCACAGAAAAGGTGATTATACATTGGAACAGGCAGCCCAGGGTGTTGGTGGCGGAGTCACTGTCCCCAGAGCTGTTTAAAGAAGAACTGGATCTGGTACTCAGTGCTGTGGCCTAGTTTGATCATACATTGGACTCGATGATCTCAGAGATCGTTTCCAGCCTTATTGATTCTGTGACTGTAAAGCAGCTTTCCTTTCCCTCACCCATGTGCCCCCAGGTACACGGTGTCACACCATGGAGGAGCGTGCCAACCTCATGAACATGATGAAGCTCAGCATCAAAATCCTCATCCAGTCAGCCCTGAGCCTGGGCCGGACCCTGGACTCTGACTTCCCTCCACTGCAGCAGTTCTTCGTGGTGCTGGAGCACTGCCTCAAGCATGGGCTCAAAGGTGGGCACTGGCTGCCAGGCTGAGGAGAGGCAGGTCAAGGAGTTTCTGTCATGCCCTGCTGTGGCTCCAGCTTGACTTCTGAATGACATTATCAGTATTACAGATATGTGTACACCTTGTATTTTGTGCCTCCTAAACTGTCAGGGTATTTTTAATGCCCCTTTTCCACAGACATGTTATTAGCTGGTAAGATAAAGTAACAAAGTAAAATTTGTCTAAAATTCTGGAGTTGGAAGCCTATCATTTTTCCTCACAAATCTCTCTGCTCCCTTTAGTGAAGAAGACTTTTATTGGACAGAACAAATCGTTTTTTGGTCCTTTGGAACTAGTGGAAAAACTTTGTCCAGAAGCATCAGATATAGCAACTAGTGTTAAAAATCTGCCAGAGTTGAAGTAAGTTAATTGCTGGGAATGATGCATTTTGCTCATACTGCTGGGAAAAGGAATCCTTCGTGTAGTCTCTTGGCTTCCTTAACAAGCTCTTGTTCCCAAAGAAAAAAAAATAGGGTGTGTAGGAGGCATTGACTTCTCCAAGAGATAAGGAGGATATCTTGAAATATTCAGAGTTTCTGACTCAAACAATGCTGTCAGATTGAAAACAGTGTTTGGAAACTCTTATAACCTTGCTAAAAATAACTGAAGTCTTCACTGGTATTTTCTTCCTCTTCTTTCCCTTGCTTTTATGGTTTTATGTCATTTTGTGCATATGCTGATAGTATTTGGTTTAAGTAATTCAGGATGATTGAAATAGACTTGATTTTAATACTAGGATGTATTAATGGTTGTCTATGGTGGTAGTTGACAATATATATGGTTTTTCAAATTAAGAAGACTTTACAATATACTTTCCCTGAAGAATGGAATATACTTAAATGTTGTTGTGTTCTGGAGACAACAGTTCATTTCCCCAGAGATTCGTTGTTGATTTTTAGTAAATAATGTCCTTCCTCTCACGTTGTAAACTGAGAATTTTGAATTGCACAAATCTAGTTAATAAAACACCTTGGTTTTACCAAAACATGCAACTTTTTCTTTTTTTTTAGGACTGCTGTGGGCAGAGGGAGGGCTTGGCTTTATCTGGCACTCATGCAAAAGAAACTGGCAGATTATCTCAAAGTACTCCTGGACCATAAACACCTGTTAAGGTAACAGCACAGGCTTGTATTCCTGAATATTCCTGAATCATTGACACCTCTTGTGTCTCCAGGGAGAGTCATTAATTGAACAGTTTAAGCTTGTTCTTGCAGCCTGCAGAGGAGCAAGTGGTTAATTGTTTTTGCAGTAAATCTACAAAGAAACTTGCAGAGTATTTTCTGAGAGAGTTCTAAATCTTCTGCCTTATGCAATAAATGAGTGAGAACTCTGCTGAGTTTTGTAAAGGCCGCATTATTGTTAATATTATTTCAGTGATGGAAGTGCCATTATAATTGTTTGATGTGCAGTGATGCCTTATACTGTTTGTTCCAGTGAATTTTATGAACCTGATGCATTGATGATGGAGGAGGAGGGAGCAGTTATTGTGGGTCTGCTGGTTGGACTGAATGTTATTGATGCAAACCTCTGCTTGAAAGGAGAAGACTTGGATTCCCAGGTGAAGATTAAAGCTTAAATAGGATCAGTTGGTGTAAGATTCTAGTAGAATTAAGTACATCTATAAATACTTTATTGAGATGGGTCCAGATTTCTTTCCAGCATGGCCTGTGTTCAAGCTTGTTGTCTTTCCTTCAGTGAATTTAAAAAAGAAAGTTCATAAGTAGTAGTTTATGGAAGTACTGTCAAAACTAATAAGTGGGAGGAAACTGGTCGTCACACATAATATGGTTACTTTGATGCTTTTATGACAAATGCTACCTTGCATGTTTGCATCAGCTAGGAAGAATATAGGTATTACTTGTCTCTAAACCTAAACTTCAGATTTCTATAATTTTCCAAACATATAGTAATGTCTGCTTCTATGCATAATTGCACTGTGAAGGTGTGTTAATAGCTTAAATATATTTTTCAGGTTGGAGTGATTGATTTTTCCTTGTACCTTAAGGAAACACAGGACATTGATGGCAAACAGTATGTATGGTGAATTAATATTTCTAAATCATTACAGTTTTTGAAGAACAATCTGTCAGACAGTCTGTGGGAGGATGGGAGTGCTGGAGATCTCAAACTATTAGTTATGCTAAAAAAAGAACCCAAACCAGATTTTGTTACCTAAACAAAAGTAACATCTTTCAGAGATTCAGAGACTGAATTTATGGTAGTTTTGACAATAATTTGGAGAGTTTGAGTCTTGAGCTGGGACCATATGAAATGTACACAAACTACTAGATTGTGATTTTACTTGATTATAGAAGAGATGATTTCCCAAGTTACTCATTGCCAACTCACTGCTTTGTTTCTAAGCACGTTTCAGAAACCCGCTCAACTAAGTAGCTGGCTTTGAGGGAGAGATCAGTTATGGAGGAAAAAAATGTAATTTTAAGTGAAATACTAGATTTGAGACTGCAGTTAGCAGCACAGATCAGGTCTTCTAAGAACTTTAGCAAATGAAGGCATCTTCATATTTTATGTGCTTCTGCCACTTCAGAGCTCTTCACAGTGGAGCTGCTGAGAAGCAGACAAGCAGCTGCTTCACCTCCCTAGTGCTTCTGATCCAGCTCAGGCACAAGTATTTTTGTAAGGAAAGGATAAAAGATTTTAGCTCTGTTTACAGGTCTATGCTTAAAGCCTTAGTACAGAACTGAACTTTAGAATGAAGGAGTTTCTTCTCAATCAATAAATTCTTGCTTTTACAACTAGAGATGGAGGGATTACAGCTGTCCTTGACCAGAAGCATTATGTGGAAGAACTGAACCGACATCTCAGGTGGGATTTTTATCTATTCTCATATGCAAACACTTGTTCTGTTTAGCTTTTCCAGCATAGCTTTCCATGTCTCTGCTGCCAGTCTTGTAGATTTTTGTTTGATATTGAAATGCCTTTTCTGATTATTTCCCAAAAATCTTAATTTCATTTTGTAGTCCTACTCTTCTGCAATACAGAAAGCATGTGTAATAGTTTACTTTTTTGAGAGTGATTAACAAAACATATTGGAACTATTTTTTTCAAGAGAAACTATTACAAGTGCATCTGGAAATTCATTCCTTAGAGGAAGAGTCTCTACTCTTCTCCCATAGGTTGTTCCGTGGGAGGAGCAGGAGAGGTGTTACAACTGTGACAGCTAAGCCAGAACAGGGCTGCCAGCAGAAGGACATGGTCCTCTCAGTGCTTGAGAGGGACAGTTTTCTTCCTCAGAGTTTTTTCCCAGCTCACCAAAGTACTTCATTGTTAACATATGCAAGATGGTAAAAATACTGTTGAGGATAGGAGTAAAAGTTGAACATTGACTTTTCATTTATTGTTTTTATGCTCTCTCTCCCTTGTTGCAGTTGCACGGTTGCAGATCTCCAGAACAAAATAGACTGTTTAGAAAAGACCAATTCAAAACTCCAGGAAGAGGTTTGTATTGGATCTGTTACATATTTCTCCCAGCTCTTTTCCATCAGAGTCAAAACTCCCTAAGACTGTACCTTACACCTAGAATATTTGAGGAGATACTGGTGAGCTGTGGGAACTGGACAGACTGGCATGGTTTGGTGTGACTTCTAGTTCATACCACAGATCCAGGGTGGATTTTAGCCTTTTACACTATGGTGCCTTTCTTTGCTCAGTTAATATTTAAAAATAATTGTTGAGGGTGTGAAGCAGAAGTTGGTGAACAAATGTTGGTGAGTACATTAATTTCAGCTGACAGTGGGTATAGCTGGAGAAAGGTCAGGCAGCTCCTGGGGAGAGCAAAAGGGGAAGTGAGCAGCACATCTGCTACAGAGACTGAGCCACAGACTTAAGAATTGCTCCAGATGCTGCATGATTGCACAGTGATTAAATATAGATCTGTTCTCTTCATACAGCTTGCAGCAGCCACCGACCGAATTGGATCCCTTCAGGAAGAGCAGCAGCAGCTAAAACAACAGAATGAATTAATTCGTGAACGGAGTGAAAAAAGTGTAGAGGTGGGCCACCTTTTTAGACATGCTGAGGATCCTTAAAATAAGTGATCCTTTTTGATCAGCTGTAGTGAGTTCTCCCAAGCCCTCTGTGCACTGGAATGCTCAGCACAGTTGAGCACGTTGCTGTGCAGGTCACTGGGTGTTGTATGCTCAGGCATTAGATTTTACTGTTCCTTACTACACACCCAAAAATACACTTGCAGATGGAAGAACAAATGCCAAGTATTAGAGGTATTAAAGTAAAAAGTCTAAAGGATTTAAGTATTTTTATCATTACTGTATCTTTTCAGCTGCAATTTCAGCTTATAAATGTTTGCTGGGTCATTGATTGTAAAACAGTAGGATTTTCCTTGAAATAGCACGTTGAAATACTGTGTTACACACAAGAATTAAAGGGATACTTTGTGACCTTATGTACCTGATGTTTCTCGTAGGTAACAAAAGAGGATACAAAAGTAGAATTGGATACTTACAAACAGTCACGCCAGGGTCTTGATGAAATGTACAGTGATGTTTGGAAGCAGTTGAAAGAAGAAAAAAAAATTAGGCTGGTAAGGAAACTTAACTATAGAAAGTGAAGTGAAAGCCACTGGGTTCAGCCTACTGTAGCATTACAAATACAAGATGACAGCTGTGCACTTTTTGCACCTGTTCAGAATTCATAGAGCAATTGTAAGCAAGATGCTGGGCATTGGTCATTAACAGTGTCTGTAAGGTACTGGGAATTGAGGCTTTTGGAATGTTGGAAATAAAAGACTTCTTTTTAAGAAACCACTGACATTATTATAGCAAAGACACAGTTAGTGTATGGGGTTATCTGGGTTTTATCCCTAACCTCTGGCTCCATAGCAGTAACTAGGAAATCTCTTTGTAAGGAACTAGAGAAAGAATTGGAGCTACAAATTGGAATGAAAACAGAAATGGAAATTGCCATGAAACTTCTGGAAAAAGATACTCATGAAAAACAAGACACTTTAGTTGCCCTTCGTCAACAGTTAGAAGAAGTGAAGGCTATTAACTTGCAGATGTTTCACAAATCCCAGGTATGTGCAGGGGGCTGGGGATGTTTTTGTGGGGTTTCTCTTGTTTGGGTGGGTTGTGGTTTTACATCGTTTTTTTCAGTTGAACAAAACTGTTTGATAGGCATTTCTACAAGGAAGCCATGGTGTAGCAGTGCTCACACAAAATATAGAGAGCTTGTTTCCATTAATGAAACAAAAGTTTAACTAGCCTCTCCATGCATGAAGTAAGAGTTCAGTGAGCCTTCCTTTGCCACACCTGGTGCAGAAATCCAGAGGGATTTCTCTCAATTTTTATGGGCTGTTTCTTGATGCCTGTTCAGGCTTTAACCAGGTCTTTGCCTCCTTCCCAGACACTTGCAAGTCAGTGAAACCCCAGTGCTGAGGTGTGCCTTTGCTTTTGAAAGCAGTATTTATATGGGGTTTTTTCTGCTTCCTGGTTCCATGCCCACTGAGTGCAGTTGTTACATTCAAATCATCGTTGGTATTCTCATCCTGTCAATTTAATCTGGTTTTATTTCTTCAGGCTTTTTCTGAAGAGAACGTTTTTGGCTTGTAACTGATCTTGTAGGTCAAAACTTAGTTAAGGTGGTTTGGGTTTTTTTCTGAGGTTGTAACAAAACAATTGGAACAATGTCTGCTCTGGCATTATCAGCATTTTGTTTGCACATTCCAGTCAGACCCAGGCATGGCCTTTAGCAAGCTGAACATTCTTTATCTGCTTGCAGACTCTAAACACTGTTCACTATTTCCTACAGAATGCTGAGTGTTCATTACAACAGAAAACAGAAGCAATATCCTCTTTTGAAGGAAAAACAAATGAGATGATGTCCTCTATGAAACAAATGGAAGAGAGGTAATAATTGCAAGATCAGAAAGTGAACATTGAAGTCAGTAGAAAGTTTCCAATATAAACCTCTACAGGATGACCTTCCATGTGCCCCATAGACATTTGGGTCTGTGTGCCAGCATGAACTTTTTTACTTTCTCCATCCCTCTGCCTTTGCTGTTCTCTCTTCACAGGCAAACGTGCCCATAATTAGCCCACTGGAAAACTGTAGCTCTTCCCTTAAACAGGCTGTTGAAAAACATGTTAACTTCACTTTAAGAACAGGTGTGACTTTGCTTTTGGGTTTTTTTTCAGAAACAGCTGCTTTCAAAAGTCGGTTTTTTTCTTTTCTCCACTAGCATTTTCAGTTCAAGCTTTTATAAAGATCCCTGTGGTAACTCTAAAAGAAGAGGGTGAGAGGGTGCAGGGAAGGAGTGAATTGGAAACAAATGTCTGTGTTCCTTCCCGTGTAGGCTGCAGCAGGCAGAGAAGGCCAGGCAGGCAGCAGAGGAACGGTGCAATAAGATGAAGCAGGAGCTGGCTGGGAGGCTCGACTCGTGTCGGCAGCAGATGGCCCAGCTGGACAGCAAATGGTATTTAATCTGAGCAGGTGTTTTCCTTCCCTTTGCCATTTCTTTAAGAAGTGTTTTCTACTCCTTTTATGCTCAGGTCTAAGGAAGGCTTGAGTTTGAAATTCTGTTGGCTTCAGCATTGACAGACATATGCAGGACCCAGGGAAGCACAACACTTCTGTACAAAGCTCAGTTAGCATGAGGTTTTTGACATGTTTTTTCCAGAACATCTAATTTAGAGCACAGAGTGGCAGCAAAAATCTGCCCATTCCAACTAGCAATGGAGCTTTCAATTGGTTTTTTAATAAATCAGGAGATAGGTGTGGTCATGTTTGTAGGCTGAGCATAGAACTGACTAAGGGACTGGGATTTTTGAAGGGACTTGTGGGTGTGTTCTTAGGGAATGTTAATCCTCTAAAGATTTCTAATACCGATAGAAAAAGCTTCTTTCACTGTTCAGACTTCAGGGTAGAAGTGTCCATTTTAAACACAGGTAGTGAAATATTTACTCTTGGGGATTGGTTTCTTTGGGGGTCTTTTGGTTTGTTGTTTTTCTTCTAGCCCTTCACGGCTGTTTGTTTTCTGTGACCTGAAAATGTTAACATATGTTAAATGTTAACCATGTTAACATTTTTGACGTCTGCTGCCTGTTCTTTCCTTTCCCAGAACACCACTCTAGTTTTGCCCTCTTTTGGACAAGATTTCTACTTCTCACACTGTTGCTATATCCTTAAGTGCTATAGGATATTCTTCTGCTATAGGGTTTTTTTAGAATGAATTATTTTTAAATAGCTCAACTCTGGAAAAGGAGTTAAAATCCGAAAAGGAACAGAGACAAACTTTGCAAAAAGAACTGCACCAAGAGAAGGATGCAACTGCTCTGCTTAAAACAGAATTGCAACAGATGGAAGGACTGAAAAAGGTATGCACAGTTTCAAGCATTCAGAACAACTGAATGTGATTTGGTTTTTAAGCATGAGCATTCTTGTTAACCTGAAGAGGATTTGCTGCTACATATGGAGCAGTTTCTGAGGACACAATTGTGCACCTGTATCTGTCTCTGTGCTCCTATGTTGGCACAGGACTGCCATGTTCTAGCTATGTTGAAGGATGTTCAAAGCCTGAAAATCTTCCTTTCCTTGGTAAATATGGTTAAATTATCTCATTGTTTGTGTAGAACCTATGGGTAGTTCCCCCCTGTAATTTTAAAAATCAAGCCTTAGAAATAGGGGGATTTGCAAAGGAGCTGATTCTTGTGAACTGCTTGGATAGTTTGGTAGACTGATCGAGGTTATAGGTCAAATAGTGCACAAAAAAACTTGAGTTTGTGCTTTACTGTTTAGGAACTGAGAAAACTGCAAGATGAGAAGCAGGAGCTGAAGAAGGTCCGTGAGGAGCAGGAGCAAGCTCTTCAAGAAATGGGGCTTCATCTCAGCCAGTAAGTTCTAGGGAACAGAACTCCTGTAAATCAGAGACTAATACCAAGAATTTTAAACCTCATTTACTTATAAAAATCAATTGATGTGACAATTTTAGGAGGCAATTACTATGTATGAGAAAATAAAGAGCCGTGAAATGAAAGTGAGGGAGGATCTTGTCAGAGTGAGCTAGGTGAGAGGAAACATGAAAGCAAATGTTTCATTCTTATAGTGGAACTGTGCTTTTCCTGCATTCTTCTCTTTATACTGAAAAGGGGGAAACCCTAAGTTAACAAAGTTTCCCAGTGATAGTGAGTGGTTCAGAGGGGTAACGGGGAACTGAAGAATTGGGGTTTGGCTTCAGTGGCTCGACAGTGAAATGGCAGGGAAAACCAAACACAACTATATAAAAAGTCATGCAGGGCATAATTTTTTTTTCCAGATCGAAGCTGAAGATGGAAGACATTAAAGAAGTAAATAAAGCACTAAAGGTACTCTCTTGTTGATATTTTGACTAAGTGTATGAATGTCGTTTAACACCTTCAAATTTCATCCTGGTTATTCTGCTTTAAAAGGTGGCTTTTGAAAAATACCAACCACGTTGGTAAAATGCCTATAAGTTTATTTGTATCTCCAGCGTGGTTTTCATTCCCATTTTCCAGGGTCATACATGGCTGAAGGATGATGAAGCAACCCACTGCAAGCAATGTAGAAAGGAATTCTCCATCTCAAGAAGGAAGGTAATGTTCATCAGATTATTTTTAAATAATCCATGGAAAACAAAAGTGGTGTTGTTGCATACCCTTGCTGGGGAAGACTGAACCTGTTCAATTCCGAATCTTGTTGGCATGATAAATACATAGGGAATAATTTGGCATTTACCACCCAAAAAAGTAATAACTGCCCCCTGTGCTCTCTGTGGGGAGCCGCTGTGGCTGGGTTCAGGCTTCCCTCCAGCCTGAGCAGGCGCTGCTCAGTGCCCGGCCCGCGGTGGGGGACAGCGCGGGGAGCCGGCAGCCGCGGGGAACAGCCGATCCCAGAGCAGCCGATGCCAGCGCAGCCGTCCTACCTCCACGGCCAGGCCAGGCCCGCTGCGGCTCCTGTTCCTGGCTGGCCCCGAGCCGGGGCGGGCGGGTGCAGCTCCTGGGCCGCGGGCGGCTGCGCTGGGATCGCGCCCTGTGCTCGGCCCTGCGCAGGAGGAAGTGCACCTGGGAGGGCTGGGCTTGGTGGGGAGCGACTCCGTGGATTCGGGCACAGTTCCCAAGGCCTGACTTCTCTCTTCCTGATGCTGTTCTTAGGCAGCTGTGCTCATTCTGACTCTGTTTTTGTAGCACCACTGCAGAAACTGCGGAGACATCTTCTGCAGCACTTGTTCCAGTAATGAACTCGCTCTGCCATCGTACCCAAAACCCGTCCGTGTCTGTGATAATTGTCACACATTACTGCTCCAGCAGTGCTCCTCTAACTCCTCCTAAGGCTCTCCCACCCTTGACTGAGCCACTTTAACATTGGAAAGTAGCCATTATTTTTTTAATTCTGAATTGCAGGTGTCTTCTGTGCAGCAGACTGGACTGGCTGGTCTGATAATTTCCACTCTAAGAGCAGTGTAAATTAATTTGTAGGAATTGTGCCAGCTAATGCTTCTCCAAGTGAAATAATTAAGAAGTTATATATCAACTGTAATTTCCCCAAAAGTTCTATTTGAAACTAAGATTCATTTTTCTGATTTTTATAGATATTTGTATTAAAATTTGTATATGGCATTTCTACATTTATTTGATCCCTGTAGACATCGTCTCTCTGTACATGAACTTAATTTCTTTACCTTCACTGTAGGTGCTCCTGTGTGTTCCCCCTGGTTCGTGTACAGTTTTGTATTTGCTCTAAGTCAGAGAGGAAAAGGTCAATTTATGAATTGTCTGTAGAAAGCTTTATAAGGAGTGTCAATGAATGGTGCCTTCAGTTCACTGCCGAGTCAAAAACTGCACATTATACTTGTTCTGGAAGTCGCTGTGAGCACAGTGCAGTAGTAACACAATAAAATCTTTTGCAAAAACTGAAAGCAAGCGAAGTTCTTGACACCTGTCAGTCACAGATCCTAAAAGAGAACGTTCTTGTCCAGCCACACATATCCAGGGTTTAAGCTAAAGGTACCAGAATGTGTCTGGGATACTTGACCAATGCTCTGATATTCCCTGGAAGGTGCCAGATGGAGCCGCTGCTCCGCAGCTGGAATTGCTTTCACCCTTTTCCAGAAAACAAAGGGCAGTGACTCCAGCTCAGTGTGTCCACCCTTGGGACAGAGAGCAGCTGCTGCCCCGGCCCCAGGGGCACCTGGTCTGTGTTCTGCCGGGCCTGGGCTTGGCTGCACAGAGCACAGGGATCCCAAAGCAGTTTGTGTTCCTGTGCCAGTGCACAGGGGCAGCACCCACAGTACCCGTGAGTGTCCCCAGGCTCCAGAGCAGCTCTTTGACCAGGTGAGATTCTTCCAGAGGCCCCATGTGGAACACTGTAAACCCAGGGGGAATCCCCACTCTGCCCAGCTGACAGAGGCACAACAGGGCCACAGCAGAGTCCATTGAGCTGCCCTCAGCATTCCAGAAGCAGGGTGCTCTCATGGCAGCCAGCCATGGCTGCAGTACCCAGTGCTCAGAATCCACTTTTATCACTGTAGAAAGGGGCCTCCGGTTCTTAACCCTTCAGGACAAATGGTTCAGGACCAAGGGCAAATAAAATACTATGGCCACTGCGTAGAAGCAGATTCCACATTACTTCAGGGGAAGTTGCTGTGCTCTAAAAGCTCTAACTGTGTTGCTTACAAAACCACATCTTTAGACAGGCTCTTTGACAAGTTGCATTTATTGAAACATGGTTGCAGTAAGCCCCCGAGTCCACTGATGCCTACAGGAAAGTACAAATCACCTCTCAACCCCCCAGCAGTTTTAGGGCCCAGACCCCCTGCTCAGGGCACAGCCATGCAGTGCTTCAAACCAACCCCCACTGGGCACCTCCAGCAGCCGGGGTGGTTTCCTTTGCTCCCCCCCAGTTGTCATTGTAACACTCTATAGGTCAGTGCTCTGTGAAGAGTCACTGCTCAGCTGCTGCAGGGCAAGAGCACAACAGTCACAAAGGACATGGGTGCAAGTGTGGTTACAAGAAGCTGGAGGTCAAGAAGGAGTGAGTTCCAGTTTTTAAAAGGAAGATTTATTTAACAAGTTTCACTTAGCGCAATACACCTAAAAAGGAAATCACAATACAATGAAAGATTAAATCAAGGCCTCAGAATTTTATACGAACACCAAGACCAAAATCCTAAAGTAGCCGTATTGCGTCTCAACATGTTTCCCCCATTAACTTAAAAAAAAAAAAGCTTTAACATGCCTTACAGGATATTAAAAGAAATAAACTAGAACTAACATGCCAAATGTTCACTTTGATTTTAAGACACAGCTCCTATATTGTTCTTTACAAAAAAGCATGTCTCTTTCAACATGTATTCAAAACAGTGTTGGATGTAATATGGTATAAGAGCAACATTTAACATAATTCAAACAGCTTTAACCTAAATACGCTTACTGCTTAAATACACTCCTACAACAAAACTAACTTGAGAAACGCTCCAAATTGTTTAACAGTTATAGTCTTTACTTGGTTATTACATCCTAGATGAATGTTCATTTCTGTATGTTCAAAAATACTGAACCTGAAAGGTTTTAAAACAATCCTGAATTCACTTACAGTAAAGCATAAATCACAAGCTCGTATTGCAAAACTGTTAAACTTAGTTTTTTGTTTTTTTGTTTTTTAAAAAAGATGTGACCAAAAGTCAGCGATTGGTTACATTCCCCAGCCACCACTCATGTTGGACATGTTGGACATGCCGCCCATGCCGTTCACTCCCATGGATGCGCGGTTCCCACTGCTGTAGTAGCTGCTGTTCATGGCGCCCTGGCTCCCGGGGTCTGAGGGGGAAACCGACAGCAGGTTCACAGCTGCCTCAGGCCGACTCGAAGCATCCTTGCCCCAACGCCTGTCCTTGCTGGGCCACCTCGTAAATACCGTCTACCGTGCCCAACGCTGCAAAGTGTCAGTTTACAGCTCCGTACCCAAAGTCAGTTATCGGATGTTCAATGACAGCACGAGCTCTGCATCACCCCCCTTCCCAAGCCAGAGCTTTACCACTGCTCTGGGGGAACAGGGAGGACCCAGCCTCCCATGACCCCCTCCCCCATTTGTACTGTGTTTAAACAAAGCCGGTCTCCAGCTTTCAGATTAAGAAGTGATCAGAGCAATGCAAGTCTGAGACTGGCATTTCTTGCCCCTTTTAGAATAGTTTTCCACATTTCCCCCCTCAGCTCCCCAATGCAGTTTTGAATTTATTCCCCCCCAATTCCCCAACATTCACAGTAGCCACATCCTTGACTTTGAGAGCCTGTGCTGCCCAGGTTATAACACAACCCTTCAACACAAGTGACGGGTGTGTTAAGCCAGTTGCACCTGGCCCAGTAGAAACCAGCAAAGAAATGCTCTTACCATAGCCACTCATGCTGCTTTGTCCTCCATATCCTCCTCCATAACCCCCACTCAGCTGCTGGTTGCCTGGAGCACCATAACTGGATTGGCTCCCTTCAAGTTAAGGGTAAAAACATTAAGAACTTGCCGGTCAACATCTGCTCATCATCAACAAACCCAACCCTCACCCAACCAACAGCCCCTGCACTCTGGCACTACCTTGCTCACACCAAGGGAAGTTTAACATGCTCAAGGAATGTGATGGGGTTTCTAAAGACATCCCTGCAATCAAGCAGCAACAAGTACTTTAGAAGTTACTTCTACAATTTCTGCGGACTATACTAAACAGGATTGATCTGCACTGTAACACATCCCAAAAGATTTAAACTTGACCTTAAGGAATTTCACACAGGAGTGCTGCCTTTCCAGAAGCACAGCAGCTCATTAACTAGAGTCATTCATTATGCACATGGCCCTGACAGACTTATTCCTGCTCCAGACTGGTTGTGCATCACATCACAGCAATGCTGTGGCTCAGACACAGACACCTTCATTTAAACAAACAATTGCTCTTAACCTCATCACTTTACCTACACTCTTTTTCTCTAGTTTCAGTATCAGCATTAGAACTCTATAAACATTTTGTAACCAAATACTATAAAAGTAGCAATGTATCCACACCCCCCCACCCCAGCACCCTCCAGAAAGGAGCCCTCACAGAAACCAACCCCACCTTCATCTCCGAAACCAGCCCAGCTGGGTGTCAGGAGGGTATCTGTCTTAGAGGCACAACAGCAGCAGGCATTTAAGACTTGTGCTGCAAACACACATTTTAGATTTTTAAACAATTTTGGGGTTTGCCAGAGCAATTCAGACAATTTCTCCCAATTCCAAGTATCTCTCTCTCACCACCAAGACTCAGCTTGAATGGCAGGTCACGTGCCACAGATACATCCTCCAACACCGAACTACGTTCTGGTATCCCCAATAGGGAAAGGGAAGGAGAATAAAAAGGACAGGTATCTCCCCAATTTTGTACTACCACACTCCCAAAGAAGCCATTCATACCACCAGGCACACCACACTCAGCACCACAAGTTTATTCAACCTATTAAAGCTCAAATGCATTCCCAAAAGGTTTATGTACCTGGCAACGTGCTAGTGTTCCAATCTTGGACTACCCCTTCCGATTCCTTGACTGTGTGATTAAGACAGAATGTTCAATTTCAGTTTTGATGCCAGGCACACAATAAGCAGGAGCTGTACAAAATGAGCCAGCTTCCTTCAATAGCAAACACTTGTCTGAAAGTGCAGTGAGACTGTTACATACCCATTGCTCCCATCATCTGACTACCATAGGCACCACCAGTTCCTCCTGCTGTAGAATTCAGGAAGAGCTCTACATATCTGTGTTCTGGAAGAAGAAAGTTTTCCCATGAGAGCATTTCACACCAAACTCACGCAGCTTGTCTCACTGCAAGTGAAGCTGCAGTGCAATCTTTGGCATTCCAGTGGCAGCAGATGCACTGCACCGCAGTGCTGTCAGCTCCCTAAAGCCACCTCTTCCGAGCAGTCGGACTTACGCATATTGGCTTTATCTTTGGACATAGCAGCCACTGCGTCCTCGTGAGTAGCAAATTCAACATCTGCCTCTCCGGTTACTCTGCCATCTGGTCCAATCTCAATGTGTACTCTTACAGGGTTCAGAGGTGAGAAGAACTACACGTGGAACAGTCACACAGATTAAAACGCACCAATGCAACAGTTTGGGTTTACAACAAGCCACTTTCTCCAGAGGAACATTCCAGCTGCAGTGCAGCTGGCATGTCCCACAAGGACCCCAGGACCTGAAGCCATGCACTGGGGAGCAGCATGTGACACTCACGTTGTAGATGTCATTCTCCGTGGCTCTGTAGGGCAGACCTCGCATGTGGACGCAGTGGCCGGTCGTGCTCTGGAAGGTGGACGATCCGTCGCCGTACCTGTGGTCCGACATCCCTGCGGAGAAAAGAGTCCATTCTAGGTCTTTCAGATGTATTTTAGTTTCTTTTGGGACATGTCGTAAGTTCGGTTACTGTTCCTATTAGAGATCCTTACCTCTTCCAAATCTATCAGAACCAAACCCATAGCCATCATTATACCCATTGTAGTCATCATAACCTCCATAACCTAGAAACAGATTGGACATGTTCATTTCAACTACACAAAGATCCAAATAAACTTTCATTTCGACTACAGAAAGATCCAAATACACAGTACACACTGCAAACAACAACTACTACAACATTTCATTTCTTCTACAAGAATTAAGGCCAAGGACACATACATAGCTGGGGAGACACTACCAGGTCCAAGAGCTGCTGCTTTTCAAATGAGCAGCTCCCTGGGCCTCAGTGCACTTACCTCCTCCATAGGCTCCACGCCTCATTCTCTCCAAGCTACTTCCTCTACCCAGGCTGTTGTATCCGCGCGTCAGGCCGGGCCTGTCGTACGGACCAGGTCTCTGCATGGCCAACAGCTTGCGGGGAGGGTCATAGTGAGTGCGCACCTCTGCTCGACTACTCTTGAAGATCTCAATGTACCTACGAGTGTTTGCACAGGGACAAGTCAGTCTTTGATTCCTTCCACAAACACCTCACAACTTCACATTACAACAAGCTATTTAGTCATAGCCTTGACACTGGCAGTAATTTTAAGCCAGGTTTCCTTACATTATGTAGGCAATGACATTCTATTATTAGCACTACATTACATTTAAATCAGTGTATTTTCAAGAAATTAAAATTACTGAAGGGTTTATATGCTCCTCATACTTTGCAGTATCCCAGCCTTAAGGGTGGGGGAGCAATATTGATTCCCCACCCACCTCCCCCCAATTTAAAATGTTAGTCAAACAATGTAGGAGGGACCAGTGTCCACTCAACTCAGCACTGTTGCTCAAGGCAACGGAAAGCGAGGGTTAAAAACCCGATCTCCACCGAGAGTTCAACCCATCAGGATGCCACAAAAAGCTCTGCATGTACTACTGAACCCAGCCTATGCTTCAATGATTCAGCGTAGGCAAAAGGTGCATGCTTCAATGAAAAATAGTCACAAGTAAAATTGAATAAAAACCCTTTGTGACAATTTCTTGAAAGCTATGCTTATTACATTGAAGATTAATACAAGTAAGTAAATTTGTTACATTTCAACTTATAAAACAAGTTTAGAAAGTATCACATTTTCTTATGGTAGTAAGAATACTGTGCATATCTTTAGAGCTAAAGGCAGAATTGGTGCTATTTGAGAAGTTAAAGCCATAGTCTCTCAACTTTGTCATTTCCAAGCTATAGTTTTGAATACCTGTAATTACTCATTTTCAAAGGAAATTTTAGTTTAGTCCAATTTTATCTTGTATTTTTTGGTAGATTTAACAGTCTGTGCCACACACACTGTAGCAATCAATACCTTTACTCATCACCAAGTTAGAAACCAAAATACTATTTTGATTTGGGCGTTAACACTTTCAGAAGAGAGAATATGGATTTAATTGTTTACCATAAGAAAAGTGACAGAGCCAACCAACCATCCATCCCCACCTGTGCCCTATTCTTTCCTTGTGTTTCTTTAGAGCCTTTTCAGCTATTTCCTGTGAAGCAAACTGCACGAAGGCCTCCCCCGTACTCCTCCCCTGGAAGTCCACCGGCAATGTTATCCCATTTGGCACGATTTCCAACCCTTCAACCCAAGGACAAATAACCCCAGTAGGGGGGCAATATTAACATCACAAGCCCAGTCATGAGTTTTTTCTTATAGCTTTAAAAACACCAGAATTTAAACACTTTTAAGAGAATGGTATGTTGATTCTAGAACACCAGAATAAAAAAAGGCATGTCAACAAAGAGCTCCACGATCACATACCATTCAGTTCAGGTTCTTAACCCACCCTGCAGAGCTCAGAAATGCTCTGAAGGTCAGGGACAGCCCCTCAGAGAAGGCGTCTAATGCAGGGTGCGTTAAGAACTTCACACATTATTACAAACCTCGTCAATTCTGTGAAAGTATTTAAGATGAACTTTTAAACAGAACTTAAATTCAAACACAGCAAGTTAAACAGCTTTATATAGAACAAGTAATTTTACTAGAAGTCACTCAGGTAAAATAATTAGCCTTATGCAAACATCAAGTTCCAGTATTGGTTTGGTTTTTTTTAATCTCTAGGAATGCTTAATTAAGAAAAAAATCATGAAGTAATTTTCAAGTATTAGTTCCTGAACAGAAGAAACACATTTTGTATATTTGTAAATTAAGCACATTAACAACTTACAAAGCTTGAATTACTTCACCATGTAAGAAAAAAACAGCTTAAAATGCACATGCTTAGAAATTGCTCTTGTTCATGTACCAATTCAGAAAACAAAAAACAAGTTCTAAGATTGTAAAACTGGAAATATTTCTACTGTACTTTAAAGCAAAACAACAAGCTCAATCATATCTTGTTATAGCAAAATATTTAGAAATCTAGTACTTCAAAAATAATAGCAAGTGAATCTTAAACCATCAACAGATTCCATTCTTAAGACATTTTAAGAGTCTAATTCCAGTTTGTAAAACATAAAAGAGCTGCAAAAAAGTAAAAATTAGTCAGAACAAGACATTATCTCTTCATCCATAAAAACTCTGAGCTAGGCAACATCAAGGGTCTGGTAGGTGTTATTTTCCCCATAGGAAAAGGAAAGGGCAAACCTGTAAATCTGTTCTTGGGTAGAGTTGAGCAGGTTTTCTCTGAATTTCATTCAATACTAGCTCTATGTTGGGAAGAGGTCATGGGCCCTTACTGAGAACCTGCTCCTCACACAGAGCCCAATGGTGAGGGTGTTCTACATCCTTCACTGACCAGGGCCAATCAGTAAAGGCTGGGGGTGGAAATATCCCCCCACATGAACTGTTCACCTTTATTTGGAAAGCAAGACACTTTTCTATAATCCTTACTTGGAACAGTATGTCCCACCAAGTATAAATTAAAGTACCTTTTTGGGATTCCCTAAATTATTTAATTATCAAGGACTTTAGGAAGTGATCCAAAGGATTCCTCATGCCCAGAAAACTGATGAAAAATTGGTTTGTTTACTTTTAATACCCATGATAATACTGTTGGAAGTACTACTGGGCAATCCATGCTTGTTTGGTTTGTTGGGGTTTTTTAGCATTAACCAATAGTGCTATAGCTACTACTTTTATCCCACATACCTGAAAAGAACTGTACAATTTCTTCTTTACTACAGCCAAATGGGAGTCCTCTAAGACGTACAAAACCATCATTAGCTGTATCAGGGCTGTTGGGACCAGTATGCTTCAGAACCCAATCCATTTCAACGTTGTTTGACTTGAAAACTGTAAAAGGCACTTGGAATTAATGCATTCTGGAGTAAAGAAGAGTTTTTAAAGTCTTTGCCTTGAAACTAGTCAACTTGTGATATGCAAGTCCATTTGTCCTTTCACATGCATTTTAAATAGACAAAAAAGCAATTAACCAAAAAGCAACCAAGCACAAACACAATGTAGTCAGTTACTAGACCAACTGAGTCAAACCTTCAACATATCTGTGTCCCATTGTTTCTCTGTCTTTTTTCAGGGCCAATTTCACATCCTCCTCTGACTCAAGTTCAGCAAATGCTTCTCCACTTGGTCTGCCCTCCCTGGTGTAGATGAAACGGATACCCAGGGCCCCATTCAGAATTTTGCAATCTGAAAATGAAACAGGAAGGCCAGAATTACATTAATTAGTACAGGAACAGTGTTACTTTGAAAGTTTCAGAGAGACTAAAAACAAAGAGGTACTGAATATCAATTATATCAAGATAACAAAACCAGCAGCATTTGTGTTACAACTTTAAAATAACCAATTATCTAAGATGCTAACTAAAGTTACTGTTCTAGTCAAGCCTACAGATCAATATTAAGGATAACTCCAAATCAGCTATTTTCAAAGCTTTTCTGCCTCAAGGTGAACACACAATCTGCTTTTGATCTTAACTTTATTAGTATGAAATAAGAAATAGTAACAAGCAATGTAAGTGTAACTTACTAAACCAAATCAGAACCAAGTCCAATACATCAAATCTCTGAAGCAGTTTTAAAAGCTCCAATTGCTGCAAAAAGCATATACTTATCACCACTACTTATTACTGCAGAATGCTAATAAATGGGGGAAGGATGCACACACTAAACACTTAACAAGAGTCTTTTGGGACAATACAAGAACTAAACTGATATAGCTTCAAAATTCTTGCTTGAGGTTGAACTTTTTTTATAATGGAACGTTCTCTCTTTCCTGGTTGCTCAAGTAGCAAAGGCAGTCGGCAGTCGCGGCTAACCCATCAACTCATTTTAAGCCCCTTTGTGTTGAGTTCCCACTAGCATGAACGTGGCTTTGCATACCAGGTTCTGGCTGAAGCATTTGCTGCACTACAAACTGCACTGGCTACTAAAAACCTCCTGCAACTGCTCACTACAGCACTCCCACTGCCAGTGTCCCTAGTACAGACCCAGAACTGACAGCAGAGCCCGGCCCCTCTCCCCCACCTCTTATTCCCCCACAGCCTCACTTACCAGAGAAGAACCTCTGCACCTCCTCGGTGGAGCAGGACCAAGGCAGCCCCCGGACTTTCACCACGTATCCCTCGCTGCTCTCCGAGTTGAGCATCACATTGGGGGTGAGGCTCTGCTCCGTCTCTGCTTCTGTGGTTGCTAGAAAGACCAAAACGGGCCCTTTGAGATGCTGCTCAGCACGGCCGCCACCCGCACCCCCTCAGAGCGCCCGGCGGCCCCCCTGGCCTGTGCCCCGGCCCTCCCTGATCCTCCTCTGCCTCAGGCGCTGCCGCCTCACACACACGGCGCCGCTCCCGCCCCCGGCCCGCGCCCTGCCCTTTCCCCGCACGCACACATGGTGGGGCTCCGCGCTGGTTCTAGGGCTCCGAGCCTGATCCGCTGTCCAGAGAGCGCCTAGTCCCGGTGAGGCGGCAGCGAGCGGGCGAGCCTGTGGCGAGAGCGCGCTAGGAAATGGCGGCGGATGCTCCCGCTTCCGCTGGGCCGGGCCTTCCTCCGCACAAAGAGCGCGGTCCCAGACGCCGCCCTGGCGGGCCCGCGGCCCCCGGCGATGGCGCAGCGCCCGCAGCCGGTTCGCAAAGAGCAGCGTGTGGCGAGCGGGTACTGAGCACCGCGANGCGCGGACAGCGGAGCGCTCTGGCTGCACACACCGTGCGTGGGAACTAGCACTTACCAGCTTCAAAGGCTGACGCTACCCCACGTGAAACAATCTGCTCGCTTCGGTCACTGAAGCCTGGTGTGTTTGGAGGAGATGGGGAAAGAAGAGACAACGGGTCACAATTATCATAAAAGAACGGAAAAGTTAATTCCCTCCCATTTCCTCCAAACACACCAGACCTAACTAGATTTTACCTTGAATCTCAGTATTACCGAGGAGGAAAGAGTAAACTGGAATAACTCGTCTACGAATCTTCCATCCCCTTCCCCCTTGGATAGCCAGCTCATGTTTCAACTTAAGTCTACACAAGTGATAGAGGACCCATGCCTGGAGTTAAGCAGGCTCCTAGAGCCCCAACACGGATATTTGGAGCCCAGAATCTGCTCTGAGTAGTCTCCGGCTGAGCACCACTCATCCACGAGTGGTTTTTCTCCAATCAGTACCCAAACAGACTATGAGCCTACACTGCCTCATCTCTCACCTGTTTGATACGTTTCAGACTACTAACAACTACCCCACCCCCAGAGCTGGAGGCTTTTTTACTTTATTTTTAAGTGCATGCTCAAGTTTATGTAAATAAATCAAACAACATGGCGAATTCGTTTACAGAAATGCAAATTAGACTAGTAAGTGGAACTGCGCTACAGCCACTTCCTGCACAAAGCTCTCTTCTCCATTTCACTTGCCAAACGCCCATTTTGTAACACCGCGGCGCAGAAGCGGGGCAGCAGCGGCGGGGGAGGGGGCAGCGCCTCCGCCTCTTCCCGTGGAGGGCTGGCGGGAAGCGGCCATCCCGCCCACCCGCCTGGCGGGACGATTAAAGTGCGCTGGAGCAGCTGGGAATCCTTTGAGTTCCCGCTCGGCACTGCCATGTCTACCCCCGCCAAGCGGCACTGCCTGAGCCCCGCCGGCTCCCTCGAATCCAGCTTCCAGAAGCGCATCAGGAAGGTTTCCATCGAGGGGAACATCGGTGAGCTCGGCGGTGCGGGAGGGGCTCAGGGCGGTGGAGGAATCCAGGGGGAGGAGGAGGTGGGATGGGGAGGGTCGTGTCAGGCCGAGAGCACCCCAAAGGGCTGAGATGCCGGGGGAGACTGGGGGAGAGAGAGGGGCGGCTGCGGTGCTTGTTCCCCCGGTTCTGCGGACAGCGGGGGTTCTGCAGGAAGAGCCGCACTGGGAGCCGAACTCGGAGCAAGGGTGGGGCGGATGGGGAGTCCCCCGGGACAGGGTGCCCGTCGGTCACACCAAGGCGCCGGGCGCGCTCGGGAGCACAAACCCCCGGTGCCCCCTGGCCCGTCTGCGGCTGCAGCGCTCGTTCGCGCCCGCCCGCCCGCGCAAAGTCCCAGCGCCTGCGCGGTCGCTCCCTCGCTCTCGCCCCAAGCCCCGCCTACCGCGGCAGCTCCTAAAATGTCGGCTGCTCCTCGGCCGCCCTTATCGCCCGCCCGGCTGGGCGCGGCCTATGCTGGCACAGCAGATTAGCGCTGTTTGCTCCTCGGCGCACCCCGCCGGCCCCGCGCTCCAACAGCCGCTAACAACCTTCAAACTGCCCCCTGTCCATCAGTAGCCCCAGAGCAATCAACCCCCACCCCTTTGTGAACCGCTCTAATCTTCCGCAGCTGCGGGGAAATCAACGTTTGTCAAGCTGCTGGAGAAACACAGCGATGAGTGGGAGATCATCCCTGAGCCCATCGCTAAGTGGTGCAACGTCCAGACAGCCGACGATGAGGATAAGGTAGGGGCTCAGGATTTGGGCCGGAAGAAACTGCAGGGAGTACCACAGTCAGGGAGCTATGCCAAAATCCAGCTATACTTAGTCTTCAGCAGCCAGAGTCGTCCCCACTATCATACCACAGTTGGTCAGGCACTGAAATTGTAAAGGCAAGATACTACTGAACGTATAGTCCAAATCACATCCCCTATTTCACAGGAATCACACTAAAATCTGGAACTCAAACTACTCGAAGAAGCACTCATGAAAACCACCATCACCTGAGGAAAAAAGAGTCTCCTATGCCTAAGAGACTTATGCCTAAACACTTTCTTAGTAATAAAAAGAAAGCAAAGAATTCTTACCTAAACATATCAGAATTCTGGACTGAAAAATGCAGTACATTCATATAAACTTTTTTTCTTGCCTTCTAGGAACTTTCAACATCTCAGAAGAGTGGAGGAAACTTACTTCAAATGCTGTATGACAAACCCACAAGATGGGCTTACACATTTCAGACTTACGCTTGCTTGAGCAGAGTAAAGGCTCAAGTAAAACCTGTCTCAGCCAAGCTACATGAAGCAGAACATCCAGTGCAATTTTTCGAGAGATCTGTGTACAGTGACAGGTAATTACTCTCACAGCACAGCAAGAACTCACATTAACAGCTTCCAGGTCTCTAAAGACATGGAGCTGAGGAAACACTTCACACTTAAACTAATATCTGAAAAAGAGCAGGCTTGATTAAGGCTTTTTTTTTTTTTTCAATACCATCATTATGTTCTAATGACAAGTGTTTTGGTAGTTCACTTCTGTCATTCCTGGCATGATACTGATGTCTCTCATTGCAGATACGTGTTTGCTTCTAACCTCTTCGAGTCTGGAAACATTAATGAAACAGAGTGGTCTATTTATCAGGACTGGCACACATGGCTGTTGAATCAGTTTCAATCAGATATAGAGCTGGACGGCATCATCTATCTCAGAACCACACCTCAGGTATGCTCACTAAACATGGAGGTTTTTCAGTTCTAATTCTCTTTTCCAGAGGCTTAAGAGGGTACCAAAAAGTTATTCTAGATTTAACTCGTTTGTGTTCAGCCAAGCATTTAAAAATAATGCTCACTAATGTCTAGCATTAGTCCTTCCAAGTTAAGGGCCACTTGATCCGTTTAACTGATTTAACTTACAACACATGATTAGTGACCAGGTTTGTACTTTTTTTTTTTTTTTTAACCCAGAAATGCATGGAAAGACTACAAATCAGGGGAAGAGAAGAAGAGCAAGGAATTGAGCTTGAATATTTGGAAAACTTGCACTATAAACATGAAACCTGGCTTTATGAAAGGACTATGAGGTAGGAACCCATTTTCTGTACCAAGTTTCAACTTGCAGGCAGGGCTCTTTCCTGCCTTTAGTTTTATCAAGTTTAGCCTTAGTCTACCTTCACTCAGGCAGCTGGATAAACTTTTATTTACACTCATGTCAAGTTTCAAGAGATGGAACTTGATCTAATTTAAAACCTTTGTTAAGCATTAGCTTCAACTAGGAAGCTTTACAGTTGCAACTCCAGCAAAGATATGGATTTTACCAATTGGAAGGACTCAGGAATAGGACACTTAAAATGGTGTTCAGGGGACAATCACATACATTTCTCACCACTGTTTCTATTGCAATGTAAGGGGCAGACAAGGCCCCAACTCCCTTTAAACTAGCAGGACTGTATTTCAACAAAGTTTAAATATTAATCCTAACTTCAATTTGAACAATGATCAGAAAGGCTTTTGGCAGACCTGTTAAACACAAGAAGCCTAATCAGCAACTGAGTGATCTCTGCACACCTTCCCTCAACTTCCTTATTGACTCTTACTGGCTTTCCCATTTAAGCAATCCCTGAACATGAAAGCAGACTCTAGATTTTTCCCTAGAGGAGTCCAAAATATTCTACTGAATGGGAAGCATTACAATTCCAGGAAAAGTACATTATCAGTTTGATCTGCCTGCTGAAGTTTCATATAAGATGACCCAAATGCTTAACAGACAGAAAGCAGTGCATAGCGTGGAATTTTGGGAATGGTTACATTGTGAACTCATTCCAAACTCGTAATCAAGCACTTCCTGTGTTTGTAATAGAAACACTGAAGTGTGCAAGCACAAGTTAGAATGTTGTTCAGCACACGTACTGTGTTTAGAAATGCCTTCCACACTCGGAAGAAAGACCATCTCCCCTCCTTGTACATTACAGACAGATACTAAGAGTCCAGATTTGTGAAATACATGAAGAGCAATTAAGGACAAACTTGACATGGGCTTGACATTTAAGTTATGGGCACCAGCTTTAACATCTCAGGTGCATGTGGTAATCAAGAGCAGGGGTCTTGAATGCACTATTTAACATAATTTTTACTCACATTATGTTCTTCCATTTAACAGAGTTGATTTTGAGAACATTAAGGAGATTCCTATCCTAGTTCTGGATGTTAATAAGGATTTTAAGAATGATAAAATTAAACAAGAGTACTTGATTGATAAAGTAAGTATAAAGTATTGAGGGGTTGTATCTGCTATTCTTTTGCTGTTATCCTGCAGCAGTAACACCTACAAACAAGGCTGGGAGGGAGAGTAAATAACCATTTGAGGAGACAAGGTGGTAATAAAGAGGTCACTTCAGCCAAAATGGAGTTTACCAGTTCCAAGGAATGGCAAGACTTGGGAAGTAAACGCCAAAAATAATTCTGGTGGAGCAGTCGAGCTAGTCCATGGGGAAGGAAAAAAAAAACCACCACCAAACAACAACCCAAAAGCAACAAAAAACTCCACCTAATACTTAAAAGCATGAGGAAGTGCTCTCCTAGCAAATTCTATAAACCATTTTCTTCATCTTGTTCTGGGTCATCAATTTGAGATTACTGAAGAATGACTCCTATAAGCCAAGACTAATTCCCTCAATTAAACAGCCCTAAATAAACTGGGAAGGGGAGCACAATGATCAGTTGTGGAGGTATTTGTCACTACATCTTCACAGAAACCAGCAATTAATAGCTCAGTTTTGAACAGACACTCAGGCATGCCATCTTTTACCTTGCCCCTCTGAAAGGCCAAATGCGTTTCAGGTCATAAATTAAATGTAGGGGCAAAACATCACTAGAAAACTATAGTAACAGACAATTTATTCCCAAATAAAGGGAAAAGCCTGGTACTTTAGCTTTTAATGCACCAAATAATAGATACTTTTTTTTCTGATAGGTCAAATCGTTCCTGACTTCTTTAGAAGATGAAAATTAATCCGAATAACAAGTCCCTGAAGTCCACCAAACAATCTATGTGTTCAAAAATTTACTTTAAACAAATGCATTACTTGTATAGCTTATGTTAAAGCAAGCCTGAAATGTAAAACCAGTTTGTTTATCTTTTTTCCTTGTCTGAGCTCTGTGGCTTTTAATAGATATTTTTGTAACGCTGAAAAGAATAACTGTGGGGTGCTTTGATAATTTTTTTCCTGTATATTCTCCACTGTTTAATAAAGATTTAAAAATCCTATTTCCTCTCGAGTGGCTCTCCCCACGGGGCAGCTCAGCGGTTGTCAGAGGCCAACACCCAGTAAACAGATAGCAGGCGCTGAGCAGGGTTGTTTTGCAATAACTGGCACGGGTTCACCATTTTAAGACGAGACTGTCATGGCGTCCAGAAACCTTTACTTTCAACTTCTGCTTTACTGAGTGGCCGTTTCCACCGGGTTTACTCTACTTAAGGCTGGACGTTAGACCTGTAATAAACTGTAATTTACGCTTATCTCTTTTGCGATCTCACGCCCACCCCCCCCTCCTCCCCCGGCACGGGGAGGGCCCGCGGGCGCGGCAGCGGCGGTGGAGGCGGGACAGCGACCCTGGAGCGCCCCCGC
>VWYP01024541.1:968533-996383 GCA_013400435.1 Pycnonotus jocosus
CCCGCCGTCCGCGTCAGCTGGGCTCGGCTCCGCCTCCCGCCGCGGCGGGGGCCGGGCACGGCGGGGCCTGCGCGAACCCGGTCGGGGAGGCCTTGGGGGCTCCCCCGCAGCTTCGAGGGCCGCTGTGTGGCTGCCCAGGCGTGAGGAGCGCAGCCCGACCTGAGCACACCCCGCTCAGGCACTGCTGGGGCTGTTTGGGTTTGGGGTAGGAGGTTCCTGTGGTGGAAATGCCCCTGGAATCCCCGAGTGGGTGCTGGGAATGGCCGCTTCTCACGTGCCCTCTGCGCCCTCAGGCCACGCTCCCCCAACCAGACCGACCGTCTCCACCAAGAATCATGAGCCGAAGTAACTTCGGGTTAAAATAGCTGCAAGGGAGCCTTGCTGGTGGGATTGAACAGATAAGAGGTGACCTTAGGACTGTGGAGGTGTGGCATCGACTCCAAGCTTTGTTTCTGGCGGAGTGTTAGTGAGTGTAAAGCAAATCCCTCTGCTAATCTCCGTTGAGGCCTTTGCGTTTCTAGCAGTGATATAATTTTTGGCTTTTTATAGTGTGTGTTAGTATTCATACACTGGGATACATTTACTGTGTGTCATTTTATTAGTCCTGATCGGTATTTTTAGTCCCAATTACTGCATTTGAACAAGGACAGAAAATGGGTTTCCTGTTGTTTATTCATCATGTTCCACGTGATTGAATGGCTTTTAAAGACAGCTGTAATGGCTGTTCTCTTGCAATCTAATTTACAGTGAGAAATAAAGCCTGATTTGCCTAATATTTTCTTAGTCTTATGTTTATTTAGTTAAACAGGATTCTGATGTAAGAATGACCGCTCTTTAGAGGTCTCTTAAGAAATTAAAATCATCCTGTGTTCACACTGACAAGAAGTTCTGGATATCCTTCCAGTGTTAGAAGAAAGGTCATATGACTTTCTCCTGCAAATATGTAACTGCTACTACTCTTAGGCAAAAAACAGCCTGCCTTTGACCTGTCCCACAATAAGTTTGGTACAGCCACTTCCAAGGGAAGAAGAGGACTGTGAGCAGCAGGGGCAAGCAAAGATGTAAATAGTTATCAGAAGAGTTGTGATTAGCTAATGTATATGCTATGTTTGAAAGACAAAAATAATTAACAATTCAAATGGAATTACTGCTAACAGAGCAGCCCTTTTCCTCAGAGGCCCTGGCTGCTTAAGTGCTTTTGCCCGTTGGGGTGGTCCCATGGTATGTGAGCACTTGCACAGAGAGAGACAGGAGATGAAAATCTTCCTGAAAATATTGGTATAAGATCTTCCTTCCATGATTTCGTCTAGGACTCAGGCATCATGTTTACCTGGCTTTTTGTTTTATGGTGTGAACCTGACACCTGCACCTTCCCCTTCAACAGACCCAGTTGAACTGCAGAGTGTCTGTCACAGATCATGCTGCAGCTCTGGGTACATGTTGTTTCCTGAAACGGCTTTGTTCTCCTTCAGAAGTTGACTATTTCTTTACTGCAATGGGGGAAAGCACACTTGCTGCCCAGACGGTGGGGGAGAGGAGCTGCTCTCGTTTTTCCATGTGCATTCCCAGAAGGTTTTGCCTCCTTCAAGTCAGCTGGGAGAGTGAAGGCTGTAATCCAAGCTGAGCTCAGCCTGCTGGGTGTTGTAGTGCATCAGGTAGAAAATGGGCAAAGAGGTGGTCTCCAGAGTAGAAATCTGCCAGATAGTCACAGCCCCTGTGTAACATCCCAAATTCACTACAGGTTCATGGAGAGGAGCCCCAGTCCAGCCAGCAGAGAGATGCATAAAGCTAAGTACACATGTGGAGTGTTAAGCTAGGCTGAAGTAAAGCTCTTGAAATCTGCTACCTGCTCAAGAAATTTCTGTTTTATACCAGTCTGTCTTTGTTATCTTGCTTGCACTTCTTTCTGGGGCAAGAAAATAATGAAGGAAATCTGCGGCTCTGGTTTGAGGGTTCCAATACTCATCCAAGCATATGGAGACACTGTGTGTCTGGGAGTGAAGCAGATGCTCATTTCTGGGTAGGTTTTGGATATGTTGTTGTGCAAAAAATAATTACCACAGATTCTTTTATGGATCAGCATTTGCCATTACAGGGAGAATTGATCAGAACTTAAATACCTGGTCTGAAGAGATGACAGAATTCAGACCATCATCACTATGCACCTTCCCCTTCCTCCTTAGCTGTTTTCCATTTCTTCTGCTGCCACCATCACAGAGTTCATTTTTCATGTCTCATCTATGTGTGTTGCGTGTGCCTCATGTTTGCATATAAGCACCTATAATTCAGGCTCTTACAGTTGATCTGCAAACCTCAGTAAACACTGCTGCAGCTGACTTGTTTTTCATATGAGCATCCCCTGAAAACAGGGAATACATGGAAGTCTTATGCTACCGATGCTTTTGTGTGTTTCTGTGTGTGTGACCTCCAGTCAAAAGCCCTACCATTCAATTATAACCTTTCTGTTATTTCCCTTGCCATTTGAAACAGCCTCTAGCTGTGTCACTGTGACAAATAGAAGCTAAACAATGCTATTAAAAATGCATGATGTCTGTTCTGCCATACTAGATAACATGGCCACAGTCATCACTCACTAATGCTGCCAGTTCACAGCTTTGCCAGTGCAGTCTCCCTCCCATGTTTGCTTTGGACCATTTAAGAGGAATTTTGGCTACGCTTCACCTTTGTTCCTTTTCATCTTTGCTTTTTACCTTTATTCATTTCTCTAAAAATGGTGGTCTGCAGCAAGGATTGGATGTAGCTCATGTTTCCCAGCTTTCCTAAGCTGTAATTCACTAAGAAGCCAAGCTGGAAAACAGTTTAGGAGGTTGATAAACACTGTTTTAGTGGAAAGCTGATTCCCAAGTCCCTTGTTCTCTCTAAGGCCCCTGCTGCACTGTTAGAAGCTACCACCCTTCCCTTTGTGCCATCAGCTTATCCACAGCTTGTGCTCACCATCCTTTGCCACTCTGAGAATGAAGAGTTCTGCTCCCTCAATGCACCCTTTCAGGGCTGGGCTGAGAGTTCACCAGTCTGGTGTTCCTGTTTGTCAGTGGAACCCAGGCCTGTCACTGTTTTAGTTTTGCATCATCAGAATTTTAGCAGTGGGCAGAGCACCTGGTTTTTACCACTGGAGCTGCCCCACTGTGAGTGCAGGGCCAGCCAGGGTGAGGTGTCTCCCACTGCGTGCTGCAGGGGTCTGCCTGTTCTTCTGCCTGAGCTCTGTGGGCATGAGTCAGCTCTGGTCCAGGAGCCATCTGGCTGAGCAGCGCCGTGCTGAGCTCATCAGGCTGCTCCCGGGAAAGGCTTCTTCACTCAGGCAGAACATTCGCAGCACCTTGGCACTTCATCCGTGTGCTGCCAGGAGAGCGGTGGGAAAGTGGCCATTCACACACCTCCAAGGAGCCTTGTCTGCATTTCTTCACACCCTCCCATATGGAGAACGAGCTGTAAAGCTGTAGACACTGCACAGTGGGGTGACTCAGTCCAATGTTGGGAGAGTGTGCTGTGGCACTGTGTCAGGGCAGACAGCAGTCCTGAGCTCTTGTTATCCTGGCCAACCACATTCATGAAATGGAGCTTATTTTAGCCACTTACCAATTGCAGGCTCAGAAGCAGAGACCACAACAGCTCAATGGCTTTGACCTCTCTGAAATGATGATCCCTGACTTTCACCCCTTGCAGGCAATGTTGCCTTAGTAATTTGGAGTCACCCAGCTTTCTCTTGTCAACCAGTGCCACATCAAAGCAACACAGCTGATGTACATGCTCAGGCACAGATCTTCTTTTGTTCTCCCAATCCAGATGTGCTCTGTGAGTCCTCCTGAGTGCTGACCCTTTTGCTCTTCCTACATATCTTTACCTTTATTCCTTGAACACAGAGTCTGGCACAGCATTGATGGGGGCTGAAGCTGGGCATGCTCTTCTAAGGTTCCACATCAGGTGTTTTCTTTTGGAGGGAGGGCATTCAGAAAAGGCCATGTTAAGCTCTGTCCATCTTATGTACTCTGGCTCTGCCCTTAGCTGAGGAAAGGTGAATGCTTGGAGCTCTCTTACAAGTGATAATTGCTGGGAGGTAGAAAACTGATGAGAATGAGGCAAATTGTAATTTTAGAGTGTGGATTTTCCTGGCCTCCCAACCTGCTAACATACAAAGTTGCAGATAGCTTTGGTTTTGCTTAGACTTTACCTCACTATCAAGTGTAGGAGCGGTTTTTACTGCACTGGGTTGTGGCCTGTGGTTAATGTAAAGGGAGAACTTGCCTGCAGGCGAGAGGCCTGCTATCACTGGCCTGTCTGAAACACCCTGTGCCTGCATCCACTGCTGCATCTCCTCTGTGATGGTGGGGGGGTGATGTTTAAGCCAAGCACGGTGTTCTCCAGCTGCAGGTATGACACAGGTCAGCCACAGTCACGCTCTTCACCCCAGTCCATCTCAGCCTCTCCAAGTGAGGGTTATGCTCTTGCACTCACACTCTCCAATTCCCCGAGTAAAGCACTCCTTCCCCGGACCTTGCTCTGTTACACGCCCAGCAGATCTGTGTTTCCATATGTTCGCTCAGATCAAGGGGATTCTGGATCTCACTGCCCATAATGTTCTTCCTAGTTTTGGCGTTGATGGACACAGAGCTCAAAACGACCAAACTGCAAAGCAGACAACCCCCAAAATGCTGTGACAACAACAGCGAGGCCTCTGCAGACTCAGCACATAAAATAGGTCACTAGCAGGGGCATTTCACTCACACAACTCAATGTACCCGCCTTTCTTCTTCCTTACCCTTAAAGGTATTTGCGCGTAAACAAGTAAAACTAAGACAAGGGGTAACAAAGTGACGGTGAGGAGTGGTGAGATGAAAGGAAAGTGTGCCCAGTCCTGCTCTGGAGACTGCATCCGCACAGCTCCTGCCGGCTGGCTCCCCAAAGCTCTGATCCTGGTGCTGCTGCAGAAATAAAGGCCCATTGAGAAGTCTGGCTCCAAATTAGCATTTGAATCCCTTGTAGCCTGTTGTCAGATGGGCAGGAGGTGGGCGCTAGTCTCGGTTGCTCAGCGCTGATACACAAAGGTGGCTTTTAAAGGCCCTTATTTTTCTGAAGGGAAAAAAAATGCATTGCTCAGTCTGTGGATACTTTCTTAGTTTTTTTCTTTCCCTCTCCTATTCTTCTTCGTTTCACCCCTTTCCTGGGTCAAGCTGAGCCACAGATAGACACGTCTGGGTATTGTTAGCCCTGTCTGACCTACTTCTCTCCCTCCCCTTGGCCCCGTGTTATGGATGCTGGTGCTATGGAAACCTGCTTGACATGCCAGTGCCACAAAGCCGGGGTTACCAGCTGCACCCTCCTTTCCCGGCCCCACGGGAGTTTCCCTCCCGTGGAAGGGGAAAGAAAGCAGGCTTGTTTCCCCGGAAAATTCAAGGGTGTCCTCCATCCGTCCCACCAAGCCGTGCTCCGGAGGGACTGGGGTACTCTTCCGTGCGCTTGGGGGCACCGGTGCTGTTCTTCCTCATGCCAGGGCACAATATTTTGGTCTGGTGGTCACTCGTAAAGCCGCCGCTGCCAGCCCAGCACACCCCTGTGCACGTATCCGGCACGTGCCAGCACGTCACGGATAGGGAAGTACATGTGGGTCCCCTTGAAGTTTTCAAGGTAATAAGCTACGAACTTGTGCACCGTGATCCAAAAGCCTTCCAGGAACCTGGCTGGGATCCTGGGAACACGGCGGTGGGAACACCTGCGTGCCGGCGGTGCCTGCGGCGGGTGGCAGCTGCTCTGTCGGGGGACAGAGCTCTGCACTTCCACCGTCACTCGCGTGGAACCCGCCCCGCCGGGGACAGAGGCTCCTTTACAAGTTCAGCCTCTCTACGTCTTGTGATAAAAAAGTTCTCGCTGATTCTGCGGGTTTTCTTTGCTCGCCTCCTATCTGTCTGGATGCTTATCCTGGGAGCCTGTGGCACTATCAGAGTGGATTTGCTTCCAAATACCTTCTTTCTCCCCGCTGTTGGCAATGAACCGGCAGCCGTAAGGGGAGGAAGCAGGAAGGAGCTCTGGAGTCCGCAGCGCGCTTTGCTTTATGTCTGTCGTAAGCGTCTCCAGGAGATTCCTGTGAGGCTCCAGGACTCCCTTACCCAATACCTTGGCCCAGCACGGATCAAACTCGAAGCAGGCGGGCTGATGGATGAGTGCAGAGGCCATGTCTGTGCCGGCTGCCTGTTGAGCGCTGCCCCGGGCACTCTCGGGGTGCAGCCAGCGGTGCTGGGGCACGGGTGGTGGGTCCGGAGCGCTCGGTGGTCGCTGCCCTTGGACACCCCCGGGCTCCCCTGCCCCTCCCGCCCCGCCCGCGCTCAGCCGAGGAGCACCAGCGCCCTCTCCCGACGCCGGGGAGAAGCGGCGGGGGCCGGGGCGGGCACGAATCGCGGGAGGAGCGGAGACAGCACCTCGGGGGGAACAGGAACACGAATCCCGACGGGAGCGAGGCTGATGGCGTGGGGCTGGTGCCCATGGGGCAGCGGTGGGACCCTCCCTCTCAGCGCTGGACCAGAGCCCACGGGAGAGCAGCAGTGCCGCTGGCGGCTGGATCACCTTCAAACTGGTGCTCACGGAGCGGCTTTCACACCTGCGGGACGGTGAGCCGGGGTGGCAGCACACCCTGTGCCAGCCCAGCACACCCTGTGCCAGCCCAGCGCACCCTGTGCCAGCCCAGCGGCCCCTCAGCACTTCTGCACCACGTTCAGGTGGGCAAACTGGTGCCATACTGCACCAGCACAACATGCTGGGCAGCAGCATCATGAACTGAGTAAATCCCCAAATCGTTTATTGTTTGAACCATCGATCAGTGTAAAGTGGTTTTCTTTGACTGATGAAGCAGCAGAGCAATGACAGCAGCCCTGGTGGAGGGGAGCAACTTCCTTTCTGCTCGGGGCACCTGAAATGGCCCCTCTGACAGTGATTTGAAGGGCTGGTGATGTGCCCGTTAGATTTTCTGTGGCAGAACTGGTGGTGGAAGCCACCAAGGCCAGAGTCTGACTGCGCCGTGCCAGGATTTTTAATGGTTTCTGTGCATCCAAGGGGAGAAGCCGGCTACAATCTCACTGCTGAATCATTAATTTCCCTCCTCTGAGTCATCCTGCGGCCCTGTCACACACAGAGCGGACACAAGCAGGGCTGAGGTGGGCAGTGGCTCCAGGTGGATACGGCGGGTTTAGAAAACTGTTTGTAGGATAAAAGATAGATTATGTCTACAGAACCAGTGAGTAGCCACTTGGACAAACCCTAGAAACCAGAGTTTTGATGTGGAGTCAGGACCTGCATCAGCAGCTGGGGCTGGTGCTTCTGCATTAACTCTCTGAGAGGTGACTGGTTATACTGGTAAAAAGGTGAGGACTGGGGAAAATTTCAGCAGATGGTAGGACCTGTTAATGCAAAGGCTAAGTGAAATCTCACTGTGAAATCTGTTCCTCCCTGACCTTGCTAAGGCACAGCCAGGGTTAAACTATGCTCAGACTTTTCTGAAATATGTCACCAAAGATGCCAGGAGAAAGTTATTGTTTATCTTGCCGTGACACCTGAGGATTCTGGTGAGGATGGGGCTCTGCTGCACTGAAAACTTTGCAGAGACAAGTGTTGTACAGTTGTTTTTGTTTGGCTTTAATCCTTACCCTGCAGCATTTACCAGTTCCAATGCAGCAGCATGACTCCAGAGCAGGAGAGCCTGAAAGGGAAATGGACTGGGGGCTTTGCTGGAGAAGCCAATTTAAAATGCATGGAAGGAAAAGAAACAATGTGAAAAATTAATCATTTCCTCCAAAAAGCCCCTGCCTTTTGTTCTTATAGTGCAGATATGCCTACTGCTGGGAAAAGGAGGGGAGAGCAGTGGGCTTTATAATGTGGTTGGACTGGCATCATGCTCATGCAAGTATTTTCACTCTCTGGGTTTGGTGTGAATTCCCCCCACAATGACACACAGAGCACTGCTGGGATTTCCTGAGCTGGAGCACCAACATGAGGGCAGCAGTGGCCAAAAGCATCAGTATTGTGAATACTGGACTCATGAAAATCCAGTCCCTCCTGATGCAGGAGGGACCTGAACACTGGGTAAACCACTTTTTGGTGCTGAGTGGCTCAGCACCCAACCCATGAGCTCAACACCTCCAAAAATCAGCTTCTCCCTCCTCAGAGCTCTCCTCCCATAACACACAGGCTTGAAGGCTTCGTTGGACTGCATGTCAGGGAACCAAAGGCTGTCACCTTGCACTCACACACTCATGTTTTTGTTCCCTGCAGACTTACAAAGAGACACCCAGGACAGCAAGTTCAGTGACCTTTTATTTGTGCCTGTTGTCACTGGGCTGAGTTCGAAGTGGCACACACAGCAGTGGTGATGAGTTTGCAGAGTCTGATTTACAGCAGTGGCTGATAACCAGCATGAGGGCACCATCAGACTATTGCACAACATGTTGGTGGCTGCTCCAGTTTATCCCTCACCTCTTTTGTCATGTCTCAGCCCACATCTGATTCTAAGCAAATGCCTTTCTTAGGTGTGGGCCTTGGAAAACTGGCATGAATCTGTGTTCTGTCCCTGGGCTGAGGGCAGAGCTGCTGGAGAACGGGGAACACATGGCACTTCCCTGTGGCAACTCACTGGGAAACTCAGGCTGAGAAGAGTTTGCTTTTATATGTCCTTGTTTGGGATAGTTGTTTCCACATCAGACACGATGGAGCCGCCAGATGCCGAGCAATTGGCACACAAAGTGCCATGGGGGAAAAATATCTCCTAAACAGCTCAGCAGTTCCTCCCAGTGCTGGACAGTGAGGAAGGAGGTCTTAAAAGCTCGGGTGAGGGTGGATTTCTCATTGAGGGCTGTCGAGTTGCAATCAGTCTGTTAAGGCAGGCAGGAGGGAGCAGGAATTGAAGATGAGGACAGTGATGAAGCACAGAGGAGTGGGTCATGCTGTGAGAAGCTGGAGGACATTCAGCCCCACATAGTGAGAGAGGAAGAAATGCAGGATGCCCAGGGCTGACGCTGCAATGAGAATCCAGAGAACTCCAGCACTGAAGTATATCGGGGCGAGTCTGATGGGAGAGAGGCAGCTGCTGATACTGAGCTTCCCACCTGGGAACAGCCCCTTCCTCCCTGCAGAAGTGGGTGGAAAGGCAGCCCTTGGCTGTCCCCTGCCCTTTGTGTGGGGTCCCATGCCCTGCTGCCACCTCAAGGGAGCAAACACACACAACCAAAAGGCCTTGGGGCAGCTCCAGCCTTGCCCAACACCTGTTTTGCTGCCCCAGCCCTGCATCCATGTTCACATTATGCCTCGGAGAGAAGGCTGAGTCATGCAGGAACCCCAGAGCACCCAAGAGTCTTGAGCTTTCCCAAAGTACATTATGTTCCCAAATACAACCCCCCAGGGGTTACCACGTACTCCCCTGAGTGCTGCTGTGTGTGTGAGTGTGTAACTCTGTGTGTGTGTGTGTAACTGTGTGCAACTGTGTGTGTAACTGTGTGTGCAACTGTGTGTGTAACTGTGTGTGTAACTGAGACTCTCACAGGTCTGAGCATGTGTGTAAGAGTGTGTAAGAGTGCAAGAATAAGTGTGTAAATGTGCAAGAGTGTGTAACTGTGTCAGAGTGTGTAAGAGCATGCACGAGTGTGTGTGTGTGTGTTTACCTTTCTGAGGATGATGCCTTGTATCCCATAAAGTAGCAGTAGCGGGCGTAGAGATAGAGCAGACCCAAGGCTCCAGCCAGACCTGTGTTTAGGAAAGATCACAGTGACCATCTCCAAAGGCTTTTCAGAGCTGCTTGGAACCAAGGATGTAGCCTAATGTGAAGGAATAGAGACTCTGTGTCCTCTGGCTCTACCCTCCCATGAGAGACAGAATTACTGCTTAATTTGTTGTTCAGAAGTTGAGCAGGACCTGAGGACTCAGCCAGCATGCAGGACAACAGATCCAGTGACAACCCATGCAATGGGATATTCTCACCTTGATGGAAGAAGAGTCCAGCCTGCCACAGAACTGCCAGGAAGATGGGAAAATACTCAGAGGAGTTCACCCTGGCAGGAAAGAAAAAGGTCATAACTTAGGGAAAGGAAGGAAGCTCTTCCTCTTTTGCTTCCTCTAGCAGTTTCCAGACACTGGAGGCTTTTGCTTTTTAGACCTGATGTTGTCATAAAAAAGCCTCCAGGTTTGCTCCTTTTCCCGCAGTTCCTGACCCAGCTTTATTCACAGAAATTAAACAGTGGAAAGAACAGGGTCTCCAGGGTACAAGAAATGAAGTAAAAGATTCCCAGGTCAGACTGTGCACAGAAAGGCTCCATGAACCACTCCCACTGCTCCTTCCCAAGTGCTGCAGCTCAAACCCTGCTGTCCATGCCCCAAAGCCCCAAGCTGTAGGGAAGGCCTGTCCCTCAAGTAGATAAGGCCAGAGCAGCCTGGGCTTTGTGTAGGAGCTGGAGGGAGCTCATAAGTGTTGGGATTGTTTGTATGCCATGCCCATCCCAAAGGCACAGTAGCACCAAAAGATGCTGGATGAAGCTGAGTCTTGGGCAGTGCAGGAGCAAAGAAGGGGATGGCTGAGGAGATCTAGCTCAGTTGCTTTTTTCCCAGTGGTCAGCTACGACAGAAATGGAAGCTCCTCCCTCCCCACTGCAGGCCTAATGCAGAAGTCACAGCAGAGATGCTGGATTATCCTCATCCCAGCTCCAGCTGAGATCTCTCTAGGAATTTGTCCTTCCCTGTGAATGAGATTCAGAGCAGGGCTGAAGCTGCCTGAGGTTTGGACACCACTTGGATAAAACCAGTCTTAGTGTCAGGCACCAAGGGTTATGTCTTTAGGAGTCCTTTACCATACAGCAGAGAATCCTGTGTGGTTTCTATCAGCAATGGCTGCTTTAGGACTCAACAGCCAACCCAATCCTGATGTTGGCTCTTCAATCCATTAATTAATCTTGAGGGAGATAATTGCTTAATTACAGTTCTAGGAAAGGAATAGCAAAGCAGGGGAAAGGCAGTGTGGTTACATGAGATCTGACAAACATCAGGTAGGAGGAGTTTCTTACTGTGCTCGAAAGATCCTTTCAAATTCAGGAGGGCCTGAGATCTTTGGAGGTGAAATGCCAAACAACCTCCTAGCATAGATCACCTGGAGGAAGAAGTAAGCTGCAGCAAAAGAGAGAAAAGTAGCAGTGATCAATCCTATGGCTGGGCACGGTGGAGTCAGGAACTGGCCAGAGGCTGGGGAAAAAGATCTGCAATCTCCTCCTAACCCCACACCCCCACACAGCAGAGAAAGTTAGAACAAAATCCCAGGTACCTTTTAGATAAGGAAAAGGAATTACCCAGAGCTATAGTGAAGCAAGGAATATACAGTCATGTACTACCAGTGTTATCTGCTTTCTTGCATAATCAGCAGATAGTAAAATTGTTACACAATTCAGATGCACTTTACTACTGACAATGTCAAGGTTTTTTCCTTCTTTTAATTTTTTTCTCTTCTAAATTCTGATATCTGTGTAGGGATGGAAATGGTGCCACAGATAAGCCAACCAGCCACTGAATTAAATTGTCATGCAACTGTGGCCCTGTGGCTGGGAGATGTTCCATGTGGCCCACCACAGCGCATCCTTCCACCTTTTCACACAGCAGAGCTCTTTGTATGCTCACATCTACATGCACTTCAGGAGCTGCTGTAAACCCAAAGAGGGAAATTCTACATGTTTGTAGAGGGGAAAAAACCAAAAAATTTCTGAATAGAGGGGGTAGGTCAGTTCAGAGAAAGAGCTTCCCATGCACTCGTTTGGTTAAATGCTCTCCCAAACCCAGACAAGATATCAGTTCGCTGTCTGAAAAGCAGTGAAGTGCTAGTGTAACAGGAGACATTAAATATAAAAGCAAAAGAAAATCAACGGACTTAGAGTAGATTGATTCAGCCAGTATTTGAGCACATGCATGCAATGGTCCCTACCTTGCTCCAGGGCTCCCAGGACTGTCACAGCAGCCAGCCAATGAATCTGATCCAACATAGTGACTTTTCCAGACCCTAGAAAATCTTATTTCTTGATCAGAAGTTTCTCTGGCCAGGTTTGGTCCCTGCTGATGTGGCAGTTTGTGATGGTATCTGGAAGCCTAGATTTATTCTAATTGAACAAACAAAGCAAAGATTTAGGCTGTGGTATTGACACCCAGGAGGAGCCTGGTGCCCGTTATCATGTGCACTGTGGAAATGGAAATCAGTGGAGACAGGTTTAATGGAGTATTTCCGTTCCCACCCACCCTTTTCCAGGAACAGAATTATGAGGAAGTGGAAAAGCCAGTACAGAGACAAACGTGAGAGATAAGGGAACTAGGAGCTGAATGGATGGACAAATCTCAATAGCCCACTAGTCCACTCCCCCCAGGGCATTTGCTTTAGGCCAGGGCACATCTCCTTTGCTGATGTTTCAGGAGAAACCAAAGCTGTGCTTGGGCTGTTGCATCACACCAGAGCACAGGCAGCATTCCAAGGTACATGTCCCTGTGTGCATAATCCTACAGACTCTGGATAGCATGTGTTGGGCACAGAGAGTGACTGATGGCCACACCACTGAAACCCTGCATGAAAAATGCTCTGAGAGGGTAAGAGAGGATGTGATAAAGTATAGAAAGGTCTCTAGATCTGTCCTGCACACTGATATTTTATTTGGGGACGGGTCTTGCAGAATGACTGTCAGACACCAAGCTGGTTTCAGAGCCAGCCCTCGTCCCAGAATGGCTGGGAGGTGTGCATTTAAGGCTTCTGGTCAATCCTCAGCCCAATGAATTCTCACCATAAACACCAGAGTAAGTTCTTTGTGGGGAAAAACCTGCAGAGTTCATCAGGGCGTAGCAACAAGAAAATTACATTTTCACGTGTCAGAAGAGACCCATTTATCTAGTTGCCATCTAACAGCACAACCTCTGGCACAGACAGAAGCTGCTGGGACCACCAGTTTTGTTTCCTTCCTCTCCCTTCATTCAAAGAATTCTCCCATCAGACCAGAGAAAAAGGAAAGCAGGTTAAAACAAAGTGATCATTGAACACCACTGTTATAGACAGCTATATTAAAGCAGTTTACAGAAATTACATTGTACCCCTGATGTCTTTGATAGGCTTTCTAAGAAGCAATATGCTGGTTCTGATTTTCTGCCTCTCTATAAGCTATAAAGGCACCCAAAATGGCTATAACAATGTCCCAGCTTAGTATTTTTCCAAATACCAAATACACACCCCATTGTTTTTCAAACACCAGCTGTAAGATTAATTCCTTTATTTTGAAAGTGAACCTTTTTCATTGCAGTTTAGACTGTTTAGAAATATGAGGAACATTGTGTTTTGTTTTCTTCTGTTTAGTTGTCAAAGAAATTAAGAACTCCCCTGTGTCAGTTTGAGAAGGGCAGAGGTCTTGCTGCCCTTAATGATGTTTGATTTCCCTCTGCTCCTGCCTGATAACAGCCTGCTGGGGCTCCTGTCTGATAACAGCCTGCTGGTGAAAGAAAATAAAGGAAACAACCGAGCAGAAAAGATTTGAGCTTACACCTCCATCAGATGACAGTGCACTGTGAGCTGCATCAACAGTGTCAAATGTGTGCAATGGAATCTGGGCCAGGAGGAGCTGCACAGGCTGCCACAGAGCATTCACTAAAGCTCTCCAGATCATCACTAAACACAAAACACTCACAGTGTCATCATCTAGCATGGTCTAAATATAATAAAGGCCAATAGAAATATGCATGAATAAACAAGAACACGTGTCCCCCCTCCTCCTCCCTCCTCCATAAGCATAATTTTTCTAGCTGTTTTTAAACTCCTGAAGAGCACAACATTTTTCTTGTCACTGTTTCTCACCATCAGAACTCACTTTATTTTCCATTCTCCCTCAGTGCTTACAAGGAACAGGCACAAATACCCTGGTCCCAGCACCAAATGCCCCTGGGTGAGACCGTCATGGGTGGGCAGCTTCCACACCCGTGGACCACAGCGTATTGCAAAACCTCACCCTCCGAGGCTGACACAGACAAGTTCTCTTCTAGGCAAAGGCAAATTTTGCAGTCCCAGGTGCACCTCAGGGTGATTTGCTGAGCAGGAGCTGCTGAAATGCTGTATCCCTCTCCCACTCTCTGGCTCTGCACTCCAGGTTATGCCATATGGATGCAGCCCCGCAGATCAGAGGGGACAGATCAAAGTCCTCATGCCTCCCACTGAGTCATTTCTCTGTGCCCATGGTTGCTTCTGCCACCTCTCCCTGCAGCCAATTGTCCTATCTGCATCCTAATTTTCACTGTAGAGATACACTCTGAGCTGGACTGTGACACCAATAGGAATTAAAAATAATCTTGGGAAGAAAAATGATCAACGCAATGCCTTGGGGGATTTTTAAGCATCCACAGAGTTTACTGCACCTATTATTTGCCTGGAGCAGCAGGGCAAGGAGAAGCCAGCAGTGCTGAGTCCAGCACTGTTACGTGCAATAGCATCCCCTGGAAATGTATTTCAGGAGCACACAGTGGCTCAAGAGCTTTCTGTCAGTGGAAGAGAGAACATTTTGCAGATGATCAACTCACCCTTCAGCCGTGAAGCATGGAGGCGCCTCGTTCTTCCAATCCTATTGCACAAATATGGAAATATTTTGTAATGCAAGTTGTACTTGTGCTTCCTTTCCCTTCGAATCCTTTTACAGCCACTATGTACATCCAAACCCGTGACTGTGGAACTGCTTGTCAGAACAGTTACTGTCTTTGTGTAATAACCACAAAGAAAAGAAGAGGGGAGGGTTCATTCAAAAGATTTTTTTCTCACAGAGGAGAAAGAATTTTTCTAGTTCAAGAGAAAGAAAGAGAGCTTAGCTCCAAGCAACTCAGTCTGTTCAAGTACAGCTCCTCAGTGTAGGGCGGTGGGGTTGGCAATGCGCCCTCCCAACCTCCCATTCCCATGGAGGCTTCTCTTAAATTCAGACGTACATGTGCTGAGATTTTCCTGGAATTCTTGGATTTTCCATCTCTGAAAGAAAGGACACACTAAGAATATGGCAAGAAAAAAAAGAATTCATTATTTTATCCCTTAGGAAGGCACAACTGGCCACGAATTCCCAGGAAGTGGAGACAGCTGCAGACAATTTCTGCTCTGTGATTTCCAACAGGACTCAGAGCAAGGCATAAGCTGGATCGGATCTCCTGAACATATTGAAATGTATCCTGGGTTCTGTGTTTTGAAAAAACAATTAAAAATTTCCATGACAAGAATTACCATGTTTTCCTAAAATGAGCATCTATGCAGGGGGTCTTCCTTTCACAAAGTAAAAGAGCAGGTGGTTGGTTTTGTCAGTAACATCCAGGTTGGCATTATACAACTCATCTCTTGGAGTACAAACTCTGTATATTGGAGATGTGCCTTAGCCTGTTCATCCAGACTGATTTCAGACCATATTCCTGGCATTTACATATCTATGGCAGATCAAAGAGATCACATAAATGTTCACAAATATTTAGGTATGGCAAAATTTCTAGGGGCCAGACCAATCTCTGTGCTTCTTGAATGCTTGTGCACGGAGCAGGACCACAGCCAAACACCTACTGACAGCACTTCTTATCTCAGTAAAGGTGAAGGGCTTCACTTTAGAGATCAAACAGTGAAAACATAAAAAATAATTTTCTAGAAAGCAAGATGGGAAGCTGAGTCTTTGGAAAACCACATAAATGAATATATATACTCATATACTTAGGGATAGTTTGGAGAAACTTTAAAGAAACTTTTTTCTAATGGAGTTCAGTGAGCTTTATCCATATGCACATTAAATCTGACTGGAGGGCACATCAGTATAAAAGCAATGCCAAAACTCTCCCCTTAATTCATCATCTGAAGGCACCGGTCTGTGCAAATGAATTATAGCCCTTCATTTATGATCAACATCTGTTAAAAGTATTAATTAAATGTCTCTCTGGCCCTGCCATGTCTTGTGTTATTGTCACACAAGGAAAGCCTTTTCCATGTGTTTTGGCAATTTTCCTACCTCCTGTTCAACAGAAAGTCAGGAATAGCTCATAAACAAAAAGGAACAATGCCAGAAAGTGGCTCGCGTGAAGAATAAATCTCCGGAGCGATGTCAGGGGCAGGGAGGATTTCCCTTTGCAGAAGGACAAACAAGCCTTTCAAACAGCTTTGGGAGCTCTTATATTAACATACACTAAGTATTATCCTATAGTGATGTGGGGAAAAAAATTGCAAGTGTACCAGGTACATCAGAATACATCAAAGGCTGAAGAGTGGTCATGAAGTGCAGTTCCCTTTTCCCAAATTATACCACCCAGATGCTGGCTGGCCCTGCCTGGTTATGAGATAAAGCTGGGCAAGGTATTGGAGAGGGGCAGAGTGAGGACAGCTCTAAGAAGAAATTTTCCAGAGAGAAGGCTGCAATTCCTAATAGATTTCCTGCAAAGAGACCCTTGGCTTGTCAGAAACAGGGAAAGAGTGAGGGGAATTTGCCTGAAGTGGGGAGTTGTTGCTGTGCAAAGTCATATCTTCAGGAATGGGGCAATCAGGAGGGCAATGGTGCCTCTGCCTTATGGTGACTTTTCACACCCAAGTTCTGTCTGACATGGGGTTGAGGGAAAGGAGATGGTTTGTGGGGAGATCTGCCACGGGTCTTCACTGGGGATGCTCTTCTCTCCTTGCTTGGTGCTGCGGGACTGTGCCCAAACCCAAGTCCTGCTGGGCATCCTGCCCTGTGTCACCCTGTCCATAACACTGGGGCACAGCTCAGCCACACAAATACAGAGGGTGAGACCACAGCGTGTCCAGACACCAGCACAAGGCCCATGGACAAACTTGTGCAAGAGCAGAAGGCACTGAGGGCAGGAAACTGACAAATGTTTCTGTCGAACTCCACTGATGTCAGCGGCATCAAAAAGTTTTGAAATATATCTTCAGAATGAATCAAAGACAAACTATGTGGATGAGAGCAGATCATTGTTTCCTTTGAACTCATTCACTGTCATGCCTCCAGAAGATGCCCCAAGCGATGCGCTGGGTGGGGAATGGAGCCCAGGTAGTGGGTGGGATGCAGTCAGCGAGGGGCACACACACTGTGCTGCAGCTGGGAGGCTGCAAATGCACTGGAAGAGGAGTGAAGAGGCTGCTGAGGTCACATAGCACTGAGCACAGAGGAACACAAACAGGCTCTGTTTCTTTTCTTGTCTCCAAAGGAGAAATTAAACAGAGCCAGCCTCCACATCTCCTGCTGGCACAAGACCAGGGAGACAGCAGCAACTACTGATCATGGGAGCAAGATGTGAGTGTGGGAGCAGATGGGTTTTTGGTCAGTAGCCATCATTTCTTGTGGCCTTTGTGTGTCAGAGACTGGCCAAGATCAAGCTGACCTGTGTGTACTTGACAATGGTGGCAACTGCAGGGAAAGCAGGGCTGGGGAGAGCTGCCACAGGGATGTGACTCCTCCAGCCTCGTATGGAATCCATACGCTGTGTGATGGCTGACCCAGCTCTGCTGTCCCCCAGCAAGGGCAGGTAATGCTCCCACCCCAGATCTCAAGTTGAGGGGCACCATTTAAGGTACCAAAAGTGGAGACCTCTTCTGAGCCTTTCCCCTTCTGTCCCGGCTTCTGGATTGCAAAGTTAGGCTAAGAGCAGTCCCAGAGGTGCCACTGGAACCAGGCACCATCCTGGCACTGGTCTTCTTCCAGCATCTTCTGAGCGACTTCAGCCTCCCCAGCTGTGGGGGTGCTGGCCCATAGTGGCAACCAGTGAGGGGCTCTGCTCTGGGAAGCCAGGGCAGACAGACAGTGTTAGAAAATCTTTCTCTTCCAAGAGGCCTCTAAGAAGTATCAACAACAGGGAACTTTGGCCAAATGTGAGAAACCCCCTCTCAATATCCGTAAACTGATCGCCAATCCCACAATGGGACAAAGGACTTGCTTTAGAACCAGCTGGGATTATTTTTAGGGTGTGAAATCGTTGCTGGACACAATTGTGTAAAAGAATTTAACAAAACAGTGCTAAATACCAGACTTGCCTGCACACCCTTGCTTTTAACCATTGGAAGGCTGAAATGGCAATTGAAATGAAATGGCAATTGAAATTATGCTATTTTAGTGACTCTGCCTCCCAAAGCCTAGAAGTAGGATGGATGGTCTCTGTAAGTGCTCTGACAAGAAGAGAATTCATTGAGTGACATGGGGCAGTTATTGAGCTTCTTGCTAGAGCTGTTCTACTGGCACCGTGGACCTCTGCTGGGAAAAAAGGCAGAAAGAACTTGCTGTAATTCCAGAATTTCCCGTAGCCATTACACAAGAAGTATTTCACTGCTTCCAGTTTCCTGACATGATTCCACTGTCCTCTTACAGTGAAGAGTGTTAAATGCTTAAGGAAGATTTTTCTTAGTGATACAAATCCCTCAGAAGCCATCATGTTTGTCCTCAAACCATGCAGTCATAATGTTTTAGATTTGTGCCCATGAGGGCAGTATGGCGAGATGGACAGTACTGGGATATGCATCCTGCTGCCTGTTGTATCTCACTTTACAGCACCCATTTTCCAGCATCCACCTATCTGCTCCAAACTGCACAGGACTGGGATGCTGCCTAACTTGACATGTCCCGATGGTGGCCACTCCTTTTAGGAGAATTCTCAGTGCTGAGTCAGTGCTTGATGCCTCCTGGCTATGCCAGCTTCAGTCTGCAGGACAGCGTCCATTCCCTGCCTCCCAGCGCTGCAGGGTCGGAGCTGCCTTTTATCCAGGGCCTGGGGAGGCAAAGCACAGTTCAGCACAGCCCTGAGTGAGTGCCGGTATTCGCTGTTTTACATCACAATTTAGTGCTTTTGTTCAGCACTTGCAGAGGTCCAAAACGAATCCAATCTGTTGGTACAGCACTTATCAGGGACCAGTGTTTAAGTTATTACTAAAGCAAACAGAAAAATCTCCACCTATTATTTCCAAAGGTTCAATATTTACAATAGATTAACACAGTCAGCTACTATTTGCAGAACACTTTTTTTACTCCTGTGAAAATTAGTTAAAATCACTCCCAAAGTCCTCAAATGATAACACTTTCAGAATTTATCATTTATCATACCAGTGATCATCTTCATCCTTAATATAAGGCTTCTTAACCAGATTCATGCAGGTAGATTTTTTATTATGTATATTTTTATTACAGATAGATTTTTGTTACATATATACAGATTTTTAATATGTATTTAATAATCTATTAAGAGCTCAAAAGCAGACCCCAGCTTAAAAAATTACTAAACAATTAGAAACAAATTTAGTGTCAAATTTAATTTGGGGATTTTTGAGTTTGCCTCAGATTTATATCTGTATATTTGTAAAGGGAGAAGGGTCTCTGATTCTTTCTGCTGCCTTGTAAAAAGGTATCAGAAAACATCCTCCAACAAGAGTCTGTCTAGGACTGCAGAAAGCTCATAGCTCAGCCCACTTTTACCTTGGACAGGGCTTGTCCAGAAGAAACAAAAAGAAAGGCCCTTGTCACTGAGTTGATGGACAGATTAAGAATGTACCCATTCACAGGATGAAGTTTTAGATTAAAATAACCCAAAATAATGACAAAAATGTTGAGCTTCTACAAAGTAAGTCAGTGACTGATGCCAGTACCATGTATATGCACTTTCAAAAAGGAGAGTCTAATGGGGGAGACATTTAGAATCAATCAAAGAAATGAACTGGAAATGTAAAATCAAACTAGTGAGTTTATTTGATACGCTCCTGATAGTTATAACCCACAGTTTCTACAAAGTCAAATGAGGGGGCAGCTTAGCTCAACCTCTTCATCTTGGGCGACTTAGCCCACTCTGAAAGAATTCAAGCTCTTACCCAGCCCAGTGTCTTGATGGAAAACTAAAGCACCTTATTCTTGACTTTGGAATTTGTGTTTGAGCACACCAACATTCTCTAAAGTGCATATGATATTTTTATTATTCTTGATCAGATCTCTCTCTTCATTCCTCCTCATTCTTTTGAGTTTCCATTGAGCTTAGTAGCAGCTTGCCTTTATAATTTGATCTCTTTCTTTCAGTTGAAATACTTGCCCTATTATTAATTAAAGTCTTGAATGATAAGATCTAGTTCTGAGCTATTTGACTTGAAAATGAAAGGAAAGGTTGCCTCGTTTCACTTGTGTAACCTTAACCACTCCTTTCCCTCTCATGCCAAGCATTTTCTGTGACTGCCTAGACCACCTTCATTTCCCTATCCATCCAGGTAGCAAAGGAAGCCTTTTACCCTCCAACTTCTGCTCGCTTTGATAGCCAGCCAGTTCTGAAAAAAATCCCCACCTCTGCATTTTCCCTCATGTTTCTGCATCTTCTAACTCTGCAGAGAATACTGCACCGTTTGTTGTACTTGCACACAGCCACAGTGCTGCTTCATAATCTGACTCACCATTTTCCCTGGAAACACTGTTAGAATGGCCATGTTCAGAGGGTTTTAACAATTTCCAGCTTTCCAGTCAGCTGCACTGAAGACTGGTGTGAAGCTAAGACCAGGACAGTAAAGAACAGCAAGAACATCACACCCTTTGGGCTATGCTGCTCACTCTCCTTACTCTGAACTGGAAGAAAATCCTGTGGATCCCAGTTTCCCACTCGCTGTCTTCTTTGGTTGACATGCTCTTGCCTACATCTGCTTTTAAAAAAGGTTCTTTGATTTCTGAAATAGCACTAAGCATAATTTCCTTTCATTCCCCCATAATGAAGCAGCAGTGGCAGCAAGGCTCACACTCTGTAGGTGAGCCTGGATGACAGGCTCTGCTATTGCCTTGGTGTGGGTTGGAATGGGCAGAAATGTTTGGTGTTAATACATCAGAGCCCTTGTCTCTACTTGCCATGAGCAAGCAGCCTCAAAACAGAGCCCTCTGGTGTGGGGTAGGGCTGCAGTGTTCTCAGGGCAATTGCTGATGATGTGGATAGCCTTGGCTTCCCATCCAAAGGGTTTTCAGTTGTCTCCAAAGATAATAAGGACAGTACAGGCTGTGTCTCAGGTTCACACTACACTTCAAGGGCCTCCTGGGTGAGATTCAGTAAAAACATAGACACTCCCATAAAAGAAACCTCCAGTACATCTCCATAGTGCACACTTTTTGCCCGTTTCTAGACACTTTTTGGGCAAGAGTTCAGACTGACAACAAATGATTGAAAATAAATTTTCCTCTGTAACCAAGGGAGGGAATGCACACCTCACTGTAATGCTATTTTGGTTTTGCCAGCCACAGCAATGCAAGAAAACAGCATAGTCCCACAGAAAATTCTGGAGGAACACCAGGTTGGACCTGCCAAGGTTACTTTCACTACACAAAGCCCCATGCAGTGGGCTGGAAGCAGGGGCTTGCTGTGGTCCTCCTCTTCATCGGGCTGCCACATCTGTGCCGCCTCACTGCAGCCCCTGGGCACAGCACAGCTGAGCAGCCGGACACTCAGGCAGTGACAAAGTCCTCAGCACACTCTTTGTTCCTGCTGGGCTTCGGAGGCCAGGCAGGCACTGGACCACCTCCCTCCGGATCCCGCAGCTAATCCTTTCCTAGGAGATGTTTATCACAAATACAAACACCAGCAAATCCTATAAGCCCTTCACTGCTGGCTGGTTTGCTCCCAGCAACCAGGAATGGAAATCTGTTCACCGTTTCTGAGCAGCTAACCCTGGGCATCTGGAGCCTCGGAGGTGCCTGCGCTTTATGGGGACGTTGACAAAGGGGTGCCCGGATCTTGGAGCTCCTGTGAGTCAGAGAAGCATTGGAGACATTTCTCATTTCTGGAGGCAGAGCTGGATCCTTCAAAACACAGGGTTTGTTTATCCCCTGCCTTCCTGGCACAGAATGGAGCCCTTTTTTCTGCAGAAAAGAGGCGGAATCTCAGTACGGCTCTGCAGGGAAGGGAGGACAGGCGAGGCCAGGAAGGGTGTGAGACGGGGCCCCAAACCACACGCCCTGTGCCAGTGCCTTGGCGCCGGCTTGGGAGGAGAATCCCGGGCCGGGAGAGAGATCCATAATGCATTTTTGCCACCAGAAGGCAGCGGGGAGCTGCGGTTGGGAACAGCTGGTGCTCGCAGGACCTGCCCCAGAGAGAAACAGAAGGAGCTTCTCCCTCTGCTGACTACAACCTGCCTTGTTACACTTCCCTCGTCCAGGGAAGTGTATACTATACTGTCCTTAGGAAAGCACAGGAGAGTATAGAATAGAGAGAAAGCAATTTTCTCATGCTTTTCTTATGATTTTCTTTGGGAAATCTTTCTTCATCAGACTTGCCTTGCCCTCCTATCTGCTGAAACCCTCCTGGGGTGAGCATAGGCACGGACCCCGCCCCAGCATGGACCACCCTTCTTGAACAGCTGCGGCACTGCTGTTGTTTTTGAAGAGGGAGCTAAATGTGCAAAGTCCCGCTGCCCTGCAGTTACAACCTATGACCCAGTGGTTCTTAGGGATACAGTGAATGCATATGAAATCCTTGCTGGCTGGTTGCAGCCACCGTGGCCACAGAGCAGCTGTGCCATGACCCTCCCCATGGGCACTTGCTCCTTTGTACATCTCGTACACGGTGGGGACGGAGCTGTTACTGGGAAGCGTTTTTCTTTCGGGGGGTTGTTTCTCAGAAGCAAGTCCCTCCTGCACATTACAGAGCTCTCTGACTTACTCTCTTGATAGCAATTTAATAGGTTGTCTCAGTTTTCCATGGGGGCCATCCACCAGAAGGTGATGCTCCATAGCAGGGACAATTGAATAGGATGTATGTCCCACCTGGGCCATTCTAACAGTGGAGTATTTCAGCACCAACGTGCCATCATCAGTAAGCGTTAGAGGTTCAATTTCTCAAGTCGTTCAGGCACGTCTATATCCATGCTGCTCCTCAAAAAGCCAATTCTGCTAATCCAGCAGAGATCAAACCATGTGTCTTTTACTTGATTTGCTTTCAGCTGGGACAGGCGCCCAACACCAGCCACAGAGCCATGCAGGAGGAAGCTACATGGAGGGTGGCACACTGGTAATAGAAAGAGGCTCAGTGTAAAAGCACGTGCAAGATTTAAGTGAAAATGGTAGGGAAGTATTAAAAATAGGTATCAAATCACAGTGCAGGGTACTGACCACATCTGGGTTTCTGTCTTCCTTTAAAGAAGAGTGGTGAGGATTTTCTCAGACACAAAGACCCATTAAAATGGCTGAAATGTATGTTTTCTGTTATCCAACCTCTTCAGCTCCAGCAGCTGATGATTGCAAGTGGGAGAGTGGCCAGTCTGGAGAGGTTACTGAGTTAAGTGCTACTAATTCCTTGTTTATTGACTTCAGTAAATTTGGATTAGGATAGGCCAGGGGTTCCAGGTGATGGCCTTGTGATGTTTACATGGCATGTCAGGAATGCAGCAACTCCACCATGATTTTGCTTGTTTTTCAAGAGGATGGGTGGGGGAAGCAGAGAGCTGAGGAGGAGCACTGTGCTGAGGCCACCTCAGTTAACTCAGGGTTGCATCTGGCTCCAGATGCCTGGCTCCTTGTGCAGGGCTGAAGGAGCTCTTGTCCCCTGAAGCCAAAGGGCAAGTGGGATGTGGGTGGGGGGCTCCTGGGCAATTCTGGCCATGGGACCTAGCTGTGCCCCAGAGGATTCACATGTTGTTATGGGAGAAGAAGACCCTTCCTTTCTTCCTTTCTTCCTTTCTTCCTTTCTTCCTTTCTTCTTTTCTTATTTTCCTCCTTTCTTCCTTCTTTCCTTCCTTGCTTCCTTCCTAGAGTCAGTCTGGACATCATCTTGCCTCTCTTCCCCCTAAATAATAAACCTATTTACCTCTTTCCTTTCTTCCTGGGATATTCTGTGTTTTAATGGAATTTCAGTTGCCATTAATCGCATCCAATCAATCTGTCAAAACTTAAGACATTCAGAAACTTGACCATTGAAAAATGATTGATTTTTGTTTGTTTGTTGGGGGGAAGTGTTTTTGTTTGTTTGTTTGCTTGCTTGTTTGTTTGTTTTTGTTGAAAGTTTGTGAGAGGTTTTTTGTGGTTTTTTTGTGGAGGTTTCTTGGGTTTTGGGGGTTTTGGGTTTTTTTGTTCCTCAAAACAAACAACTGCTTCCAAACACACAAAGAGCAAGCCCTGACTCAGACGCCCCCAGCGGTACAATGTAAGGCGGTACCAACTCAAGAGGTTATCATAGAGGAATTGTCACAGAGCCATGAGCAGCTGGGGGAGAGCAGCTACTGCCAGTCAATCTCCGATCTGGTGAATCTGAAACATGTGAGCTAAAGTGGAAAGACTCTGTTCCAGCACAGCGTCTCTCTTTCGGCCTTGCTGCGAATCACACTCACAGCCCCTTCTGTGTCCCGGCTCTCAGAGAGCTGTGGGGATTGAGCATTTTCTTCTTTGCAAAATGTTTTGGGCAGTGCCGATGCCCTCAGGACACCAAGGTGTTGGCAGCCTCTTGCTGTTGCTGGCAAGTCTTCAGCTGTGTTTAAATCCAAAGGGTAACCTGCATTTCCCTATTGAGGGAATAACTCCTGTTGCACATGTTGCAGCCATGCTTGGATACAAATGCCTCAAGTCTGAGATCCTCAGGGAGGACACAATTCTGGGGATATATGAGGGCTGCTCTCAAGCAACTCTACACCAGAAGTCTACACCAGGTCCATGAAAGAACTGGCAGAAAGGGGCACAGTAGAAGCCAAATGGTACCCAGCAAACTGGTCCAATGCCTATGGGAGCCAGGAAAGCTGTGTACAACCATCAGGATTTCCCTACCTTTTGTCCAGACTAAACCTGCACCTACTGTCTTGTCTTGGGTAACTCTGAATTTCTGAGTCCTAGAAGTTGTCTGTAAAGTTCCTGTTCTCAGGGACATTTCCCAGCTTGTGCAAACGGTATCAGGTGGATAGATTGTCTTCTTCCGCATCAATACTGTGTCTGCCTGTCTCTTCCCATCCATCTGTGAGTGCTCTGTTACTGCTTCTCTGTTGATTTTTTCTTCTATTTATCTGCTTCATCTTATTACAATTAATTTGCAATACTTCTTGCATTCATGTTTATTAGCTCTGAAAATGGCAGGATTTCATTACTTCCCTTTAAAATGATTATCCTCCACCTGTTGTGATGTTCATGCATCTTTTCCCATCCTTCTCTCAAGCTCTGTCTCCAGAGATGTCTTTGTAACAAAATGTGTTTTCCATGGAAAGCATTCCAGGGCATATGGACATTGCTCCGTACAGAGATGTGAGCTTGCCTTCCCTCCTGCAGTTCAAAGTCTGAAAGAGCAAAAGTCAGTGTTCACTCATTGGTTGTCTGCCTTGACTGCCTGCTCTCTGCCAGTGTGGTGTCCCTCCTGTCACGCTGACCTGCTGGATTTTCCACTCACTTCTTGCCAGCTTTCCAAAGGAGATGAGTCTGAAAAGATTAACTACTAGTGCTTGAAGCGCAAGGAGAATTCTAGCAATGTGGCAATGCCCTGAAGGGATTAAGGAAGGAGGAACACTTTGGAGATCAAGTTAGAGGGAATTAAGAAAATACCAGTGGAAAGCATATGAGGTTTCTGTCTGGTAACACTCCGGGCAAGAAAGCTCTCCAAAATGGAATTACTTAAAGTTCTAGTGCACTTATAAACTGAGTGTTGCTTCTCACCTCTGAGGTGTGCATATTCAGGCTCTGCCAATCTCACCACACTGCCTGATTTCTGCCTTTCCAATTGTACTGCCAAAGTCAGATAACAACACACTTCCCGAGTGTTTGTCAGTGGGACAAAGCAAATCTGCTGCAATAAAGCCTCAACACACTAAAATATTTTTCCTTGGCAATGTCATGATTGCCATGTGGTATCTGCCATTCTCTTTCTTTCATCTTCCTTGCCCTGGCACTCCAGAGTCTAAAAATACCACCTTCTCAGCTGCCAAAGCAGTTAAATCTCTGTGCATATTTCTTCTGTTTCCTTTACTCATCCCTTTTGTTTTCCTTCTGGATTCTCTCTCTCTTGTGTTCATTCTGTATTTCTTTAATCTAAGTTCAAACGGCTCAAAAATCCCTGCATAGGATATGCTTTTAGCAGATTCTTCTTTTTTTTTTTCTTTTTTTTTTTTCCTTTGTAACTTACACTGCTCTGTTCTCCTCGATGACAAAGCAGCACAGGCAGGACTCGGCTCCAGGGCTGCCTGCCTGTGCCATGATTCAGCAGGTTGTAAAAGGAAGGAATGTTTTCTTTTTTGGTAAGGGGTGGGAGAGAAACGGGAAGCATGCATGTGTGTGTGTGTACGTATATTTGACTTCCTGGTGGTTCTGTGATTTCAGCAGGAGTGTTATGCTGTCCTACAGTCATGTTGGAGTTAATAACCTGTTTCAAAAGAAAGGCTTGAAAGATATTTGGTGGAAAAATGGGTTTGCCTAGATTGAGGAGGGCAGTTGCTAAAATATACTGCTTTGTTACTCCCTAAAGTATTTTTCCTCAGAGTTTTTAGATTCTTCTTTAAGCATTTGATATCTCCTGTGCTGTCTCTGTTTCCCTGCCTGTCTGCATCTTCTGCTCAGTCCGGGTATAGCTCAACAGAGCAGTTTAGGAGCCAGCTTGGTGTCTTTCTGGAAAAATGCGTTTGATTCCAAACTTTGGTGCAAGCAGGGATTTGCTGATTTAATTTATGCTGAGCCTTATTTCTGAGTAAGGCCCTGCTTGCTTTGTCCTAACACAGTGGAATTTTCTCTGTGGGGAAACTTATACTGCTGACTCATTGCATCAACTCAAAACAGATTTATGTTTACAAAGGGAAAAAAAACCACCCTTTTCTTTCTTACTTTCCCCTAATAATATTGGATTTGTTATTCCTACAGAATACCTCCTATCTCCCGGAACAGTCTGCAGCCCACAGACCACACAGGAGCTAACTTTGAACTGGGTGGTTCAGACACAGCTTTCTATTGAACTGTTCTCAGCTGGTGCAGCTCAGAGACAGCCCAGAGGTGCTGTAACTTCCAGGATGCCAGGAGCCTGTTTTCCTCACTGTGGGGCCGTGTTCCCTGCCCTCCCACATGGCTGTGTATGCAGCAGGACACGGAGACTCCTCAAGTTTAATCTTGACCTCATTCATGTGGTCCCATCAAACCTGGCACCTATGGACTGTCTGTCCCATTGGCCCAGCAGCAACACGTATTTCTGTATTTCCCTGTGTTTCTTTACTGATTCAATGTACAAATGTTCAACATTTACACAGTAGTTCACCTCTAAAAACTAGGTTACTTTCATTTTCAAAATACAGCACAGGTAAATGGTTCCGGAATTGCACAAGGCCTATGGGCAAGCAGCTGCTGAGCAGCGCTGCCATGTTCCGAACACACTGCAGACTATGTCACTGTTCACTATTTTATTAAACCCTCGGCTTGAAATTGAGGAAAAAACCCCACCAGATACATTGAATTTTCTGAATAGGCAAGAAAATCTGAACGCCGTTTCTAAGGAACGAGAAGACACAAAGGTGGCTTTGCTGTTTCACACAGCGGTGTTTTATGAGGCAGCGGGTGAGGGGCGTGAGTGGATGGGGGGGCGGGGGAAGGGCGTGAGGTGCTGGCCCCGCCTCCTGCCGCCCCTTACCGCCCCCTACCGCCCGCAAAGCCCTTTCGGCCTCCGCAGCGCCCCTGGACCGAGACCCGCTGGGACCCCGCCCACATCCCAACGGCCTGTCCGCAACCACCCAATCATCCGGCACTTCCTGCAACCCCGCCAACCAATGACAGCGCTCCACGAAGGGCAGCGCCGTTGGGGGCGTGTTTAGAGGCGGGCCGGCTGTTGAGCGGCGGTGATTTCAGCCAGTCAGAGCGGAACACAGGCGGCTGGGCGGGCGGACGGGCGCGCTGTCCGCCAATGG
>VWYP01024541.1:996527-1016938 GCA_013400435.1 Pycnonotus jocosus
GGGCGCGGGGTTGCGGCGGCGGCCGCGCCGGGTCCCGCCCGGCACCCGCAGGGCTCGGAGCGGCCTGGGGGGAGCGGCGGCTCTTCTGGTAAGTTCTGTGAGCGCCGCTCTGAGCCGTGCCTGGTGCCAGGGCCGCGGGGTGGAACCAGGACGGAGGAAAGGTTCGGATGTAGATGTGGGTAGCGCGTGGTTTAGGTTTTATCTGGCTACGTGTTCCAGTGTCGGAAATAATCTTGAACGTGCTCCCTGTGAAGCCCCGCAAAGGGAGAACAGGAGCGGAGCGTGGCGTGGGCCTGGCTGGGGCTGTGCGAGGGGAAGGAGAAGCCTGTGGCAAGGGGGAGCTCAGGGCGCAGAGCTGGAGGCCCAACAGGTGAAGTGCAGGCAAAGAATCTGCAGCAGGAAGATCTGAGAATTAAAAGGAATTTAAATGCCTGCTTTGATTTTTGTCCCCCAAATTCGTTCGCATTGGCTGTCTTTAAAATCGTGTGTAAATGACATCGCATTTCTCATTTCTGGCTGAGGATTGTACTGTGTGCTTTTCAAAGGAAAAAAAAACCCCTCTTTGAATTAAAGCATGTACAGCACATTGCTTTCTTATCAGAACTGATTCTGAAGTGTGAACTTTCACGTGCAGGTTTGTGGTTCAGAGCTTTCTAGGCTGCAGAAAGAGAAATGCTGCAGGTGATTTGGTTGTGAACAGAAACAGACTTGTATTAATGGTAGCAGTAATGGTAAAGACCTCAATATGATCAGTATTAACATAATTAATGCTGCAGAGGTTCTGCAGATCATCATGGAAAACTCCTTCTGGAATTTATTTAGAGTATGTTAGATGTCTTAAAACTGGCCTCTAGGCATGTAATGAATGTATTTCTAAATGTAGTATGTTTACTTAATGTCGTCAAGTAAGCATAGTTAGCACATGGGTTTTATGGGACAGTTTTGCACGTTGTGGTTTTGGTTGTTGCTAAAGTACTGCAAAGAGATAGCAGAACTATAATAATGCATGAGCTAATGCAGATAAAATAGTGGTTAAATATAGGTTGGTATGTATATTGCTCTAGGCTCACACTGAGGAACCTGACTTCAAACACCACCTTATTGTTAATTCGGCTGTATTTGGTGGGCTTATGCAAAACACTTAATAAAATTAATAAATTCTATTAATTAATAAAATTAGGAAAGGGTCTGATTAAAACTTTGTGGTTTTATTAACTTTTAGTATTTTTAGTTTAAAAAAGCATTATGAAGAAGATACTTGAATAAATTACAGGCAACATCACAAGCTGTGTATAATATGTAAACTGCTTTTTGGGATCAACTGCCCTCTTAGGAAGGGAATCTAGTGTAAAATAGTAAGAAAGTTTTCAACTTCTGTCAGATGACCCTCTCATTTGGTGTGCTGTAGCACTTCCCCCTGAGTAAATGAATAAATCCTTTACAGAGAATGCACTGAGACTTGTACTTAGCTCTGCCTTTTACTTCTTTTTCTGGCCTTTGATTTTCTGCCTCTGGTAGTAATCATGGTGGCAGCCTGTTCTTGCTGGAATCAGTTCTGTAGCAGGGCAAACTTGAATTGATTTCTAGGTGTGATGGTCTCAAAGATCTTGGGGTCCCTCCAGATCTGCCTGCACCTAATATAATTTTGGTAGCAGCCCATCTGTTTTATGAGGTCAAAAAGCCTCACGGTTCTGTCTTCACCCTCCAAGGACTTCCAGTTCTGCAGGAAGGATATCTGTGCTGACAAACAGTATCTGCTTTTTGCTTCTGTACTGTATCTGCACAGTTGTACATTATTTTTAGAAACTGGCATGTTTGAAATGCCTATTAAAAGCAAGCTTTTTTGCTTTCCCTTTTCACACCTAATCCCTTGCCTGGTTTGTGCTCTCTACAACCCAAACAGGAGGCAGCTTTTTCTGTGGGGCTGTCCAGGAGAAGTTTGGTGGATCCTTTCCTGAAGATTTCTTCCTCATGTAGAAGTGTATCCCAGCCACCCCTTACTGAAGGAAAAAAAAAGAGGTGTAGGAGGGTAAAACCACCACCATGGAGAGTTCTTGCCTCTCTTTTCTTGTTAGTAAGGTGGTTTTCTTTAGCCTTGTCTGCTGTTCATTGAGTTATGGTGTTAAAGGCAGAATTTTCACAATGCTGGAAGTTGTCCAGCTGAAAAACAGTGTTTCAGGGAAAAAAGTGTTGTCTGCATTATATGAGTTGCCATGTATACATGAACATAATTTTATTGTATCCCCTTTTGAGGGCTGCTGAGGCACTGTACTGGTTGTTGAAATGATGGTATTTGGCCACACAGTTTTTAGCTTCATCACAATGTCATCCCCCAGGTCTGCCTAAAGACAGGTCAGGCAGGTGCAGGTGTCAGACCTGCACTTGAAACTGTGACATTAAGCTGGCTCTGCTGCCCACAGCTTTATTTCCTCTATCCTTGGCTACTTTCACTGGTACTGCTACAACTCTTTTTTGGTTTTGCTGCTGGGTTGGCCTGGGGTATTGATTCAGGGTTAAAATAACATGGCAGAAGGACTTGGAGCCATCTTAAACCAGCGGCTGGTTCATCATGAGGCTGTGTAAACAGTTACCCTGGCACCGCAGAGGAGGCAGGATGTGGAAGGCAGAGGGATTGTGAGATGTAGAAGACATTTCCTCTGCTCTTCAGTAGTTCTGACTTTAGGAAATTAGTACCCTACCTCAGTAGGGTAACTGAGCCTTTGCTCAAAACCCACAGAACTCTCATTTGAGAGGGAAAATGAATATCTGTGTCTCAGCCTTTCTGTTCTTGTCTCCTGGCATTTTTTGTGTTGTGATGAATCATCTTTATGTTGACTTTAAATTTTTCTTCCCTAATTCTTGCCTTGCATGAGGCATTGTGCTTGTTTTCACTGGTGTGCTTCTGCTGTGAGTACCACACTGAAACCCAGTGTTTGGAGCACAGCTAGTGGGGTTTGTTCTTCCTTTGCTTAAGCCACTCAGCTGAGACTTCAGGTCCTGCTGAAATAGAAACCATTGATGCTCATCCAGTTAAATTGCCTAGGTGTAGTTTGTAGTGACTTATTTTCATAAGATCTATTTGGTCTGACTGTTAATTATTTTTTTAAAAATAGTAAGTAAACCAGATAGCCAGTAGCCACTCAAATGTAGTTACACATTCTGAAATATGCTGTATTAAGAACTGGCTTGATGAACCACTGAAAAAGATTAGTAACCAAGGAGATGATTAAACTGGTTTTGCAGGCTCTGTTTGACCTGACAGGGAAGTTACTAAACAGTATGTTCTGGAAGAATGATAACAGAGGACTTGAAGATCCTCTCTGTGGGCAGTTTCACTCTCTTCCAGGGGACAAGAATATGTTAGGAGGAATAGTGACAACTGTCTGTTGTATGAGTGTTTCCAGTGTTGTGCCAATAGTTAAGAAGAACTTTCTCCTTTATGCCCAGAGAAAGGAGAATACTAAATAAAAATTAATCTTTGAAGATGCATGACTTTCTTGAAAACCTTGAACTCCAAAGGCAGCAATCACTTAGTCCTATATGTAAGGAGTGCTGCTTTTGGGGTAATGTCCTGATTCTGTTTCTGAATCAAAACCAATTTGGTTTTGATTTTACTTTGTGAAAAAGTCAAGTCTGTAGTGCAGATGTTCCAGGAGTCTATTTCCAGTGCTCTGCTATAAATCTTATAAGTACTGGCATAAAATGTTTGAGCCTTTTGACAATCAGATGAATAGTGCTTAAATGTCAGCTCTGAAGTTTTCTGGGATAGAAGCTGGCCTTAGGTGTGTGCAGAGGGAGAATAAGTAAATCTGTAGCTCTGACAGTCTCAAACTTTGCAGTAGTTTTCCCTTCAGTCTGGGTGGTGTGCCAATGTCTGTGACTGAAGACCTTATTTTTTTAAAAAAAGTACATGGAGTTGTTATCTCTGACTTGAAACGTTGTTATGGTGAAAGTGATGGTTGCACTGAAGTAGAATGGAGACGTCAGAAGCTCTCACCTATTATGAAAGTGTTCCTCTCTTAATGGCTTTTAGCAATTGCATGATGAGAAATACACCAGCCTTCAGAAATACTGCACGGTTTAACCTGAAGAAGGGAGGTGCAGGCAGAGTGAAAAATGGCTAAGGATGGTAATTGCTTGGAAATTGGACACTTGTTTAAGGGAGAAGTCTGGTCATAATAGAGTAGGTGAGTGTCTGAAGGTAAGACTATTTTTGAGGTGACTAATTGAACACCTGTAGTTGCCAGCAACTTAAAGTTCCCCTGAAAAATTGATTTATACCTGTTTGTATAAAACCTGAGTTGCATCTCTCCCCTCCTCCCTTCCTCTTCTATTTAGGAATAACCTAATTTACTACAGCATAATTGTGTTTATGTTGTGTCCCTAAGGATTGTGTAAAGTGAATTTGAAATTTTTTCCTGTAGCAGTACATCCATTATGGATAGAAGTAGCTTTTTAAATATCGAAAATGTGTGCTTCACTTAAATTGCTCTTCTGAGAACATAGTGCCTTTTTTCTATAATTTAGTCAGCTTTTTACATTGTTTCAGGTTAAACAGAATAAGGAGTTTGGCATGATAACTGGCAGTTGCAGAAGAGGCAGCTACCAGCCTGTACTCAAGGTGTATGAATGGTAGCTTATGTTGAATTTGGGACTGATTTAATATGTAGGAAGTGTCCTAAGCAGCTTTCTGCAGGGATATAAACTTGTGACAACTGCTTGCCAATGACTGTAAAGACGTAAGGACATGAAACTGGATTAGCTTCTCTTCAGACTTGTTTAACTTTCTTTTTTTTTGCTGAGGGGGTGAAGCTTACTTGGGAACTTGACCATGAAATACTTTTCCCTTGAAATGAGGTTCAGCAAGGCCTGAAATTCAGACAGAGCATTAAATGAGAAGTGTAGCAGGGTGGATACCTGTGGCTGTTTCAGGAGCACAGATGTGCAGCAGCAGACTGCTGCCCCTGCTGTGTGGCCCCTGGCAGAATTGTCTGGTTTCACTAAGATGCTTTGACAGAAGAATTTCTGAGGCCCCATGCCTTTTTCTCTTGGGTGTGAGCATTTACCAAAGTCCATTTGCTGCTGACAGATATTTTCAAAGGGTTGTAGTTGAGGTGGGATTGTGAAGTAGGTAATTATTACATATGGAGTCAGTACTGGAAGGAAAGTTGTGGGGGATGATTTAATTCTTTCACCGAAACTTTGATGCTGGTTGGCTACTGGTGAGATTACTTAAAGGATTACTTGCATGCTAAACCATTAATACCCTTTGCACAAGGTTGGGAGGAGGGGTGCAGAAACTCCTCCCTTTTAGGAAAGAAAAGAACTGGCTCATTTTTAACCTTGGTATATTTTTAAGATTACTTTGTTGTATCACTTTCCAAATCATGAGATGCTCATTCTATCTGCTTAGTATAATTTGAAAGCAGCTATAAAACTGTATTATCTTCCTGAATTTGCCTCTATTTTAAAAATACTTAGAGAGGCCCTATTGATACAGCAAGACAAAATGAACCCCTTTCTATGGAAAGGTGTTTTTGTGCCATCTCATCCATGGTTGCTTCAGTCACACAGAGCGCCTCCAGAGCCCTAAAGATCATTTTTTCAGATGAAGTTTTAGGCTCTTGTTTCTGTTCTGCTTTTGGGCTGGTGGGTATGAGTTTATTCAAAGAACACGTTATCTGTGTAAGAAGAATTTGCAGCTCCAAGGGTAACTGATGTCTGCTTGACTGTTTTCAGTCCTTGGTTTTGTGTTCTGGCTCTCGCACTAATATTAAGAGCTATGAGCTGTTTTGAGGTCTGTTTTCAGTTTTGGCTGTACACTGTGCATTAAGCAAACAAGCTTTGCTCATATATAAGAGCCCTTGAAAGTTTTTGTCAGCTATTCCTTCTGGAATGATTGTCCTTTTGGCTCAGAGGGGTTTGGGTGCTCTGAGCGGGGCGGTCTGTGCACGTGCATTTGGACCATAACCCTCGAGGCCATCGCTGTTGGTGGAAAAGTGGCTGCAATTGCATCTTGCTGTAGTGACAAACTGGACATGACCTCAAGTCAACTCTTTAAAATACAATTTTGTTGTAGTTATAAAACTACAGTTAAAAAGTTTAGCGATCCTCTCTGTCATTAGAAGTAAGTTAAATAATAATTTAAGAATGATAGATCTAGTACTCAGCATAGTTTTGGAATATTGGATAGTGGTGATAAGCCTTTGAGAATATAAACTCTTTTAGTTGCCTAAACATGCTGGAAAGCTGAAACTTTGTTTCCTAGCATGATCTTAAGCCCCTACAGGCACTGTTAACTCTGCTTGAGTTATGTTTGAAAGTCTGCAGGGCTACGGTGTGAAGGAGAGTGTAAGGGAAGGAGGAGGGGATGTTTGGTTTTATACTTGTTTTCAAAAGAAATTCTGTGTCAGTTACGCCTCAGATTTTGGATTCAAAGAAGATTCAAAGGAGAAAAGATGAACAAGGTGCAGGTTGTTGTTGTGAGGGTTTTGGGCAGATAAAACTGAGCAGCATTCTGGGAGTGTTGCCTTTGATATAAACCTAAAGATGCAGTGATCGTGTGATTTTGCTAGGAGGAAAGTCATATTGCAATCCATTTTAGTTACAAGGTATTTTAAGCTACAACTTGCCGATGTCCATCGTGTTTTAGGTGTGACAATGTGCTGAGCACCTTATGGATTAGTTTAAGTGTGATATTTTAATTCTGTAAGGCTTCAACAGTTAACAGCTACTCTGGTCATCTTGTTAAATTAGAGATTGAAACAAGGGAATTGAATCAATTGGCAGTTTCCAGGAGCTTCAACTGCTTAAAGGCATCTGCCAGTAGTAACAATGACTGTTGGCAGTAATTCTACAATAAAACCTGGGGAAGAGGTTTGATGATTGAAAACACCAGAGCTCTGCATTTGAAAAGGACAAAAAATATTTTGAACATGAGATGAGGATTGATTGCTCTGCAAAAATTACTAATTTTGAATAAAATAGAAAATTTTATTTCAATTTCTGGACTGAATGGAAGCTTGAGTTCTTACATGGTGTATTTAAAGTCCTTCATAAGCACAAAATAGATTTTTTTTTTTTTTTTAGACTTTTACAGCCACGTATATTGTGGCGTCATGTACGTGTCTGCTGTGTAAGAGCAAAATCAGGGCTCTCCTGCAGGATGGTCTGCAGAACGTGCACGTGTGGGTCTCCACTCAGTTAATATCTGTTTGGTATTAAATACTTAGCTTTATGTTGTGTTCCTCCCCAGCTTTTAGAGCTGTCTCAGGCAGATGCAGTAAATAACAGATCTGCAGAGAGAAGTTTGCTCTTCACCTGTTGCCTTGGATGCTCGGGTTTGTACCGAGAAGCAGCGTGTCGCTCTGCGTGCGGCGCTGGCTTGAACACTTTGCCTTGTCTTATTTATTCAGAACATGGAGCTGAAATGGCTGCTGTGTGTGACCCTGCTGGCCCTTGGGATCCTTGCTGTCCAGGCACATGATATGGATGAAGACAATGATGCTGATGATGTAGTTGATATTGAGGATGACTTGGATGATGGTATTGAGGAGGTGGAAGAGTCAAAGTCTGAAACAAGCAGTCCTCCTCCAGCTCCAAAGGTTTGACATAGAACTTCTTTTAACAATTGTTTTACTGCTTGTGTTTTGGTTAATGTGAGTCTGATCAGAGTTGTCTTTACTTTATTGGCCTTTAATATGTTGTAATGTTATTAAAGATGCTATCTGGGAGTAAGGCTTGGAATTAAGGTTGAGTGCTTTGTTCCTGTTCTCATGTCCCCCATGTTCTTCCAGAAGGCTTGGATTTAACCTTGATGTGAGATCTAGCGTGTGTCAGGAGTTAATGCTAAAATTTTCAGCTAGATATATACTTGAGTTTTAGTTGCAGACAAGAGCACAACAACTTGGCACAAGCAGCAATAATTACATAATTTCTGTGTTTATGCTTCAAGAATGTCCAGGTGAGTTGTATTTGAGTGTAGGAGAGAGTGTGAGCTTTACATGCCTGTATTTCTGTAGAATGAAGAACATGTCTTGAAATAAATGCACCCCTTTTCCAATAGGTTGCTTACAGAGCCCCTGTCCCAACTGGTGAAGTGTATTTTGCAGAATCTTTTGATAAAGGAACTCTGGATGGGTGAGTATAATCAGCAGGATGATGTGGTACAACAAATAATGTAAAATCTCAGTGAAAGGTAATGAAAACCCTCTCTGCAGAACTTGGGTTATTCCAAACTGAATCAAAAAGCTGCTGTTCAGTTGGGATTACAGTAATGAGTTCTTGAGACTAGCTGTTCAAATGCTCAGTTAAACCAGTATTTCCTTAAGTTCTAGTAATAAAGGGGAGGTGAGGCCATTACATGTGGCTTTTTTCCTTTCCTCAGGTGTGTGAGGATGGTAAGGTGCTATTTCTGGGTGGGTTTTTAGAGGAGTGCAGTACTTGCTCATGAGGCCATAGTCCTGCCTTGGGGTGGGAAGTGGCAAACAAAAGTTTGTGGGCTTGGAAACAGAACTCCTCAGGGGATCAAGATACTGGGGTGTGGTCATGAGACAGCAAGGGCTGGCTTATCTTAAGGGCAAGATTTTTAGTGCATGTGTGTTGTGGGGGGAAATACTGTTTTCCAACCATTGGATGTCTGTCTTCTAGATGGATCCTTTCCAGAGCCAAGAAGGATGATACAGATGATGAGATTGCCAAATATGATGGTGAGTCCAACCCAGGTTTTGGATGATGAATGTTTCTGATGTTGTTTGTCATGTAAGAAAAAGAAGTGCAAGTCTTTCTGTTCTGTTTCTCAGCTAAAATTATATTTGCTGAAGAAAATGGGAAGGATGTTTATATACCTGGCTAACAATATAAGATGTAGTTCTGATTTAAACAAAATATCCACTTGGAGATTTTAAAATAAATGAACCTTTGGTCAATTTCTTCCCCAGGTAAATGGGAAGTCCAAGAGATGAAGGAAACAAAGCTTCCAGGAGACAAAGGGCTTGTAATGGTAACCCGAGCCAAGCATCATGCAATTTCATCCAAACTTTACAAGCCATTTGTGTTTGATACCAAACCCCTTATTATACAGTAAGTAAAGAATAATTTGATGTTCTGTTGATTCCAGGGTGACATGATAGCAAGCTGAGGTTAATGCCATAACTGAGCTTTTGATGACTGGGGGTTAGATGATACAAGATACTGTAACATATTATTATACTGTTTTGAGTAAGAGTAAAATAGTAACCCAGATTCCCAAAGTGGAGAGTCAGTAACAGCATGGGTCCTTATGAAGCCTGGAAAAGGACGAAGTCTCTGCAAAGTAGACTTGGTAGCCTGCCTTGTGGCTTCAGTTCCCTTGATTTAATTGTAGTAACAAGGTCAGGCAACTGACTTTTGTACAGCTAATTGTGGAAGTCTTTGTCCTTTTGAACGAACGCTGGTCTGTAAGTAGGTCAATGCATTTTCTTATACAGTAAACTGCTCCCTGTTTCTGAGGGGAAGTGGACAAAGGGGTGAAGATGCGTTTGTTTCCTCCTTCCTTAGTTCATTTGCCATGGAGGATGAACAGCTCTGGTCACAACTTTTAGAAGAATCTACTTGAATGTGTGCTAGACAAGCAAGTCAGGGGAAAAGCATAATTCAGTGAGAACAGTTGAATTCTGCATTATTGACATAATTGACAATTGTGCATAATTGACATTATAAATTTTAAACAATGAGTAAATTAATTTGTATTTGCACAAAATAATGAATTGGTCACTTTGCATTGCACTGTTTAGTTTTGGCTCAAAAAATACAAGGCTAAAAATAAAGCTTAGTGGTCATCCACTCCAGCTGCTGGCATTGTGAGAGGATCAAGCATACTTAGCTTATTTCTGACAGAGATGTTTTGCCTTTTTCAGGCTCCTTGGCATCCCTAAATATACTGTTGTTTGCTTATAACCCTAAAGGGGCTTCTCCTAAAATCCAATTGGTTTTGCTTTGTAGTCTTGCAAATTGATTTGTCTGTCTACTGTAGTAGTTGTGGGGAAAATAATTGGTTTGCCTCAATTCCCGCTGAAGTGTCATATAGTGGAAAGCTTTTTCTTCCTCCTCTCTACTTCCAGGTTTTTGTCTTCTAGGCCAGCACTCAATTCCATTAATCTTTTCTGTATGGTTAATTCTTCTAAATCTTCAAATTTTTAACTGTTTCTCAGGCTCTTGTGAATGTTTTCTTAGTCCTTATAGCTTTATATATCTATATGACTAACTTTAATATTCACTGGCTAAGTGATTAAAGCAAACAAACAACAAAACAGTCTTACTGTTAATTTGTACTGAAAGAATTGTAATAGTGTATTACAAAAATAATTTTTCCTCGTGTATAACATGTGCTCTCCCCTCTTCTATCCAAAACTAAAATTAGGTATGAAGTAAACTTCCAAAATGGAATAGAGTGTGGTGGGGCCTATGTGAAATTGCTTTCAAAAACCCCTGAGTTGAACCTGGTGAGTAATGCTACTACTTTGGGTATTAGCTGTGAAACAACTTGAAGTTTTTTCGCTTTGCTTCTTTCTGAAGAAACCCTTTTAGTGAAGGCAGTGGGGCTTGATTGACCAAGTACTTTGCACTCAGCATTTTCCCAATGCTTTCAGTTGGAGAGGATAAGTACTGAAATGTGACGGCCCCTTGAGTGGAAACTGAAGTTCTCTAATAGCTGAAGAGTTGTAGACCCTTGCCAAACTCTGCAGTACTTCAGATTTTCCTGGGTTCTAGAAAAATACAGGAGGTGCTTAGGAGAGTGGCCAGCTCCTAAGGCTTAAGAACTGCATTTTGTCCTCTCATTGAAGTGGTTTAGCCTGTTCAGATGAAGCTGAACTGCTGGGTAACCTTGCAGCCTAGAGGTGTCTTCAATATCTTGTGCAGGTTTTCTATAGTCATTTTCCTAGACTTTATAAGGATGTACCTTTTATGACTTGTTATCCATCCTTCTCCTTTCCTTCTGCAATCTCATTGCAGTTGTATTATTAATACAATTTGCAGACTATTAAAAAACTAATTTAAAAACTCTAGAACAACTACAAACACCAAGAACACAGCTTGGCTGCCTAATCAGTTTCATGTGTGCATTGAATTTCAGATAACATTAACAAGAACAAATAGACTTGTGGAGTTCAATGATGATTATATCTGGTTAGAACTTTGATTGAGGCACTATCCCAGTTTATAAGCATAGACTAAATGCAGCTTGGCTTCACTTTTAGTGCTGCTTATCACTTGATAAGTGTGAAAGAAACTCAGTGGCCTTTGCTAGTCTTTCATTATTGCCAGAAGCTGATACTTCTAATTGATAGCTTTTAAAATACTTCGTTGTAATTTAGAGATACACTTAAACATTGTGGGTGTTGCACTAATCTTTCAGATAACACTTGAATTGCTGGTGGTTTCCATGTGGAAAGTAGAGCCCAAAGGTACAAAATAAAATAACTAGGATAGTTCTCAGCACTTTTTTCTTTTTTTTTTTAAATTGAGGCTTATATGAGGCACACAAGCTTTAGTGTGGGGACTTCATGGGCTTGATATCCAAGTTGCAGAATAGTTTTCAATGTATTGGGAATTCTTATGCCAGGCATTGGTTTAAGTTGTATTTCAAAATAATGGAGTGAAGTATTGCATTGTTTTTAAAGGATCAGTTCCATGACAAAACTCCATATACAATAATGTTTGGGCCTGACAAATGTGGAGAGGACTATAAATTGCACTTCATCTTCCGGCACAAAAACCCAAAGACTGGCAAATACGAGGAGAAGCATGCAAAGCGTCCAGATGCAGATCTGAAGACTTACTTTACTGATAAGAAGACTCATCTTTATACTCTAGGTATGATGACTGCTAACTATGCATAGTAATAATTACTACATTTTCTGCACCAAAAGCTCATAAAGTGAGCCATATGAACAGGTGAATATTTGTGCCAATGCAGTAAAACTGAAAACCACTTGAAAGCTTCAAGTGCAAAACCTGATTGTCTATGCAAAGGCTTTTTTCATCCTTCCAGGAAATCTTGATTTATGTAAGAAAGGTCTCCTTAATACTTAAAGGAGAACTGAATTTCAGGGCAGTTGTAAGTAACTTGAACTAAGTATATTTGAAATAATTATCAGCATATATAAACTGCCTGAGTGTTGCCTCTGGGTAACATGGGGTACACTAAGCTTTAGATATAGAGGCATCATGGTTTATTTTAGTTTTATTTGGGTTTTTTTTTCTGCTTTTGTGTACCAGACAAACTCGGGAGTTCTTGAAATAATGTCTGCTGTATTAGCTATGATCAAAACCTTTCAGAAAGTACTTAGGAGTGTCTCTAGCTTTTCCTACTACAGAGACAGCAGTAGATAAAGAAGTGATATTAAAATGCTCTTAGTCAGTAGTAGGAAGTCTGGAGTAGAATATGAGAATATACATTCTTACTACTAAAGCAATACTTACTGTGCCAAAGTCAACTTGTTGTGGTAACTGCTAAATCACTCTAGAAAACCCTCTGCTTTTAACACATGTAGGACTTCTACCAGGAGTCTGCCTTCTCACAGGGTGAAATGTGGTGCATCATAACTAGTTGCACTTTGGTGTAAGGCGAAAGGTTCTTAGCAGTTCTTTAAAGCAGTTGATGGGTAGGTGGTAGCTTGGTTGTACAGTGAGGATGATTGATGCTTTATGACTCATGCTTTGTATTGTACATGCAATGACTACATCAACTTTTTTCCTTACAGTCTTGAATCCTGACAATAGTTTTGAGATACTGGTTGATCAAACAGTTGTCAACAGTGGGAATTTACTAAATGATATGTCTCCTCCTGTGAATCCACCCCGAGAGATTGAGGACCCAAATGACCAGAAGCCTGAGGACTGGGATGAGAGACCAAAAATCCCAGACCCAGATGCTGTTAAACCAGATGACTGGTAAGGTGTTGGAAGGGTGGAACTGAGGAGTCCTTAGCCTGATAATTTGGTCCTGGTCAAAATGTCTTTCTCACGTGACTTATGGAAGGTTTTGAGACTCACTCTTGTAATCAAAACACTGTCAGTTTAGGCATCTTTATAGCCCTTCAGTAGGCAAAGGCAGAGAGATTCCACATCCTCTGGGAATTTCTGTTGGGAGCTCTTGTTCCTACGTTGGCCACAGACAAAGATGTTACAGAAATACCTATTCTACCTATTGCTTTCATCTTTGATGAGATCAAAAGATGAGCTGCAGCAGGTATAACTGAAGGATCTTTGTAGTTGTTTGTGTAATGTATAGATAAGGTAACTGAAAAACCTGACTCCGTAAATCAGAAACTGATCCTGCCTTTCTGGCTTTCTACCTGTGCTTTGTAAATCATAGACTCAATTTCAAGCACAAATGTGTTTTTGCAGCTGCTGCCAAGAAATGGAATTTGCTGTAATATGCCCCTTCTAGATTGGTTTTAAAAAATCAGTAGTAGTAGTTTGCAGTTGGCACCTTGATATGCCATGAGGTGCATGTGTTAGGATTGCAAGGCAATTCCTTTCTGAAATCATGGAGTGACCCTGATGGAAGGGAAGGTGGCTGGCTGTCTAGAGCAGTGGGCTTGTTCAGAGTCTGTAGAATCATGCCTTGGGCTTAAGAACTCTTATGCATTGTGTATGTTAAGATATAATGCTCTGCCCTCCAGGGATGAGGATGCTCCTGCAAAGATCGCGGATGAAAATGCTGTGAAACCAGAGGGCTGGCTGGATGATGAGCCAGAATATGTGGCAGACCCTGATGCTGAGAAACCTGAAGATTGGTGAGTTTTCTGCCTGTTGCAAATGGCAGCAAATATTTCATGACTTTGGTAGTGATGTTTGCAGTTCATTGTTGCTTGCTGACAAAGTTGCTGTTCAGGCTATTTTTCTTCAAAAGTAGAGGGCTGGTCTGAGGACTCATGTCCTGCATTCACCTCTGCATTTTAAAACTCTTCTGTGACTGTAAGCAGAACAGGGCAGGGATGTTCACCTTGAAGTAAAACCTACTCGGAAGGGGCAGTGGGGGAAGCTGTACTCAGAGACTGGATTTTGTTGCTCTTCTGTGCTTCCCAGTTAGTCTTTGAAATCCTTGTTCCTTCTGCAGTAGATCTACAGACCTATGTTATACAAAGTTTCAGTATCTCCATTTAGTGGTAGCAATTTTGATTTTCCCAGAAACTGGACATTATCTGAGCCTTGTTCTGTATGAAGGCAAGGGGTGGGCTTCAAAACTGATTTTGCCTTTTCAGGGATGAAGATATGGATGGTGAATGGGAGGCACCTCAGATTGCAAATCCTAAATGTGAGACAGCTCCTGGGTGTGGTACCTGGCAGCGCCCGATGATTGACAATCCAAACTACAAAGGCAAATGGAAGCCTCCTATGATTGATAATGTGAACTATCAGGTTGGTGTTTTCATTGCTTAAGCTGGCAGCCAATGCAGCATCTCTCTTACAGAAAGCAGAATGATTTAGATTCAGCAGATGTAATTAAAAATTCAAGTGCTGTCATGATTGTACTGTTTCAAGTGGACAGATTTAAAGTGCTTTCTTACCAGGCATCACTTTGTTGTATTGATTCCCAAAGACTGATGAATTGTGCCTGTAGATGTTGTAATTAAGTGCAATGGATTGTTATATCTCTCCATTCATAATGGGCTGAAAACTAAAATTTGTCTTCTAGTAGATGAGGCTGCATGTCTTTTGTCTTTCCCAGGGTATATGGAAACCTAGAAAGATCCCAAACCCAGATTTTTTTGAAGACTTGGAGCCTTTCAAGATGACTCCCGTCAGTGCTGTGGGACTTGAGTTATGGTCCATGACATCTGACATCTTCTTTGACAACTTTATCATCTGTATTGATAGAGCTGTGGCTGATGATTGGGCCAATGATGGATGGGGATTGAAGAAGGCAGCTGATGGTGCTGCAGAGGTGAGAGAGGAAGGTTTAATTGTGTGCTGCTGGGTGGAACAGTAGAAGCATCTCTGCTGTTCTCTCTCACAGCCTTTGTCAATATATTATACCTGTATGTGCTAAGGGTGGTGGTTTTGCTAAACCAGGTCACAGCCTCAATTCATAATTACAGTATGTTAATATAGGTAACTAAGAGTACTCACTGCTCTCTTCTGGGTTTTTTGCTCTGATATATTTGGACTGTTTAGCCTAATTCTTAGTTTGTAAGCTATGGGAAAAGTACCTGTGGGGATTAGCTTGAATTAGGTCTGAAATACAATGTTTAAAGTTGCAAAAAGCCCGTTTGAAAATTCCGTAGCTTAAACTTAGCTGCTAAACTTGCTGTATGGGTTGGAATTTGACAGTTCTTTTGGTCTTACAGCCAGGTGTTGTGGGCCAGATGATGGCAGCTGCTGAAGAGCGTCCCTGGCTTTGGGTAGTCTACATCCTCACTGTGGCTTTGCCAGTGTTCCTTGTTGTCCTTTTCTGCTGTTCTGGGAAGGTAATTCATTTAGTCTGATAATTAATCTCATGTTTAAAAGGAGATTCAGTAAAATGTGCCTGAATGTGACATATAATTGCCTGGGTTTGTCATTGCTTTTCAGAAGCAGCCAAGTGCTGCAGAATACAAGAAGACTGATGCTCCTCAGCCTGATGTGGTGGATGATGAGAAAGAAGAAGAAAAGGATAAAGGGGAAAAAGAAGAGGAGGAGGAAGAGGAGGATGCAAATGAGGAAAAGCTTGGTAGGTAAACTAAATAATCTTGAACGATGTTCTCCCTGATAGAATAAACCAACAGGATTGGCAGATATGGAATAAAGCCAATGGTGAACTGAAGATAAGTCAGGAAGGAGAATGATTGATTGGGTTTTTTTCCTTCATTTCCCCTTGAAGAGAAGCAGAAAAATGATGCTGATCTAGGAAGTGCTAGTCAAGAGGAAGAAGAGGAAGAGGAAGAAGACAGGAAACCTGCATCAGAGGTAAGAGTAGCGTTTAATCTTTGAAGGAAGCTTGTGCATTTCCTTTCATGTTATGTAGAACAGGCCCTACTACAGTGTTAAAAGTTAACCTGGCTCATGTCATGACCCTCCCTCCCAGTTCAGAACTTTGGAAAACTTAATCACCCTGAAGAATAGGAGTTGCTTTGGCTTCCCTCAGCAGACTTGAGCACCCTGCTAAAAGCACTACTGTGGAGCCCGCCTTGAGAGGGGAGTGGGACTGTTGGAAGGCATCTTCTTGAGGCAAAAGGCTTATTCAGCTTGGAGTGCAGTCAGGATGTGACCTTAAGTGCTCCACACTGACACAGTGGCTGACTCAAAAATGGGTGGAGTGTTGCTTGAAGTTAAAGGATTCTCCCAGCAGCAGAAGCTGTTGAGCAGTCTCAACAAATAGTGTACATCCACTATAAAAACAAAGAATTTGCCTGTTTGCCACAAAGTACTTTCAGCAGTAGGTCATTTCAAAAACTAAATTCTAATGTGGAACTGAAAGTGGATTCTTATTCTTCATAGATTTTCTCAAAATGGTTATTAAGGGTATATTTAGGTTTTGTTTTATTTTATTGATGTTTACACAAATTACTTTCTTGCAGGAGGAGGAAACTGTGAATAGATCACCCAGAAACAGAAAGCCAAGGAAAGATTGAAAAAAGTCATAAGAACTTGATCTGTGATTTCTTTTTTTTTTTGTTGTTGTTTTCAAATATGGTTCTGGGAGAGGACCTTGGACACCTTACATTGAAACTTGGACAAACCTCAAGATTTTGCCATCCACAGGTTCCAGTCACACTATCCAATGTAATGGAGTGTCTAGCAGTAAAATATTTGCAATCATTTATTCTAAAAAGAGCATCATTCCTGTAGAAAGAAAGCATTTAATGTAATGGGCTGTGGATTTTGGAATGTAACATAACTAACCTTTTCATTTTTGGTTTTAAATATTCTTTTCTGTTCTTAAGTAGATTGGTAGAATTTTTCTGGACTCAGACCTTGGCTTAATTTAATATATTAATTAGTGAAATATAACAATGAATCTTGAAAGTGCTAGGTGATAAAAATGCAGTTTTATAACTAGGTTTTTTTTACAAATATGTAAATTCCTAAATGCACCAATGTCTTTATACCCCTTAAAATTTGTTTGAAGAAAAGTTGTCAATGTGTTTGACAATACCCCTGCCCTCAAAAGAAATGACAACTAGGGGGGATGTATGGGGAAACCAGTAATGAAATTCTGACCAATCAACTTCATTCTTTTGTGGGGAGGGGAAAGAGGAAGAAGGGGTGGAAGGAAGGGGTTAGGCAGTCTATAGAATATATGCATATACTGTGCATGGCTAAAGCCCTGTTAAATGTTGACAAACAATCTAGGATTTGACAAACAATTTCTAGGATTTGGAGGGGGTCATCTTAATGTGGCATTTAATCCTGCAGAGCTTGCAGACAACCAGTTTTATTTGTTCTTGAACTGTGTTTGTAAAGCCGAGGGTTGCTGGAGAGGTGTGGTTAGGCTACTTCCCCCTTTGCCCTCTGTTCAGCCACCGATGTTTTCCTCTCTGTGACGATACAGCTCTTCCTGAGAGCAGCTTTGCCTCAGTTGCTGAAGCACCTCATGTTCAGCTCATTGTCAAACTTGATTTCATAGCTAGGCCTACTCCTTTCCAGGGTCCAAACACTGAATAAGACAGTGTCCCATATCCTCTCACTGTTGTCACTGTATGTCTGCTGTAGAAATGGGGGAGGTAGACAGGTAGACAAGTTGAACTGAGTATTTGTTAAGGAAACAAAAACCACAACCAAGATGTCAGTATTGTAGGTGGGGAAGGAGCATGTGGAATCTCTTTAACTGGTATGTGAAACTGTTTTAAGTCCTTTTATCTGCTCTTCATGTAACAAATGCATTCTAAATTATATTGTGAATGTTAGGAAATTCCAATTCCAGCTGAATAAATTTTTTTAAAGTGTCAAGTCTACCATACTACACTGTTTCAAACACCTTTTTTTTGTTGGTTTTTTTTTTTTTTTTTGGAATGCAGGTGAGCACTACTAGAGTATTACCTCTGAGGGTGAGATGGATGTAATTCATTACACTGTACCAAATATGTTGGCGTTTGGATGTCTATGTAGATAAACTTTTGCCTTTGTTTAGAATGAAATTAAATGTCCTGAAATTATTCTTCTTGCACTGAACTTAAACACTCCAGTGTTGTTTGGTCATATGATAGGTATAGTGTGTGGAATAATTCCCAGGGGTTATGGGGGGAAGAGTGTTCCAATTACCTTGCAAACAATCTAATCAATTTCTAAAAGACACTTGTTTTGGGCTTGGTTTTTTTTTTTAATTTGTAAAACACCTTTTGCTGCCTGTCCTTACGTTGTATCCCTTGGTTGTTGTGTTTGAAATATTAGTGATCACAAATGCATAGCAGGATTTCTTGATCTCTCTGCAGTGTACAAATAAACTATTGTAAGCAAGATACTGGAAGTAATTTCAGACTTCTGTTGGGAGCTATTGCATGTTTAGAATGCCTTTGCCTGTTGAACACCTGGTCAATACTGCTCCGTATTGCAAAAATAGCTTATACTCTGACATGGAAGATGTCATAGCTTAAGCATTGCTACTAGCTTGTTCTCAGGACTGTATTTTTATCAAGGAGCAGCTGCTATTTATGACTCTCAGTCCTTTGAGATGAAGTATGTGTAAATGGTTTCAATTCAGCTAATGTTTTGAGCACAACATAAAAATCTAATTAATCTAATGTTTTTTTATCTTAATATGCAAATTGCCTTAAACTCCCAAACAATCCCTGTGCATACATGTTCTTTCAAAGCATCAAAAGTGAACTTGAGATCTGCTATGAGCTTTTAAATAGCATTATATTAAAGCTAATTGTAAATCTACATTTGCTTCTGCTAAATCTCCTGAAAAAGTCTCCTGTCTGCATGTTACAGCTTTTTTTGATACCCTAGTGTATGCTTTAAATAATCACTACAATAAATGAAGACTTTCCAAAATGGATAGACAAGTCAAGTTACTTTTTATCCTGCTTTTTGGCTTGGGTGCCTCAGTTTGACCTTGGAATTGTTCTTATTTTTAAAGTGTTGAAGGAAAAAAATATAGCTACCTGCTTATCCTGAGTGCATAAAGCATAGCTGTGTATTTTAGAGTAGTGAAGCTCCACCTGGCTGTAACCTGTGAACTCTGTTTGGAACTGTTACAGATCCTTGAAGGTGTATTTGGGCCTTTTATGTCTGTGCAGCCAAGGGTGGCAGCTCTTGAAAAGGATGCTGAGTTTGATGTGCTGTCTGACGATGGGTGGGAGGTGTTAGGCTGACAGGGTGAATCAAAACAAAACCCGTGGGCTCTGACAGAAGGCAGAAGTGCTGAGAGCAGCTTTGCTTCTGGAGCCAGTGGTGGGTAGGGGCAGTTGATAGGTCAGGGTGCATCTAACCCACTAACCCCTTCCAGCAGCGTCCCTGGATGTGATCTACCCTCGCTGCCTCTGCTCAGTACTGAGTTGTCACAGCTTGAGCTCTCCAATGCGTTACAAATGCCTGCTTTTAAGATTGCCTCCTGGGACTGAGGAGGGTTTCTTGCAAGTACTTACTACTTGTACATGTCCATGATTTTCTCTTGCTCTTTCCTTACTCCTCTCTTGCAAACTCAGCTCCTCCACTGAGGCTATGGGTACAGACGAGCTTGTGACTGATCTGCTCATCCCAAACTGATGGTTAATATCCCTCTTGCATCGTGGTTTGTAAAAGGGGTTTTTGGTTGACTAGGTTTTTGGTTTGTTTTTTTTTAGTGTTGCTAGACACAACTACTGTGATTTCATGTCCATTTCAAACAGGTACTTGTAGAAGCAACTTGAAAAAAAATGTAAAAACTAATCAATAAAGAAACTTAAATCTGTTTGGCTTCCTTTGTCTAATTACCAAAGCTGGATCAGCCTTCATCACGTTGAGGGTGAGGTGAGCCGTGCCGCTCTTGCAGTTTTTTGCTAGTCCAGAGCCAGGTAAGCTCGCGTTTGTGCGGGGGAGAGCGGTGCCTGGGAGACGGGGCCGAGCCGGGCCGGGCTCCGCTCCGGCGCTCGGGGCGCTCCTGCACCCAACCCGCGGCTCCACCTAACGCCTCCCCTGGTTGGCTGGACAGTGGTCGCCCCGCCCCTCCCTACCTGTTCCTTTAAACCGCGCCGAGGGCCGCCTCCAGGTCGCCTCTGCTGCTTAATTCACGCCTCCGCGCCCGCCTATTGGCTGGGAGGGGCGTCGGTCACGGCTCGTGACGCGCCGCGCGCCGTGACGTACCCCCCCACCCAGGAAGCTCCGCCCATTTATTCTCAACTCGGCTCTGGAGGGGAAAAACAATTTCAAGATGGCGGCGGCGCGGACAACAATGGGGGGCCGGGGGTTCGGGCCGGCCCGCGCCTGAGGGCGGCGGCGGGGGAAGCGCGGCAGGCTCCGCC
>VWYP01024541.1:1017152-1072333 GCA_013400435.1 Pycnonotus jocosus
AACGGGCTGGACGGCGACACGGCGAGCGGAGAGCAGCAGCACGGCCGCAGCAGCGCCCTGATCGCGGTAAGCGCCGCCCGGGGCCGGGTGCTGGGGCCGGGAAGGGACCGGCGGTCGTGCCTGGCTGGCACCGGGACCTCTCGTCTGGAGCTGGATGGGGGAAGGAAAACAAGCGCTCGCGGTTGGTGTGGTGGCCTGCGGTGCTGGGGCTGGGGTCGGGGCTGCTTTGCAAAGTACCCTGTCTGCTGTGTTACAACTTCGCAGCTGATAAGGGCTGTTTTGTTTTCGCTCGTCACCTCTGCACGGCTGGAAGAGTATATAAAAACTGCGGCGTGGTGGGGTAGGATAGTGGCAGGATTTCTGTGATGCTTAAATCATTCGGAGTATTTTGTGAATCATATTTCTGGCTAATTCACCTAAAATGCCCCTGCAGAAACTGTCAGAGGGGCAGTAATACTGCGGTGCCTTTGGATTTTTGTTTGCTTGCTTAAGTCTTTAACTTGGGGTGTCAGGGTTTTGTGGAGTCGTTTGATAAGGGTACACTTATTACTGAGAGGGCAGTTTTAAGACAATGTGTCTGTTAATTCTGGTACATATTGGAAAGAATTTCAGTGGAAAGGCAGCTGCTTGTTTGCCACTCACTCTAGTGGGTGTGAACACTATGAGAATCCACTCCACCCATTAAAAACTGGCTTAGCTCAAAATCTTAATGTTTCTCTGGCTTCTCTAGCATTTCTGGTTGTCGGGACATATTCACATAGCCCTGTTTGTATATCAAGATAGCTGTTGCTTAACTTATTCTGGGCCCTTTAAATATACTGCTGTGTGCTAATGTGTCAGTAATGTAGGTTAGTAGGATAACCTCTTAAAGGCTGCCTGTCCTAATACCTGTCTGCCTTAAAACCAGGTATTTTTAAATGGTGGCCTGCATGAAAATGATTCAGTACAGCTCTGAGTGTCCTTAAAAGGGGACACTGAATTAAATTAAGATATTTCCAAGTTAATATATAGAATAATTCATATTTTTAGGGTGGTCTGTGGATGTGATTGAATTAGAAAGGAAGGAGGATATACTTCTCTCTGCCTTGGACCTCATTTGTTTTTAAAATAGAATCAAGATAGAGCTTATTGTATGCTTGAGTGTCCAGGACATAATGTGAAATACTGAAACACGGGGTTTATCGGTGTCATCTTTACTGTGACCAGCACTAGGCAGCCTGGGTGTAGTTTATAATATTTACAAGATGAACTGAAAGTGTTACTTAACTGAATTGTATCTGCTCTTGCTAATACACCTGTGAGACTCGAGGACTTGCTGACTGTTGAGAAGACGGAGGTCCTCGTGGCACAGTTAGAGCACTTCAGAGGGCTGCTACAGAAGGGTGCTTGAGGAGGAGAGGAAACCTTGTGCGTTCCTGACACTGATTCTGCAAAACTTTATAGTTAGCTGTTTAGCAGACTGACCTTGAATGTAAACTTGTGTCAAAACAAAAATTACTCAAACTTGGGTTTTATTATCTAAAAACTTGGTGGGGGTTCTGTTTATTTCCTGCTGGGCTCTCAGGCATTTTGCATATGGGGCTCTACCCCTTAGTAATGTGTATTTTCATTACACTCAGAGCTCTTTAGCATGTCAAATCCTGTTGCTTAAACTGCCACCACACGACTTCATATTGATCTTTTAAAAGAAAGATGCCTCTAATTCATTGGTGTTGTTTCTCTTAAATCACTTTGGATGTGGATTTGATCTAATTAGCATCCATTATAATGAGGACTCTCAGCAGCAGTTCTGAAGTGCACTGCACATCTGGGGAAGCCCTTGTACAGGAAGCTGCTGCCAGTGGCCAATTTACACAACAGAAGAGGGTTTTAGTGTATGAATGACTCTTCCTCGGGCTGGCCTGCTGTTTCCTTCCTAGGATCCATGACTGTGAGCTTAATTGCAGCTGCTGATTCATCACCTCGTTACTGGGGTATAAAGTTGGTATGCTTAGTAATTCAAGTCTTGGAAAAAAACACAACAACAACACCTCTGCTGCTAATTTAATTCCTCTGGCCCAGAAGGTCCCTAGGTTGGTATTTTACCTCTACCCATCATATTGCCATTATCAAGACCAAGCATGTGCTTTGAATGGGAAGGACGTGGGCTTGATTTCCAGTGTTCAGTAAAATTTGGATGAACACCAGAATTATCTTTTAAAACATCCTGGCCACATTCCTTTCCAAAGAATGCTGCTAGCTCAGTGCAGCATGCATTATATCAGCTGTTGCTGCTGTAGCAATCCAGATTTTTCTGTGAAGCTGCATATGAATCTGCTCTTGGAAATTAGTACTTTATGTTGAAGCATTTATTTTTGTCCCTGAAGGAGAGAGCAGTTCATATAAAGGTGAAAGCTTTTGTGAGGTCTTGTAGTAGTAGGACATGAAGCTGCATTGCCCCAAGAGTGGACAGTGTGGCACTGCCAGGTGCTGTGCTGCAGAGCATCTTCTGTAAATCCACAATGGTTACAGGGAACAGGGTGGCACCACCACTTCCTCCTTAGTGTCGTGTATGAATTGTCATGTGGGCAAAATCAGATATTTTCTCTTCCATTAGTATTATCTCTTGATTTAGATCCTGAAGTTGGATGGATCTCACTTACACACAGAAGTAAGGGGTAGATTCTTTCTTGTTTTCTTACTAAGCAGCTGTAAAATTTAAGCTAGAGAAACTGAGAGAATACAGCATTGATACAGAAATACCTTGGATTATCTATACATCTTGTAGGCCTGACCTTCATTTGAGGAAAATGTTGGAAAACCTTCTAGCTTCCTACTTCTAAAAAACTTCCAGACCATTATTTGATGGGAAATCCAAATGTTGGCATCTACTTCCCATTTCTCTTGTTTAACATGACATTATTAAGGCTGTGTTCGAAGTAGAAGATGCTTGATGTTTGGATAATGTGTTTGCTGTGTTAATCTTACATTTTTGAGAAACTGAGAAGTTGGGAAGAGATGAGGCTTGTCTCCTAGAACAGTTTTTTCTCTGCCAGCTTCTGATACATTAAAGTTCATCGAATAATGCTGTTTAAATTCCCTGCAGGAGAAAGGTGGTGTTCCTGACATTTCTGTGATTGACTATAAGGCAGTTTACGGCTGAGCTGAACAGAAGGTGTTTCACTGACATGTGAATGAGGAGAATGGCAAGATCTGAATTTTCATCTCCACTCCTTGTTTTATGATGTGGTGTCTTGGAAGGAGAGTTGCTCCCTGTTTCTTACTGGGTTTTTTTCCCCACCTGAGAGCAGTTGTTGTGCAGAGAGCTTGCTTTGTCTAGGACTGCCACGAAACCACAAACAGTATTTCTGGAATGAGCACAGAAGGTCTAGTCAGTGGCCTGTCTTGAGAATGCTTTGTGGTAAAGCTGAAGAGCAGCATTTATTTGGGAGTGATAGATGTTTTACATTAATATTAGTTAAATACTAAATTAAGCAAAGGCACCAAGTAAATAGTTTTAAATGAAATTTCAGTCCAAGGAGAGCAATGCAGTGTTTCTTGGTTGAAAGACCTAAAGTAATAAAGAGAATAGATTGCCCATAGTGTACTGACAAGTGTTAATGATGTTCCTCTAAAGAAGCTCAAGCTGGTACTCTAACAGTTCAGAAGACCTCATTTTTGTGTAAGCTGTGGTATAGGGGTGTTAAATTGTGAAATTATGTTTTTACCACAAAAATAGCAAATTATTTACATGTTATTTATATATAGCTATGGTGCAGTGTAGTCTTGCCACCATTGTTTGTTTTTGCTGACAAGTCTGATAGCTTGTTGCCCAACAACTCAGACAGGTTTTTCTTTGTCTCCTTTTAATTCTCTGTGAGGTATTGTTTTATGTTTGAAACATTTCCCTTACCAGATCAGTTAGATATGCAGTGATGCTTCCTAAGTTGTAAGGATCTGGGAGTGACTGAGCTGCTGCTGCTGTTTAAGTTCAAGTGAGGTGGAGGATCCGGCATTGCAGCTGAAGGCACAGGAGTTTTTTTTGATTCAGCAGAACAATTCCTGTAGCAGAAGCTGCCCCTTGTGACTAATGCAGGCTTGGGATATTTATAGACATGCCTGTCCACAGCCCTTCTTCACTCCAGCAGGCAGTCACCCAAATACAAAAGTCTGCTGGAATTAAAGTAAAAATTAAAATCAGTCCTGCAGTTTGGTTCTGACAGTGGAATGCAGAAACACATTGGGAATGCAACTTTGGAAGCTGAGGGTAGATGCACAGTAAAGAGGGAGTTCTTACTGTGGTGTGTAGTCAAAATGTTATGTTTTTATCCAGAATTCATACACTACAGTGTCTGATATTTGCATTGTTATTCCACCTTAAGGAGTTGTCATCTTTATTGCTTCTGTCCTTGGAGAAGCAGGAGAGGAGAATCAGTGTCTATAGAGCACCTACTGTGAACTCTGGTACATGGGAGCTTGTCTGTGCTGCAATACTGCCACTTCCATGGCAGAAAAATGGATGTATTCTGATTTGGTTTCCCCTTCTAGGTGAGAATGCTAGGAGCCATGTTGGAGCTAGTTTTTTATTATGCTAATAGTGTAATACAGCATTTCTTCTTTGAAAATGTCCAGCATTATGTTTGTCTTGCTGGTATATCAGGGCAAATCCTTGTAGACTTAATTCTGATATTGAAATGGTAAACTGATTTAAAATAAAATACAAAAAATTAAAGCTCTACAGAATTCTGTGAGAATATTTAAATCTCTGTAACAGATGCTTTAAAAAACTAGATAAGAACATTATACAGATCTTGAAAGGCACAGTACGAGTACCAGATTTTTAAGAAGTTTCTCTTCTGCCATGTTCACAAGGTGGTTTGGTTTTTTTTTAAAATGAAACCTGCATACAGTTTGTGTTTATATGTATATGTATTTACCATCTCCAGTTACAGGACTCAGAGTATAGCAGAGTACAGGATTTTTGCAAAAGGACTTTAGCTGACTGTCCTCAGTTTAGCTGTTCTGAATGGTAAAGGGTTTCTTGCTTTGAAGCAAACAATGTGAACTAAACTTGCATGTCTGTTAAATTCTGACACATTGAAATGTCATTGGTTTCTGATGATTATCTAAGTCTGTTTTCAGGTATTAAATCCTCACCAAAATAGCCAACACCAAACAAACAAACAAACCTGAACAAAAATCCCAACAAAACCAATCAGAATAAATTTGTACCACTTTTTTGACCAGTGATTCATGCCCCTTCCCACCAAGGCAGTAAGAATGCACTGCCCTGGCCTCTGAAGTTTTGAACTCTGCCAGTGCTAACAATAGCAATAGATTAGGTTTTCAAGCTTTTCTGATTTCTTGTTGGACTTCTGAAGTAGTTTTTGGACAGCTTTTACAAAGTCAGTCAATTTGCCCTTGCAGTGAGACCACAGTAGGGCTGAGCATCATTGTGGTAAAACTGGTGGGTTTAAGACACAGATTGAATGTATCAAAATGCTTTGTGTGCTCTCCATTTTCTGCTGGAAGCTTTATCATTTTCCTGGGCATGCATCCATGTCCGGCACTGCAGGCCTGTGTCCTTGTCAGCATGTGAGTTACATGAGCAAAGGTGTGTTGGACACCTTTTGTTGTCATGGTTGGCACCTGGGTTTTGTCAGCTTGTGTTCTGTGCATGAGGAATGCACAGTTGGGCACGTGTGCTCCTGCCAAGGAAGTGTTTATGACCACGTTGAGGACTGTGTGTTCTGCTCATGTGAATAAAATGCAGCTCAGGTGATGTGATGTGACGTGGAGGAGGTGCAGCCTGTGGCCCCTAAGTTGCTCTTTGAGAAACTGTCTGTCCTGTCCTGGGCCAAAGGACTGAGGCCAGCTCACATCCCCTGCCTTGTATTGTTCCTGTATTGGTAAAAATACTTCAGATAAATGCTTTTGGGGTAATATTTTTAGGCATAGTTAGATAGGGGTGATCTCAGAAGTTCATCTTTCGTTGGAAAATTGAATAGACTGAGAAAATGAGAAGACGTTTCTGTATCTGATCTTGTGACAGTGGAAATGACTGGCTCAGTGTTACAAATAAAATTGATTGATTCTGCTAAGGAAACCATGGATAGCACACTGGAGGAACACTGTGCCTTACAGGATGGTAATGAACAAGAAAATTAAAGCTGAAAAGGTGTTCTTACTGTGTAGCAAGCTGTGCTTTACTTCATCCATGTGTTGGTTGGTTTTTTCCCCTAGTTTTGGCAGAAGAGAACAGGTTTTTCTTGCCTTGAGAACTCTGTTGGAGCAGCTTGATATGTAGATAGCTTGCAGTCTGACTTGTATCTCACATGCAGCTTGTTATTTTCCCCCTCAGATCAGATTATTTGGATAGACACAGACAAACTGGGGAGGAACGTAATCTCCCCTTTTTTGCCAAAGGAATAGAGTTTTAGGTGAAAGGAGGATTTTGTCTCGAGCAACTTACAGTCAAAATGTCTCCAAGAATCAGATATCTGAGTGTTATGACTGTTAAAACCCATAGAGATATGAGAGTTCCTGTGCTGGCTATTAGGGGTCTGTATCTTTTTCTAGACTGCAGTGAGTGTAGCTCACAAAACAAAGTTATTTTGATTCAAGTTTTCAGGGGGTGGGTTTTTTCCCTAACTATTTAGAATTAAGGAGGACCCGTTCCCAAACTTTGAGTAATTTGACTCATCATATAACCTTGGGCAAGTTACTCATCCACCTTGAGTTTCAGTTGTCCTGGTGGGAGTATGAAGTAAACAATGGGAAACACTGAAAGCCAAATGTTGTGATGGAGTTGAGCTTTTTTGGTCTCTGTTGTTTTGCTTTTTTACAAAAAAAGTGAATTTCTGTTATTCTTTCAAGTTGGTATTTGAAAAATTCACTAGAGAGCTGCTACTCCAAGCTGATGTTCAAATTAAGAGATTTCAAGTTCCAGCCTCCTCTCCAAATGTACACCTCACCTCATCCTAATCAGTCTTCTGCTGATCTTGCTACTCTGCTGCTATTTCCATGTGCCATCTAGAAGATCAGTCTCCAGGGAAGCTGGAGTCTGTCTCACAGATAAAAATAAGGCTTTGCTCTTACCTATGCAAGCATTAAACAAATAGTGGGAAGTTTTTTCTGCTACCTGTGCAGGAATTAAACAGATGGTCTGGGGTTTCTTTCCTCCCAAAGATCAGCTCACTGTAGATGGTTCCGAAAAAAAAAAAAAAAAATTAACTGTGAACCAGTCCTTCTGTCTGTAAATCAAAGAATGCTGCTGCTCAGGCAAGTGTGTAAAATGCTTCTGATAATTTATGCTGGCCCTACATACAGCTTGAATGCTGAGATCTTGAGGTTTCCCATTTTTCCTGGGATGAGAGTTTTCCCCAGGGGTTAGTGGACTGCCTTGTGAAGACTGCAGGTAATATTAGAAGCACCATACTTGTCTTGAGGTTTGTTTAATGAGCTGCTTTCCTGCCGTCTGAGAGGGCTGTTGTTACCCCTCAGATGGGTGGCTCTTGGTGGGGATTCCTGTCGTGTGTCCTGCTGGGATGTACCCGGTGTCTCAGTTCCCTCTCCAAGCTCCCTGCGCTGCTGGAGCAGCGTCTCTGCCCTACAGGTTTGTCTGCGTTGGTGGAGCGTTCCAGCACCAGCAAAGCTCAGTATTTTTTTACAGAATGCACCCGAGGGAAGGAAAAGTTTATAGTCACCTTTGATGTGTGCAGGAATTCTGTTTTCATATGCTTTTGAGGTCAATAAAAAGAACTTTCTACTTGCAAGAATGCTGGCAGGAAGGAGAAGTTGAACAAAGGCGCTCAGGCTCTGGCTGTGAAGCTGCTGCTGTAGCCGCTGGTCGCTTCTAGGTGGCACCACGAGAAAGAGAATCTGTGCCTTCACCATCTGTGAGAGGCCAACTGAGGAGCTGCTTGGGGCTCTGGTGGTCAGAGCAGCTGGCAAATACTTCAGGAGAAAGGAGGAAAGGAATGAACTTGCTCTGCTGTGATAGAACTGGCTGAACTCTGAATTGCATTTTCCACAAATGTGAAGCAGTGGTCGCTAGGTGACAAATTGGTTTTGCTTCAGTGCCAAAAGCGTGATTGTGTACAAAATTTATACACATAGCTCTTCTCTAAAAGTTATTATCACAAAAGAATTACTTGTTTTTTATAAATATTTAAATGTGAGACTGCTTTATAAATATTTAAATGTGAGACTTTTATAAAACAGACTCATGGAACAATTATACTGTGTGTGTACATAGATGGAATAAAATATGGGTTTTTATTCTCATCTGAAATTTGCTTCTTACCATTCTTCAATATTCTTCTCATTTTGAATAGGAAAAATTGTAACATATTCTAGTTCACAGCCACTTTTCAATTTTTTGTTGTTGTTAAGAGTATATGGTGGCTTTTCATTTTGTCTGAAGGAGGGGGGTCTCTTTTTTAAGTAGTACATGTTTTTTGAAAAATTTCCCTGATGAGGAAGTCATCTCATGTGCTGACTTGTAAAACAAAATGTTACCAAAACAAAGATACAATCCTTGATTTGTTTTTTTTCCTGAAATGTTTTATTCAGAGCAAGACAATGTTCTGGTAAGAAATAAAAATCCAGATCTGTGTAACACAGAACTACATAACTAAAATATTCCTTTTCTTTTTCAGCAGCTCCATGAGACTGTGAAAAGAAAGCTTGATAGTGCTGCTTCCCCTCAGAATGGAGACCAGCAGAATGGCTATGGTGATGTGTTTTCTGTGTCCAAAAAACTGCGTCGTGAGGATGGTCTGGGAGTGAGTGGTTCCTCCAATGGGATGCCCCCTGTGTCTCCACTCCATCATCTGGACAAGAAATCTGGTACTGGTGATGCCTTACAACTTAATGGGAAACATCCAATGGGGCTCGATGGCATCAGCAAGAAGTGTCTTCCAGATTCCAGCCTGCAGATGAATGGAGGTGGTGATGCTGATGATTCATTTCCTCTGAGTTTGAGCAAAGAGCTGAAGCAGGAGCCTGTAGATGAGCTTCCCTGTATGAATCCTGTAGCAGGGGGTTCTATATCTCAGAATAACCTGATGCCTGATCTTAATCTAAATGAGCAAGAATGGAAGGAACTTATTGAAGAGCTCAATAGATCCGTGCCCGATGAAGACATGAAGGATCTCTTTAATGATGACTTTGAAGACAAAAAGGATGCAGATTCTTCAAATTCAGCTGCACAGACTCCATTGCCACAAGATATTAACATAAAGACTGAGTTTTCCCCAGCACCCTTTGAACAAGAACAGCTGGGATCTCCCCAGGTTAGATCCACTTCTTCAGGTTCAGCATTTATTGGTGCTGCTTCTGTACCTGTAAGTGCCGCTTCTACAACGGTTGGTAGTTCTCAGGCTATGTTCCAGCCTTCCAGTCAGTCAATGACTGAAAATCCTAATCAGCCCATGATGCAGGCATCAAACCACTCTCAGAATGTCCAGAGGCCTGTATTGCTACCTGGAAAGTGTGCAGGAAATGCCAAAGAAATGTCTTCTGCTCATCAACTTCAGCAGATTGCTGCCAAGCAGAAGAGAGATCAGATGTTGCAGAACCAGCAACAAGCTTCACAAGTCCACCAAACAAATCAGATGTCAACGTGGCAACAGTCTGGGACTTCCCATAGTCCATTGGCTGTCCCATATACCATGGAAAATCCTACTAGCCCATCAGTTTATCAGCCAGACTTCAACAATCAGAAACTCATGATGCCTAATTTGGGAAATAAAAGCTCACCAAGAGCTGGAGGCAATTACCACGTGAACATTTTGGGTCATCAGCAAAACAGCTTGAACCAGAACCCTGTGAATAGTCAAGGCTCTATGCTGGACTATGGGAACACCAAACCTCTTTCCCATTACAAAGCAGAGTGTGAGCAGGGTGTGGCAGTGCCTGGGCAGAGCAAGGCTCCCATGCTGGCATACATCCAGCAGCGCCAGCAGCCACCACTGTCCCACGTAGGTGACGACCAAAATGGGATGATCCTGTTGAAACCCAAGTCTGGAAACATTGCCTACCGACTGCCACATGGCCAGGTGAATGTCCTGAATTACCTTTGCTCAGTAGCAGATTTAAGGTTGTTGGGTAGGTAAGGCTGTCGTGCAGATTCCTTGGTATAGTTTCAAATGATTTCATTGATTTTTAAAGAGAAAAATCCTATATACAAGAATCTTAGACAACAATCATGAGGTCTTTTTTCCACTGGGGACAGTTTTTAATAGTGGGTTCTAGGTCATGTAACATGTGATTTCCAGCTTAATTTACTTTGTGGGCAACAAATTATGTCGTGCTTAACAGAAGCTTCTACTTACAAAGATAAATAGATGCTTTATAAACTTTTGACTAAAATAACTCGTATAAAACTGTAGTGTTACACAGTGTTCTCAAAGAAGCTTTGATTTCTTTACCTTGTTTTTAGTCCCTACTTGTGTCAGAGTTGGCTGACTATTAAAAGACCTACTTTTGCAGAGAGGTGGAAGTGGGGGCTGCATTCGTGATTTCTTGAGTGTTCCATGGAGACTTTCAGTTCTATGGATTTTTATTGGTTAAGTCTCTGGGCATTGGAGAAGTATGGCATAGGAGAGAAATACATAATTAAGAACAAATAATGGTAATGTTTGTTTGCTTGAAGCATATGCTTCAGGTTTTTCTGTAACAGAAAATTCCAGATGGTGCTCCTTTGCCTTGTATAGAACTGTTACTACAGGTATGTTGCAGGTGAAAATTTCTGTAGTGGGTGGAAATATAGACTCATTGGGATTCTGTAACATGTACCTGCAATGCACATAAAAGAGGACTTGTTGAAAAAGAAGGTATTTGTTGCAAGGATTAAAGTTCCTCCAGCAAAAGCTGTTTGAGATCCAACTCTAGTCATATGTTCCCTCAACAAAACAGAAAACCTGTGAAAAAGCTCTGATTAATCTGATATAGACCACACCGGTGTACAAGTAGAAATTTGAGATCAATGTGTGTTTCATTAAAAAAAATGAATCTCTTTGAAAGCTGGCAGAAGTAACAGTCTAACAGCATTTTGATGGAAGAAGAAGGGTAGAGGCAATTGTGTGTGTCACATCTCCCCCTCACTGAAAAACACGAGGGTGACCTTGCATCTGCGCTGCCACTCTTGCACTGAGCTAACAGAAATACTCATGAAAGCTTTGGGAGGATTTCTCAAAAGCTTGCACACAGAACAACTTAGCACAGCATTCCTTATGTTTGGCTCATGATTCTTTATGGAATTGCAAAGTGAGAACCAGCAGCCAAATCCATTAGCTGAATGCTTAACTTGAACATAACATTTGTTCATGTAATTAGAGATGAGGCTGAACTGTGTTTTAAAATGATGAAAACTGTCAAATTTCAAAGGGATTTGCTGGTACTGAGAGGGTAGTATCAGATCTTGAACGATAATTGTTCCATGTTATTTTTGTTTATCCAAGTTCCTGTCTCAAAAAAAAAGCCAAAAAATGCAGACCTAAGAGAAACTAATAATATCAGACTTATACCTAGTAGTATATTTGTCTGTGGTGTATGGTGATGGTTGGATTGCTGGAAAAATACTTTAAGACCCATTTTGACCAGTGGAAGCCTTTTCCCCTTCACCTGCAAATAAATTCTCTGATGTTAAAAAAAACCCCAAACTTTAGGATGAGAGACAGAAACACTTGCAGAAGGAGATGTTGACAGAAGAGGCAGGATTTAATTAAATGTTTTGTACAAGAAAGATATAAAATGTAGTGTTTCAAAAACTGCTACCAAAGTAAACTGAAGCTGGGGTGTTTGAAGTGCAGCTTTGTAACTGCCTGGAAAAAAGCACACAGAGCTATACTCACCTGTTTGAGTTGGTAATTGGGAAGTACTTTGAGACAGAAGTTAAATTCTAAATATTGTGGAGCTTCTGACCCTAACTCCAAAGTGGCAGTTCTGTGTCTGGCACTGTAGAGATGAGTGTTTGATTGTCTTTAATTAGCTGAACTTCCATAAGAAGTTTCACAGGTGAAGAAGTTACTGCATTTTTGTAACTTCTGTCACTTTTCCTATGTTCTTCAGGATCAGAACCCTGCTCCTGCTGTTCCTCGTGTTCCTGTTTCTGTCCCAGGCCCTGGGGTGGGTGCCCAGGCTCCGAATGTCTCCCTGGCAGGTAACCACAGCAACTCAGCTTACCAGCAGCAAGCAGCAGTGATGAAGCAACACCAAATTCTGATGGACCAGCAGAAGCAGAGAGAGCAGCAACAAAAGCACCTGCTCATGGAGCAACAGAAGCAGCAATTCCTAATGGAACAGAGGCAGCAGCATTTGCTGGCAGAACAGGTGAGCTATCTGTTTTGTTTTTTTTAAAAAAATTTGTGCTGCTTTGCTTTGGTGCATGAAATAGCGCTTGATGTTTTAGAATCAGAGAATAGTTTAGTTGGGAAGGACCTTAAAAATCATCTCAGTTCCAACTGCTCTGCCATGGGTGGGGACACCTTCCACTAGACGCGGTTGCTCCAAGCTCCATGCAACCTGGCCTTGAAACATATCCAGGGCTGGGGCAGCCACAGATTCTCTGAGCAACCTGTTCCAATGCCTGGCCACATTCACAGTAAATAATTTCTTCCTAATATTTAATCTGAACCTAACCTCCTTCAGATGGAGGTCTTGGATTCCCCCTTGCTCTATCACTTCATGCCCTTTTGAGACACCTTCTCCCTCCAGCCTTCTTGTAAGCCCCCTTTAGGTACTGAAAACTGCTCTAAGGTCTCCCTGCCAATCAGCTGCCCTTTAAGAAAGAAGGAAATGATAGTCTCCTCTGAAGTGAAAATGAATGAAAGCCTGTTTTGTGGGGAAGGTTGTAGTAGAATATGCAGGATTGTGGAGCTATGGCTGTACCAAGTCCTAGCCAGTGGCTCTTTTATCATGTGGAGGCATCCTGATATAATTGAGGTCTCAATAGGGGTGACAGAAAAAAACCCCTCAGCTCTGGAGCCAGTGTAGACAAAACATAGTAATGTGGTTGGCAGTATATGAGTGTTGGTAAATATATGTTTTTGATATTTGGGTTAAAACAATTTGGACTAAGGGAATACTGGGGGGGAATTAAATTATGAAAGACTGAAAGAAAATGCCCAAATCATCAGTAAAATCATGTCTTCTCTATGAGTTATGTGATCTGTAAGCTTAGAATATCTTTTAGTAAATCAGTCAGTCTTTGGTGACATGTATGTTAATATCAAACATCAAAGACAAGTAATCATTACTCTCCAAAATGTTAACAAACAGGTATTCTTTGAGAGCAGGTGGGGAGAAAGGAAATGTGGGGTGTGACCTCCTACTTGTGTTTTTGCATGTCTAGTGGATGGGGATTATTACAGCTTTGTTAGAGCTCTTAGAGTTGTGGCCCAGTGGGTTTCCTTAGGATAACAATGGACCTAACAGGTGTCAGATCTCTGTGAACAGTGGGGAGGTGATAAGAAGCATATCTCAAACACAGCATTGAAATTTTTTTTCCTACCTATTTGCTTCTGCTTTGCCAGCACATGTTGCTGCAGTAAATATCAGTATTATGAAAATACTTAGTTCGTGTCCTAGTTATGGTAACTACAGCTAACTTCTGTAATTTCCATTTTTCTATAGTGATGCTGGGACTCTGGTCCCAAATAAGGAGCGACTTTGCCTTGGAGCTGAACAGCTTTAGATACTACATTTGCCACATTTATTGGCCTTCTGCTGCCTAGTCAATCTAGGTCATGTTAGCATTCTGATTTGATATTTATTTCTTTGGATATACATGATGCTGGATGCAATTTTACAAAAAGATTCCTGAATCCGCTGATGTCTACTTTGCAGGAGATTTGTAGTTTCAGACAGCTCCAGTGTCATTCTCTGCCACTATAAATTGGTCTTTTCACTTGGCATTCTGTGTATTTTATTGTTTTTCCCGCAAGCCAGGTTCTGCAGTTCTTGGTTTCTCTCAGAGCTGTGGCATCCGTGGTCAGCCTGTTTCAGGTCTGACTGGTCCTGCAAGCAGCAGGTCCTCTGTGGAGCAGCCTGCCCTCTTCATTCCTGTGCGTGTCTCAACAGCTTCTCGGCTGGAGACATTTGGGAAGGTGGTAGCGATGTGTATCTGCTGTTTGTTACATTGCACCAGTCTCTGTAAAGGCTTCTGGCTTGTGTCTTTACCGCAATACTCCTGGAAGGGCATTTTTGTCCACTGCTGTGCTCTGTGTAACTTTTTGGTTAAGTAGGTAGTTCTGCATTGTATCACTACTTGACTATGTCAGAATTTCAGTCTGGCTGAAGGTATCTGAGCAATGGAGACAGAAATGCTTTGCCTGATACATTTCATATTGTAAAAGCAACAGGCTGGCTGTTAATACTGTCAAAATCTGAATCTACTGTCACTACATCTACATTCCCCTCAAGACTTTACATTTCATTTTCACCCAAAGTTTCCTAATAGAAATTTTTCTTGGTTTATTTTTCAAATGGTTTGATCATAAAGTAGATATGGGTGGAATCTGCTTTTATTTTAAAGAGGCACAATTATTTTGTGTTGTGAGTAGGGTTTGTTTCAGTTGAGCAGTGCATTGGTATGAAAGTGGTTTGAAACAATAGTTGAAAACCTTGTATCTGAAATGACTGTAGGGCTGCAGAAGCCCCTTTGATTACCAGCTGTGCATAGAAGTATGCAGATGGCTTGGTTTTATCCAAGATAGCCCTTGGAAAAAGCTTGATCTATTTTCAAATTATCTTGCATTGTGCCTTTCTTAGGAGAAGCAGCGGCAGCAGCAGGAGCAGCAGCTGCAGCGGCATCTGACACGGCCTCCTCCCCAGTACCAGGATCAACCACAGAATCCATACCAGCAGCAGGTTGGACAGTTCACAGGTGAGTAAACATGGCAATTGAAATAATAGCAGGAGAAATACCAGGAGTGAGAAACAAAGTGGCTTCAAATTTCCTGGATTGGATAGCTTTTAATTAATTTATTATATGTCACTCTGCCTCTAAAGCTCTTAACTTATACTCTTATTCAGTTGCAAATTAACAGCTTCCCTGGTCACAGGTATCTGGGACAACTTAAGCTTCTGATTCTTACTGTTGTTTGGGAAATGAATAAAAATTTTAATTACCTTCATTGTTCTACATGCTTTTTTTATACATCTATTTCATTGTGCAGGTTGGAAATTCTCTCTGTCTTTGATATATTAAGATTCAGAGGATTTTTTTTCTGAAGACTGACATCACTACTCCCTGTATCTATCACAGGCCTTCATTAAAGAAAAATAAGTGGTGTATTATTTCTCTCATCTCTAGGATGAGTTTAAAGTCTCTAACATTTTTATCTCTGATACCTTTAAAAAGGAATGCAGTTTGAATTCTCTTCATTACATGTTAAGTGTCATATGTGGGTTTTTTTGGATGAGAAGCAGCTTAGTATGTCTGTAGGGTATTAATTCTGGTAAATAAAAGATGTTGTAACTGTTTAGCCAGAATAGCTTCAAAAATGTGAAAGAATTGGAGTACAATAAGAGCTCATCTTTTTGCCTTAAAAGCTGTTGCTTGATGGGGCATCAAGAAGCCAGTTGTCTTTTTTTTTATAAACCTTGAGTACAAGAAAATTTCCCTTCATTTTGTTTTCTTACTCTCCATGTTCCTGTAGAAATAAATACTGGAGGGGGAAGATGCAAATGGAAATGTAATACACTCACCCTGTCGGTGTTCATGCCTGTGCAGTGTCAAGTGCAGCTACAACTGGGTTTTGTTACTTAACTGAAAAAACTCAATGCCCATACAAAAGGATTGTGTGCTAACACAGGGATCAGTAGCATCCTTCAAGTACTGCACTGAAATATTTATCTTGCCACTTTTCCACAGAAAGATAAGCATACAACTGTTAGAGTAGGTTTTGCTATAATGAACATCACTACTATTAAAAATAATTTTTATTGTAATGATGATTGTAACTATTTTTTTGCACTTTAAATCCTGATATGTGTGCTGTCTCTTTGTTGTTAATATTGTCATAGGAAGACTCTTCCCCCACCCATCCACTCCCTCGACACTGATGTTTTTGCAATATGCTTTGTTGATAATTAATTCAACATAATTTGAATTCTGTTTGAATTTATTTTGATAACTCTGTTTTTATTCAAATACAATATTAGTAATAATGGAGAGCCAATACTCCTCAGCTATCATAAAATGTAAAAAAACCCTGCAGCTTACTTTTGGTTTTGAAAATTGAAAAATTTTTAGTGTAGGTAGATTTCCCCTGATTGACTGTAAGGAGTGTGGGGTGTGTTACATGCACTACGCTTTACAGAGCTTTTCTGCTTTTTTTCCTTCAAATAGGGGGCTGTTTCTCCTACAAGGAGAAATTTTAAACTCAGAATTTACAATAACAAAGGACTGTATTTGGTTTGCTGAGAAGACATTTTTCCAAATCACCTTGCTTGGCTATCAGCACTGCATATTAACATAGTGAATGCTTCACTGTGGAAATCCAAAAGATACGTGACCAAAAATTTCTGAATTAGATATTACTATATTAGATAAATTGAAGATATTCCTGGAATTGGGAAAACGCAGAACTGGCAACCCTACAGTTGTGTGATAAGAGATGCACTCTTGTGTATTCATTTAATGACTGACTCTACTGTATATGTGTGTGCAGTAAGAAGTATTTTTTAACAGCTTAGTACATTGTGCATGCACTTCAAAGTATGTGTTTACCTTTGTTCACAAAGAAATATCAGAGTCCTGCCTTTAAAGTCATATTTTTTTTAAAATTAATGTTGCTGAACTCTTAGAAGTGGTATTCAGATTTATTTAGGACATTGGCATATCTGTGTTTGAGATCAAGGTAGAGGTGCTAATTGGAGCAACAGTTAACTCTTTAATTAAAAACTCCTGCTCTCTCTGTGTTGCTTGCAGAGGTCAGTTTAGACAAATGTAGCTGCACCTCTCTTGTGGGTTATTGTGCCTACAGGCCTGGTTTGGCTCTGGTTGAACCTGAGGTATTAGATATCCAAAATATTTCTTTGTATTTCAGGGTCATCTTCAGCCATGCCTGGGGTCAGTAATTTAGGACAGTCCAGCTCCGGCAGTCCACGGATGTTTCCTCAGAGCCAGAACATGATTCAGATGGGACCTGGCCACGCTCCTGTTGCTCCACTGCAGTCGGGCTCCAGCCAGCAGGAGCGGGGAGTGTCTCAGTACCCCAGCATGCAGAACATGCAGCGTGGAGGGTTGTACAACCTGGCTACTGGCATGACCCAGATGGTTCCCCAGCACACGACTCCCAGTGCCAATGGACAGACTCCGATGCAGAGACAGGGCAGCCTGGGCCAGGGCGCTGCTGTTCCTGCTGCCTATGGGCAGAACACCTTACCAAACTCAAATATTTCTCAGCAGCACAATAAAGGTGCACTGAATCCAACCTTGTCAAAGCCACAGATGGCAAGAGTACCAGCTGCTATGGGGGCTCAAAATCCATCTTGGCAACACCAAGGTATCCCTAATATTAACAACCAGACACAAGCAAACAGTGGCTTAGGACCGTTTACAGCCAACTCCTCTTTCCACATGCAGCAAACACATCTAAAGATGTCCAACCAGCAGTTTGCCCAGGGAATGCCTCAGGTAAGCCTAAGCACCAGCAGGCCCATGACCTCGATGAACGCTGCCGTCTCTGGGCAGATGCTGTCGTCCTCTTTGGGAGCGCAGCCGCGGACAAACCCACCCGCACAGCAGCAGGTACCCTCACAGCAAGTCTTGCCTGGCATGAACCAGACTGTTCCAGACCTGAATGCTTTCAACCAGAACCCAAATCAGCAAATTCCCAACAGAGGAAACCTGCACTGTAACCAAGGGTACTCTGTGAGGACGACCAGTCAGGAGCTGCCTTTCGCCTACAGCGGCCAGTCAGGCAATAATGGACTTCAGAACTTAACTGGTGACACAGATCTGATAGACTCTTTGCTGAAAAACAGGACTTCAGAGGAGTGGATGAACGATTTGGATGAGTTGTTAGGAACTCATTAAAATGGGGCCGGGGGCGAGGGTTCTACTTTTTTTAATTATTTCATGAGATATAAACAACTCTTGGACCAAAAAACCTGTGGCATTGAGGAGACTTGCAGGCATTAGAGGTAAATGGTTGGGAAAAAGACTGGAGCTGCTTCTCAATGAGTGTTGACACGTGGTCATGGCGCACCAAGCAGGTCTGCAGGAGGAGTGCGCTTTGTCTGCGGTCTCTGAGGAGTCGCACACTTGAACAGGTCAAAAAATACTGTGTCCTAGCCAGCCTTCCAGAAATCTCTTGCAGTGTTCTAAGACTAAATATTTTAATTATTTAAAAACAAAACAAAAATTCCACAGAAATAGTGCAGAAAGAACGCAAATAGTTGCACAAATTGTGTTTAGGGCTTAGTCTGCAGCTATTACTTGCAATAATTATTTGTTCATAGCTTGACATGCTGTTATAGTACTGTCCATCAAAGTTCTGATTTTTGTTTGAGAAGAGGCTGTATGCACCTGAGTATGCTTGCAAAATGTTTGGAACTGTTTCTTTTCCCCATTGCTGAAGCATGTGCCTGTACTCTCAATAAGCAAGTGGTATTTCACAGTAAATATTTCTAGATGCTGGTAATAGATGAAAGAAAGTATTAAAACTTGGCCAGTTAGTCTAGATAGTCATCTTCATAGGTTGTAGTCTTTTAAGCTGCAGTTTGCACTCTGTTGTAGAGAGGCACAGTTCTTGGCTTGTACCTTGCTGTGTTTAGAGGGGGAATTTCTTATGGGAGAACTTTTAAACTATAGTAGGTTTAACATGAATTGTAAAGCCATTTACTTTGCACCTGTTTCTTCATAACTTATTTCCAAAGGTAGTTGTATTTAAATGAAGGCTTTGCTTCATGACAGCTCATCTAGTTTTCTTTGTTGTAAAAAGTAAAACTAACCTTTGAGATCAGTTCATCCCCCAAAGTTAGCAATGAGCACAAGACTTTGTCACTTCAGGATAAAAATGAGGAAAGAAGAATTTGGCTGGAGGTGGAAAGTCCTTATTAGCAATAATAGCACAGGCAGCCTGGGAGAATACTTGTATCAGGGTTGCTCCAATGTGGAAGTCTCCCCCTTAAATGCTTTGTTTTTTTAATACTGGCTTACAAGTTTGATAATCTTTCTATAGACTGGTGGATTTACTTTTTTAATATCCCTTGAAGCAGATGCTGTTCTTCAGCTCAGCCCAAGGAGACCTCTTACCATATGTTGGGGTTGGTCCCAGAAAGGACAAAAACCACAATGGGAACAGTCACTGTTCCAAAGTCCTTACTCTCTACCAAAAAAAAAAAAAAAATCCCTTATCCACCAACAAACCACCTTGCCTTAACGTTTATTTTAAAATGAAAATAAAGTTGAAAGCTTTTGTTTTAAATGCACAAATACCTCTTCCCTTTCTAAATCCACTTTCTTGGAAAACTCCTCTAAACTTTCTAACCAAACCCAGCATTGTGACTTAAAAGCAATTTCCTTCAAGACAGACTGACTTCTCCAGGAGTTTTCTGCATTGCAGAATTGTGAGAGAGGGTTTTTTCCAGAGGAGGTGAAGGGAAGTGAAAGATATCATTGGTTTCAAAGAAGGAAAATATTTTACTGTATCTGCAGCTCCTTTATGAGACAATTTGCACTTTTGAAAACTGCTTTTTTAACACTAATACTTTAACCCTTTCCAAATATGCATGGAACATGGTTTGTCCAGCACACTTAGCTAGTGTGGATGAATTCCGCTCTGTTGATCAGATTTGCTGTTTTATCATGTTGAACTGTTGATGAAAGATGTGCATTGATCAGTGGATCCCACCTTTGAACAGTGGATGAAATTTCACTGAAGCAGGCTTAATCCCTCCTAGAGCTTTTGAAAAGATAATATAAAGATTGTCTTTGGATGGGAAGACGAAGGTGTTGGTGACTTTGGTTGTTGACACTTCAGATATTTTCTAGAATAAGTAGTTGAGATGCAAATAACTGATGCTAGCTTTTCTCATATTGGCAATCTAAGAAAAGAGCTAGTGAGCTTGGTTTACCATTAAGTTAAACCAAAAACTGGTCCAAGGTAAGTGTCATTAGAAGAATATAGATATAAACTAGCAATGGCAGGGGAAGGAGTGTTTGCTGTATTTTTAATTTTAAGGGTTAACTTTGCACCAGTGTGCCTTCCCTTCCTGTCAGGGGTGCTTGGGACCTCAATTTCAAGTGACATCCTTCCATGTCACTGTTTTTTTCTCCCCCTTACAAACACTTGACAGAAATAACAGGGTAGTAGGATTCAGCTTCTCTTTCTCCCTGTTTAGGATGTGGTGAAATCTGCTCTGTTTTCCAGTAGATTTTGCACACAGACTTTGTTCTGAATAAGTCAAAATACAATCCATCCAGTTGTGATTTCTTAATTGGAGGAAAAGAACATCTGCTGTTTGCATTATTACTACCAAAAAGGCAATCCAGTGAAATATCCAGGAAAATGCAGGTGTGCTCTTTCCTCCACTGTTTCTGGAAGCTAAGGTGGATATTGCTCTGCTTGACCAGAGGGTTTGTTCAGGAAGGTATCTGGGTTTGATGACAGGGCCTCTTCATGGTACTGTTGGAGTAAAATTAGGTGTGACTCTAGACAAACTGGCTTACAGTGCCCATTGGTCTCCGTGTGTGGACAGGATCCAAAGAGCCCCTGGCTCTGCCTTTGGTCCCTGTGCACAGAGCGCGGTCGGAGCGTTGGGAACGCGGTGCCACTGGAACAAGGTTGGAACAGTTCAATGGAAATGAAAATTTGGATTTAATGTATGTGGGTGCATGGGCAGGGCTGGGCTCTGCCCTGGTGCCCTGTAACGTCACTGTCTGTGTCTGCACTCGGGCTTTCCATTTGCTGCAGCTTCAGAGCAATAAAACCAATCTCCCCTGAACTGAACCCAGCCGGCCGCCCATGGCTTTATTTATAAACTGCGGTTTTGGTTGGGCAGGCAAGGTGAGAGTGTCACTGTGCAACATCCACTGCCTTCCAAAAACCACGATCCAATTGAAAAGGGTGCTCAAAATTTTGTTATACACATTTCCTTTGTGTAAATAAATGTTTACAATTTTATATTAAAGATTTGAATAAGAGTTAGATCTTCTGACTGTATATTTTTTACTTTTTATAGATTTTAAAACTATAATTCTTTATATATGTGCTTGGGGGGTATTATGGTAAGTTTTATGCTTGTAAATGGAGAACAGTTGAATTTGATGCTAACCTTTATGAATTTTTGTCATTGAAATGTATAAAGAGTCCATTAATCCCCTTATTCTTTTACTACAATTACTGGTGCACACCAAAAAGAAATCCTTCACTTCTGTTTTATCATTATAAAATAAATATTTTGCTAGTGTATTAAATATACATGGTGTGACTTTATACATTTGCATGAACTGAGCAGAGTTCAGCGTTGTCATTCCTAGTGAGATGGTTCCTTCCCTTCATCCCAACACACAATTTTTGCTCAGCCTATTACTAAGCCTCAAATTCTGCTGCTGTGTCTTACCAATTCTTACGGTTTCAGAAAGTCCATTTAAACAGGCCAGAACTGGATAAAGGGTCCATAGAAAATGTAACTTTGAAAATCAGGCTTTATGCTACTCCCACTGCTTCCGGGCTTTTGTTTTTTTTCTGGAATGCATTGTAGGCCTTAAGCTGGGAAATTCAACTGCTGAGGTGATTGTTAGTAGTGAAAAAGATTTTCATAACTACCAAGACCTCACATGAGCAAAATTGGAGAGTTCCAAAATATGCCAATTCCCTCAGAATAACAGCATTTAGAAGCTCAAACTGGTTTCCTCAAGGCTTGTCTGATGCAGGCACATGGCATACACAGGAATCCAGCTGAGACCTGGGACTCGTGCTGCAGGCGGGAGCTGATGTTTCTGAACAAGGAACAAAGTACTGGCAGCAATGTAGGGAGGTCTTGGCATAAGGCTGGTGAAGTCCCACAGCCACTGCCCAGCTTTGGACATTGATGGGTCATTCTCCAAGCTTTGCAGCTGGTGTCATTTTGCAGTTGAGTTTGCAGCCCCAGCTCAGCCTCCAGGTTTCCTCACAGCATCCTGACTTACCCGAGTGTATTTTTAATATATTCTTACTCTACAAATTTTGTGTTCTGTTTGGGAGAGGAGGAGACCTGTAACTTCAGAAGTTTATAAAGAACCAAATGTAACAATCAGTAGCAGCCAGAATCAGCTGCTTTTAGTCCATGGGGAACCGTGAAGTTCCATTAATTTTTGCTTTATTGCCCCATTAAAATGCTGCATTTTAGTTATTGTTGAATGAAACAGAAATTTCCCAAACCATCCCCCACTGAAATGACATTTGTGGTTTTCCAAAGATTTTAAGGAGTCAGTGGCAGCTTGTCACGAACCTTTGCTCAGAAAGTAATTTGATTTTTTTTTTTCCTTGATGCCAGTGTTTTTCCTGAGAGTAATGGAAATCTGTAATGGGAGTGTTTTCTCAAGCCTGAATTTTTTGTTGAAATACGTTGTAAGGAGACCCCAGTAGTATTTCCCCTCTGACTTTTATATTGGACACCACAGATGAAATCTTTGGTCATCAATAGGTTCAGTTAAGGTTAAATTTTAGGTTTTAGTTCTATTTAGTCTGATTCTGCTGTACCTTGAAGAGTCTGAAGTCACATCATATGACTGTTTTTTTTAGAGAAAGGGAGTGGTTTTGCTATTCTACATGTGTGGTTATTTATAAAATGTGTAACATTGGATATTTAGTTCAATAACTTTCAACTTGATGAACTGTCACAATAGGGTTTTGAAGCAATGAAGAGGCAAACTAGAAAAAAATTGCTGTGTGTAGGTCTGGTACATGCACAAATTCTGTAGTGAGGGTTTGTGTGTGACTGAACAGACAGAAATGCAGTGGCTCAGCCACCAACATTAAGGGGAAAGCTTCCTCCTCTTCGATTTTAAAGTCAGAGTAGTCATCCATATAAAGTTGCTCAAAAACATAAAGGTAACTTTTTTGAACTGATACCTACTTTACTTTTGTGGAGCAGGGTGAAAAGTTACTCAGGGCTAAAACATTGCTGGTTTTCAAATTTTACATTTTACAGTTGATCTGATGTCAGTGAAACATTTCTCAGGGTCTGTGCATTTCTACATCCTATGCTGCCTTCAAAACTGAGAACTTTTATTTTTTATGTTAGCCAGGGAAAGGTTTGTACTGCTTAAAAACTTCAGAAAACTACTAAGGGTGAGTGAGTGCTAGAAAAGGACATGGTTCCTCTTTGGTAAACTTAAGAGTAGTAATTAGTAGGACAAAGTATCTGAATGTTCTGTTAAATTACAGAATCTGGTGACAGAATTAAGTCATTCCAGCTGGAGTGTATCAAATCTTTCGTGTGGTCAACTCCACTACTTGAAATAAGAGCAGAAGGTCAAGTCAATTATTTGTAAATCCCTGTTAATAATTTTTACAACCTTGCACATAATTGAGATGCTTCAGGGCTCATTAAAACCAGCAACAAAAGGGCTGGAAAGAATTCCATCATCTTTCCATTGCCAGCAACATATAATTCAATCGTAGTATAAAATCTGTAAATGTAATTAGAAGAATTTCACAGTTTGCTGATGTAAAATTCTTCCCTGCTCCATTGTTCAGCAAGAGGCACTTGGCTGGAATAGACATTTTCTAGTGGGTGGCTGCTTTGGAAAACCACGTGGTGTCGAGAGAGTTAATGTGAGTTAAGGTGTGGTGGAGGAAGCACCTGTGCTCAGAGGCAGCTCAGTGGGAGTGGGTGGTGATGGGAGAGAGAATTGGGAGAGCTGTACCCACCAGAACAGGCTGAGGTTCACTCCACAGTGAGCAGCATGAGAGATCAGATAGACCTGCTGGCCACAGTTACAGTGCTGGCTGTCTTGGAGCAAGGTAAATGTCCTTTGTACAACGCCAGTATTAAGGTAATTATGTTAAACTTTGTGGGAAGTGGTTCCTGTGTTTTTCTCTGAGTGTCTGTGGAGTGAAAGTCACTGTTTTCCAGCATGGTAAAATGATACAAATTTTTGGCTGTTCATGGCAGAAGTGTCGTGTCTGAAGGTAGTCATTACTTAACAGACTAAAATGATCCTCAAAGCCAGCAAGTAAAACTTTTACTTTTTGCTTAAAGCAATTTCAACATGATGTTGTTGAAGTGAACTAGTTTGTGATTGAATTTTAGCAGGTAATTTATAACCTGCAGTGGCTGGAGGTAGCCAAAATAAAGGCAGGTTGGTAAATGTGCTGCTGAGGAGGTCAGAGTACAGACAGACCTGGTGTGGATAGAGCAAGGAGCCTTGTGCACATAGGGGTTTCTGTGTGACCAATATCTTTGTGTGTTCATATGGCACAGAGGACAAGAGGGACTGAGAGCACAGTAATTTGGAAAATAATGCAGGTTCTGGTCAGAAATAGACACAGAACTCTTCAAAGGAACTCAGTGACTTCTAATTTAGATAGATGTGTTGTGTTTAGACCATTTAGAAGGAACAGTGTTGTTGCCAAACTCTTTTTGTGGGTCCTTTGGGTAAATTTTCTCCCCCTTGAGCTTCAGGACAATCTCTTCCCTGTCTGGGATGGGGACAGAGCCCCCATTTAATTACAATCTTCACAATTCTATAAAGGAAGGTTTGTGAGTTATATTATTACTGTATTAATGCACCATACAGCTATCACACCTCTGCTTACAAATGGGTGGGAATCCCTGAGCAGTGTCATGTGCTTTTGATGACATCAGATGATAAATCTCTTAATATAAGCATTGTTTAAAACAAAATATGCCACTTTAAAAATGGAGCTCAAGACGTCTGAATTTTCAGTAATTTCCACTCAAGTTCCACAGACATACCACCACTAAATGGAAGTAACTTTTGTACTGTGATTTTTTTTGTTGTTAAACTAAGTGGAGGTGGAGCAGGTGTTTAGTGCACAAAGACAAGACATGAAGAAAACTTGAAATTAAATTACAGAAATGCTGCTGAGCCCTTTTCCTTTAGGAAACTCAGCAGCAAATCCCAAGGTAGCAGTTTTGTCTTAAATATTTTTGTTTAATGAGAATTTCAAGTACTTTTTAAAGGTTGCAGCATTAAGTATTTTACTTTCCTGGCATACAAGCCAGGTGTGAAGCCAGCAGATAAATCCTATCTGTTTGATCAGATGAAGTATCCTGGTTTTATGATCTCTGCATGGGATGCCAAGGAGCAAAATCCTGTGTGTTTCCCTGTCCATTTACTCCTATGAAACACCTGTGCCTGTGTCACTGGCGTTCAGGGCTGTGCAGTGGCTTTCTCTGCTTGTTTTGAAAGGACATTCTGTAGGTGAGTTACAGGTCTGGGATTCACTCTGAGCAGGTGAGCACTGAAGCACGGACGTGGGCTATCCCTACAGACACTCCTCCATCACACCCTGGTGTAGGAGATGTAATTTAATGGCTGACCTTGGTACAGCGTTTTGGTTGATTTTTATGTTTCCTTTTGAATTTCCTGGCAGCCTGCAGTTTCCACATTCTTTCAAGTAACTCTCCCCTTTTTAATTTAGTCATTCTCAGTTTAGTGAAACTCTGAGTTTAGCACTCTTTAGATGTGTGCCCCAGCCTTGTGGTGAACATTGTACCACAGAGCAAAATTATTCTACTCCAGTTTTTTTCCCCTGCTCCTTTATTTTACAGCTTCAAAGCAAAGAAAACTTGTGCAATGTCTCTGTCAGGCCCCACAGGGCTTGTTTGCCAGGTTCACTCAAATGTGGCAGATAGCAGCTATGATATGATTTGACACGTTTGTGGACATAATCAAATAGAGAATGAAGAATATTTCCACTGAGGAGCAAAGTTCAGGGAGAGCTGAGCCCCTAAGCCACATGGGAGTCCACACAGGTGATTAACCTCGAGACATGAATCAAAAAAAAAAAATGGTTTGAAAGGTTCTGCAGAGTAGATTGAACTCTTTCTCGTGCTGAAAAGGCTCATGCAGTGTGGGTTTTTTCAACACCTCGTTCTGAGAAGTGTTTTTGTGGACTGATTCTTCATCCTTAGTTCTTCACCCTTACAGCAGGTTTGGGGAACAGCCAGCTGTCCTCCAACAGGCTCCTACTCCTCTTGGGTGGTTGTTTTGTATGTTACCCATCCCTAAGTGTCAGGGATCTGTGTAGGACTTGTCTGAATATTAGCCCCTGTTAGAAGCAAGATGTCAAGTGTAGAGCTGATGGAGAGGTTTGATGTAAAATGACTCTCACCCATCAGTCACAAGAATCCTACCTTAGGGAAGGTGCAGATGGCACAAAGCAGGATGAAGAGCATTGCCCAGTGCAGTTGAGTTTATGCCACAAGCCAGATCTGCTCATGATGCTGTAACTTCAGCTCAATCTGAGACTGGGATGAGACCCTGAGAGTATCAGGGAGGAAGGAGAGGTAACAGGATGGGTCGTGGTTGTATCTTATTCCCAGAGCTCTGCCAGCAGCTGCTGAATTCCCATTGCATATTACATCTCTGGATTCACAGAGGGAATGCTGTGTTGTGTCTTGCTGGACCTCTGGAGAAGGGTGACACACTCACCCATGATCAGCCTGCTACAAATGAATAAAAAGAGGAGAACATTCTTGTTTCCCCCCACTTTGCTCTGTCAGCACCTCTCATTTAGGGCTGGGTTGCTGTGAAAGACACCAGAACATGCTTAATTGTTCTTAAATGTGTTCTGAAAGGAATGGCTGTTCATATTTATGTTACTAAAACATTGTGATACACAAGTCACATAGCATCAGATTATTTACATTTCTAATTTCCCTCTACATATGTTCTAATGCTTTTCTGCAGGCACATGTCTTGTCTTTAATCTTGGAACATCTGTCCCTACTTCCCCTTCTCTATCCTGCTGTTCTGCTTTTATATTTGGTACAATAAGACTGTCCTCAAGGCAGGCCTTGCACCCTGGCTCCTTGTCTCTTTGTGCCATGCTCTAGAAATGTTGCTACGTGAGGACTTTGCTCACTCAAGTGTCTCAGTGACACCACCACAGGCCACCAAAGTAATTGTTTTTATAACTTAATTTTCTCCTATGTGAAAATAGGAGTTTTCAATAAAGGCAGCAATGTAGTAATACACCTAAATAAAACACACAGAGCATCAGCAATTGCTTGTGGGAATAGGAACTTTCAATAAATAGTGAAACACTCCAAATCTTCGTGTTAGCAAGTTTTCATTGTTTTGAAGTGACTTTCCATGTCCTTTACAAATTTACAAAGGACTGATGTAGCAGACACTGAGTCAGTGCCTTGGCTTAAATGTGGCACAGGCTGATTGCAGGTATGGGCAGCACCTGTGCTCCTTGAACTGCTGGAGCCTTGGGGCTGCCCTGCAGGAGTGAAGAGCAAGAAATAATCATCCTCTTCCCCATTTCCTTTTATTACCATGATTAAGAGCATCTCTAATTGACTTAATGATGTCCCAGTGCTGCTCTGTGACAGGGGCCATACTTTGCACCCACTAGAAACAGCAGAAAGTGTTGAACAGCATTCCCATCAGACTGGCTGATGGTGCACATGTACTCTAAACACAAAGTGCAAGATTAAGAAATAATTCTGTGACTCTCTGTGGACTTGGTAAGGTTTTATTGTGTTTGATCTGCTGGGCAGCAGCACTGAGGGCTCTGCTGGGTGTGAGATGATGCAAAGTGTCATCCAGAACTGGCACCCAGCTGGGATAACCAAACCTGAATTTAAAGCATGAGAGTGAAATAAATGGCATTTATTACAGGTCATGTGTGACAGCCCTGGACTGTGGACCTAGATCATATCAGCTCTTTCATTCTAACCACTTGCTTGATTCCAAGCCAGATAAAGCCTGGCTAAACAAACACTGCTGTTCTGTTACCATTCCTGTGTTCTGTTTTCAGCCTATTTTGCAATGCAGGTGATCTATGCCCGTCGGAAGTACAGGATTTCCCCTCCTGAAACAACAGGTCACCCTGAATTTGAGAGGACCTTCAGAGCTCAGTAAGATTTTAACTTTTTGTGGTGACTTTGTCTAGATAAGACTTGAGTCAGCTGTCACTGTTGGGAGAGACTGGTCCTCCTCCAGTCACCTTTCCACTTACTGCTGCTAATATTATATATTTTTTTCAATGCTTTGTGTGCAAAGGTCTGCATTTTGATTTGGAGCACTTTGGCTGGGGTGTTTCTGTCCATCCATGATAATTCTCCTTCTGGCATTGTGAGGCAGCCAAATCACAAATTAGTGGCCGTATGGAGGAGGTGCAGAGCATTCACAATTAGAATCATTAAATTTAATATTACAGTTGGCTCCAAATGGTGAGAGCAGCCAAAGCTTTATTAATAACCTGATATTTTCTTGTAATGTTTTGCTGTTGAATTGAAGCAAACAGCCTTGCTGGGCCCTTGAAGCTACAAGGGCATTTTAATTTTTTTCCCTTTCAGAAACCATTGTACTGTGAGAATCAGCACTTGCAGGCCCCTGCTGAGGGCTGTTTCTTTTTGCTCTGTTCCTATGGAGAGAGCAATGCTGGAGCTAAACTGGAAACGTTCACAGATCCCCTCAGCTTCCAGCAAGCACCAGATTCCCTCTTTCATCTCAGTCGTTCTGTTTTGTATGAGATTGAAAGGAATTGGCTGGAGCTGGTGTGAAGGGTAGCTCCAGCCCGGCACTAAATCCCAAACAAAGCAGCTGCGTTCCCTTGCCAGCGCACAGGAAACATTTGTGGAGTGACAAAAACACCAGCTTCAGTCCTTCTCTGGTGCCATGGCAGGCCAGCCTGCCTGGAGACATCAGCCTCTGCGAGCTGGGGAGCTGCTGATGTGGCTTCTAATTAAATACTTAACTATTAAGTGTGTGTTAACCAAGTCCTGCCATGGGCTACGGTGTTTTGGGAAGCCCTGGCTGTAATCAGTGGGGAAAGTGACCTTGGGGAACCTGGCCTTGAGAAGATACTGCTTCCTTGTGGGTTTTTCTTCTCTTTTCCCTGTGGAAGAGTGTATAAATGGATAATTTGATATACTGAAGAAAAAAAAATGGGAAAAAGTGGTATTGATGCATTACTCACTTGAAGAAACCTGGCAGCCTCCCCTCACTGAGGCTCAAACTGCATTTACAGAATAAGGTTCTTCAGACTTTTTCCAGCTCCCAGTCTGGCTCCATTCTCCAAAGGTTTGTACATTTTTGGCCAACATTAAGATTAAATTGCCTAGGGAATGGTAAAATGTGAGAGAAGCAAAACCAATGTCTTTAATAGCGCAGCTACTCTTGCAGAAAATCTGTATTTCTGTTACTAAAGGAAAAAGGAGGAAACCCAGCTGTAGATCTGATCACCTCCTGCTGAATTTTATCTGAGAGAAGGCTTCTTCTTGGAGTGTGACTTGTGTCACTCCCACATTTGGGCTGTGCTCACCCAAGGGGAGGAGAAGGCTTTCCCCCAGCAGCTGGAGGTGCAGTTGTCAGTGGTGGTTCTGTGTGTGGGATGGAGCCCATCGAGGGTCCAGCAGAGACAAATCTCTGTCTCAGTCATAGCTTGTCATTCCCAGGCCATGTGAATGAGGGAGAGGTGAATGCAGTGTGTTGTTTGGGTGCTTTTTTTCTCTACAATACAGATATTGGGTGTTCTTGACCACAGAAAAGGCCCCTTTCCCACAGCACAGTGATGGTTCTCATCAGCTCTTTTAGTTTGCTCTGATGTGAGTTTCCAATTCCCTTCTCCAGCCTTGGTTATCCAAGTTCTGATGTACAAGGAGGAAATTTTAATTCTCATCTCTGGTTCTCACCAGGGCAAACTGCTCAGAGTACTTCCCAATCTTCATTTCCCTCCTCTGGGTTGCTGGAATCTTCTTCCATCAAGGTAAGAGGGATGTGGGAGGGAACTCCCACCCAAACCACGTGAACAAACAAGAAAACTCCAGCCCCAAGTTAAATCCCATTGTGACTGAGGCATTGTTTCTGTGCCTCTGAGGCTCTCGTTCATGGAAAGCAAAGTTTTTCCTTTAGCTGGATTGACTGAGAAGTGCCCCGACTCCAGCCGGGAGCAGCTGAGCCCATTCCTGCCTGGGGGAGGGAGCACTGGCAGCCCTTGCTCCTTGGCTGGAGCCTGGTTGTTCCCCCATGCTGCTTCTCCTAGACAAGGTCAGGCTGTGCCAGGGTGGCAGCAGCTGAGGCAGAGCTATGTCAGAACAAGAAACCATAACCCAAACATTTACTCATCCACTGTCTATCCCTACCAAGTGAGCTCAGGGGATTTGGTTGCTGCAACAGAGAAGATGTGAGGAGAAACCACTCAAGGGAGCATTGCCAACCCAAGTCCCAGGGCAACTCTGTGGGGTAGAGAAGTTCATCCCTCACAAAAAGGGAAGGAAGGAAACCCATTTAAACTTCCACAGCGGTTTAAAGCCAAATCACTCTGTGTTTGGTTTTCTGGTCACGCCCCATCTGCTGGGGTGGCTGCTGGAATGCAGCTCCAGCAGTGTCCAGGGATCCCAAGCCCCAGCAGAGCTCTGCTGTCCCCACAGGTGTGACTGCAGCCTGTGGGCTCTTGTACCTCTACTCCCGCCTCAAGTACTTTCAGGGCTACGCCGTGGCTGCACAGGGACGGTAAGGACCTGACAGGACCTTGGGCACCCCAAACCAGCCCAGGGAGGCTGGGAGCAGGATGTGACCCCTGGAACAGGTTTCCTTCCCATGGGTGGGACTGCAGGCAGATTTTCACCACCTCCTCCTCCTCTGCTCCTGTCCCCATGTGCTCATGGCTGTCACCTCTTCCCTGACTGTCCCAAAGGAGGGTGGGGACTCACAGCCCTGCCCTGTGCCTTGTGTCCTGGCTGGGCTGGCAGGGCCTGATGGTGTTTTCTCCCTCCCAGGTTGGGACCGCTGTACACCAGTGCCTGGCTGCTCTGGGTGCTGGTGGGGCTGGCACTGGCTGGGCTCCTGGCACACTTCCTGTGGCTCAGCTCCTCCACAGGGATGGCAGCACTGGTGTGGCCTCTCCAGCTCCATGGTGCCTGGTGAGAGGGGCCACAGCTCTCCCAAAACCCAGTCTGCCCCTGGCACAGGGCAGCCAGGCATGTGGCACCATCAGAGAGAGAATATTTCCCTGGCTCTGCATTTCCTGCTGAAGGGAGGTGGATGCTGGCACTCCTTTGCTCTTCAGAGGTAATTTCCCTTCTAGAAAGCAACTGCTTTCCAGCCCCTGCCCCTGCTGAGGAGCTTCACTGCTGGGCTTTGTAGCACTGTCTGCTCTAAAATGCCTCTGGCTCTGCCTCATGGAGCACAGATTGACCCACATGCTGTTGTCTCTCCTCCTTACTGCTGTAATGATCTGTGTTGAAGAATCACACCATGGATAAACAAAAATAAATTATTTTGCTCACTAGAAATCACCTGTGATTGTCAAAGGTGCTCAGAGACTGGTGTAAGAACATCTGAGCTGGGGACTGGGTTTCATAGGAAAAGCTGCTGTGATTAACTGAAAAGGATGGGTAAGCTTGCCTAAAACCACATCCAAATACTGGGAGAAAAGCCTGACCCTAGTCCAAGTACTGAAATCTGTGTTTGACATTGCTTGAATGACCTTTACTTTGCCCCAGCTTCACTTACCACCCACCCTGCAACAGGACTTGGCTCTCCCTGGATTCCACCCTCTGCTGTGAACTTGGGGTTCACAGGTGCCTAAAGCAGCCCTGCTGCAAGTGACTCTCACTACTGAACCAAAGGCTTAAATTTAGCTTTTATTACAGTGCACATTGTTTTATATATTTATATAGAGAGATGTACTTGAAAAAATCAAACGTATCCAATAATAAAAAATACAGAACATTAAAGTAGTATAATGCATTCCAGTGTATAGCTGAAAGGACATTGGGATTTACACTAATCCCTACTATTTTTGAACTGGGCTACCTCTGCTTTTTTTTTTCCTTCCCCAAAAAACCCACATCAATCAATAACTGAAATAGTTATTTAAAAAAAGACAGTTTCTGCACTCCATCTCAAGGCATGAAGACACTGGAGACTTCACCATGAGTTAAGGGGCTGTGTTCAATGCTGGCAGGCACAGTGTGGCATATTTTATTTTTTTGTTTTTCCCTGCCATAATCACAGCTCCAACCCCTTTGGATTCATTCCTCCTCTGCTGAAGGAGGGTCAGTCTTTGCCCTCACTTAATCCTCAGCTGTGGCCAGAACTGCTGCCTGGGAGAGGGCAAGGCAGACCTCGGTCCCAGCACGCCAGTGGGGTCAGCTGGCAGGACTCAGTGTCACCTGCTCTGTCCCCAAATACAGCCAAAGATTGCCCTGTCCGGGGCTGAAGGTGCTTTTTGTCCCCGCTCTTGCTAAAGCTCGTCCCAACCCCAAACGGTCCCGTGTCCGTGTGTCACCCCGAGGGAGCGGAGCAAAGCCACCCCTCTGCACAGGGGGTTGGGTTCTGCTTTTTGCTCCTCTCCAGGAGCAGTTGATGCCCGTCCTGGCCCCGCAGCCCCGTGGGGAGGGTGGGGCTGGCACAGCAGCAGCAGCAGCTTGGCCGTGGTCTGTCGGCAGTGCCGCCTCCAGCAGCCGGCCCTGCGCTGTCCTGGTCCGGGCAAGGCGCCACGGGGAGGAGGGAGCAGGACCAGGGATCCATGAGTGTGTCCCTTCTGCCTCATGCCTGTTTCACTCTGCTTTTTTGATAAAAATCTGAAAGAAGAGAGGGGTGGGATCAGAGTGACGAGCAGAGCAGGGCAGGGGCAGGGAGGTGCTGAGGGAGCTTGGCTTACCTCGCTCAGGATGATCCACACCGGGGAGTCGCTCTGGATGGACAGCCTGATGGCCTCCAGTGGCCCAAAAGATGGGTCCACCTCACCCTCTGCAACGCCCTTGGAGAATGAGCCTGGTGGGGAGAGCACATGGCTGATACAGGGATGGTTCTCTGGCATTGCCCCTCTACTTCCCCTCTCTCCCAGGGCACCCCCAACAGCCCCAGCAGTCCCTGCCTGTGGCTCCCCAACACAAAACAGGCTAAAAACCAGCAGCATGGATGGCAATATAGTGCACAATGCCACACTTTGGAGAACAAAAATCAGGTAAACAGAACAAAATGTATTTGGAGTATTTGGCAACATATCACTGCTGTGCAAAAGGGGACATAGTGGCCTGACATGCTTTTTGGTTGTGATTTTTTTGTGAAAATGCAACTGAGAGAAACCAGCCAGCATGCAGAGGAATGAGAAAATGGCAAAACATTGCATGTGCCAGGAAATTTTTCTTTTATTTGTCTACTTTAAAAAAAATGACATCTTAGCAGGGACACCAGGGCTGTATCACACACTGGCAGGTCTCTGGAGGCTGCAATTGCTCGTTCTTGTCCAAGGGCAAAGAAAGCACTAAAACAAGCTCAGGTGGCAAGAGACAAAGTCTGACCTGCAAGTGGTGTGAGTACAGAGATGGCAAAACTGTCTGTGGTGGAGGTTTTTAACCCCAGGGTAAGCAAACTAATAATCTGCATCATTTGGTCCCAGCTCTGAGCAGAAATGCAGGACTGAAAACTATCTGAGGAGGACAACCTGGTCTAAGAGCAAGGGCAGTGGAGGAGAGGAGACAATGACAATTAAATCCTATTCCAACCTGGCTCCTGGCTAGCAGAAATTACTCTTTGCCAAGCAAACAGCTCTAAGGTTCTTGACTGACATGCAGGTGAGGACAATGGACTGTGTTATCAAAGCCAGCAGGCACTTCACCACCCCACACCCCGCTGTACCTATCTGGATGTAGCCATCCGCTGTCCTGCGGTATTTGACCACTGTGCCTCTTCCCTCCTGCAAGGCTTCCTTATCTGACTGTAGACTCTGCAGAAAGAGAGGAGGTTTGTGCAAGGCCAGAGGCAAGAATCATCCAAAAGCCCCAAGGAAAAGCAGCAACCCCAGAGCTTTCCTTGCCAGTAAACCCTGGCATCTCATCCCGTAGCTGGCACTCTGAGATACATGCCCAAAACAAGAGGACAGTTGCAGTCCTCACACTGCTGTTTTGACTGTGCCATTCTGGCTTCATCCCCTCCTCTGCAGCCACCCCACCCACTGGAGCATCCCCTCTGCAGGCAGGGAGGGCTCACACAGCTGTGCTCAGCAAAGCACCCCGCTCCTGAGCTGGCATCACACCAGACATGACCCTCTGGCTTCCTGCCAGCACCTGTAAGAGGCACTCGAATCTTGTAAAGATTTTCCTGAGGGCTTTAAGCAGTTCCCTCCTCTCAAGCCTCTTTTGCTTCCCACTCCACCCTCACCTCAATCAAGCACTTACGTCAAACGGCAGAACCTCCACAGTAGTGTTGAAGAGTTTATCTTCTGGGTGCTCGATGTTCCCGCTGCGGAAGAAGAACCTGTGACAGAGAGCACATCCACAGAAAGGCACACTCAGCGAGGGGGCACGTGATGGCTTTCACCCCATCTGAACCATCAAACAGCTCAACCTAAAGGCACCTTCCCAAAGAGCCCACGGCACGATTTGGCAGGAGACTTTCTGTGCCAGACCAGCTAAACCACGGACTGCTCACAAGCACAGGAAAGGAAAGGGCTCTGCCAAAGGCAGCCCCACTGAGAAAGGGTCAAATTATCCTTCCCCTGGAAGAGCACTGCTCTCTGCTCCTGGGCAGCCAAGCAGGAGGGAGCAAGAACCCCTGTTTAAATTGCCAGAAGAGCAAAAGTCAAATGCCTCCAGATGCTCAGGGCTGTCCCCACACCCCGCTGACCCCTCCAGCACTGGCCTTTCAATACGGAGCGGTTTGAAGAATCGGAATCGGATGAAGTCCCCGGCAGTGGGAGTGAAGGCCCAGAAGAAGTCCTCCCGCAGGTAAGCCTTCTCCAAGGTGAAGTGCTGGTAGGTTTTCAGGCTGGTGCTCACCTCGGCAGGAGGGTTGACGTGCTCTTTCCGCAGTGCCTGTTTTCCAAAGTCCTTGTCCTTGGTGGGCACAAAGCAAAAGGGCAGAGAAGGGCTGTGAGCTGCTCTGGCCCGCGAGGAACCAGGATGCCAGCTAAAAGGCACTGCAAATTTAAATTCTGTGATTTGCAGAGCACAGCAGGATGAGAGATGGAAGTAATTTGGGCAAGGCATCAGACAGGGGAATGTGCGACACTGCTTCAGGAGAGACAGCTCAGAGAAACACCCCAGCTCTGTGCTCTGATCCAGCACACCAAGGAGCCTTTCATTGTCCAAATGTCCCTGAACGCCTGTCCCTGCCCCAGGAGCTCTGGAAACAGTCTTTACACTTGAGGAGAGAGCAGCTGGGAGGCTGACAATAGCATAAAATGACTGGATTACATGGCCTGACAACAATGCACTGTGATACAAACTGGATTATACCATCCATTTCCCCAGGGATCACATAGACAGCACAGCCCAGGGATGTCTGTCCATGGGTTCTGCGCTTGTAGTTGTGGGAAGCTGCATTTTGTTCATGTTTAAACACACATCAACAATTCCAGTCTTATACAGTGAGTTATATTTGCCTATAACTAAATCCCAGGAGTGGATTGGGAAGGACCAACCCAGGAGTCATCTCTCCAAGGTTTTTCAGTAGATTCTTCAAAGTCACTTGCCTGGACCATGGTCTTGTACTCAGGATGAGTGTCCAGGACTGGTACAAAGGCTTAAAATCTTGCAGTGACTCTTGGTGCATGTCACTGCTATTCTGAGGAGCAGGAGCTACCTGAGCTCATTGTAATTCAGAATAAAACACAACCACTTCAGAGAAATCCAGCTGTCACCAGCCGCTATCACTGATGTCCCCACCCAAAAGCAGTCAGTTCCTGATGCAGCCTGGACACAGAGCTGGTACCCACCTTCAGCTTCTGTATCTTCCCAGCCAAGGAGGAGTGGGTTCCCACGTGCTGGAAAAGCGAGGGCTTGAAGCGGATCCTCAGGTTTGCCTTCTGCCTGTCACAGTGTTTCTGAAAGGAGACAGCCCCACAGTGCCCCAGGCTCAAACCCCTGCAGGCCACTGTGGCCCACAAGACAGATGGACAAGGGCACAAGGAGTGACAGATAACCCTGTCTCCCATCTCTGTGCCCTTCTGTGATATTTAAGCTCTAATCTGGCAGGAGGGCTTTTAACCACACTCTGGAGAAACCAGACCATGACTCTCTCACCCCCCAGGCTCTGCTGGGCAGGGTCCAGGTTTAAGTGCCAAATTTCTCCTTGTCAAGCATAGCTAAGAACGCTGAGCAAATCCCCTCTGTGCTGTCAGGGAGGAACAGCCAGAGAACTGAGTTTCCTTTGCTCTTGGCTTACTGGGAAAGCCTTTTTCCTACAGCTCAGAGCTTGGGATCTCTGATGTCTGAAGGTACAGTGATCCTGGGATGAGCCCAGGTGAACAGGTACCAAGTGTGGGCTCTCCCTGGATGGGCAGTTCCCAGTTTGCTGGCAGGAGCTGTGAGCAGATGTACAGCACGTGCCATCGTCAGAGCTGCTGGGCTGTTTCACGCCTATCCACCACATAAATAAACTTGGAGATGCCACTGCCATCCTGGCAGTGATTTACCATGGAGTGGAGGGAGAGAGACGATGGAGAGGGAATAAAGGACAAAAGGGAAAATCACTGAGAGCGTGGGAAAATGAGAACTCATGTTTTAAAATAGCTCATTTCTCTCAGTTTGCAGGAGCAGGACAAAAATACAGGTTAAAAGCTGTATGGAGAGGGTATTTGTTATCCAACTTTGGCTTTTTCCAAGAAAAGAAATGCATGCACATCCCTAATGCCATCTGCTCTTGCAGCCTCCCACCCAGCAGAAATCCCATTGCTGGATGCCTGGAACAGACAGGGTGTCACACCAAGCCCCACCACAGGCCTGGAGCTGGGAAATTCCAGGCATGACCCCTGCGAGCTGCAAAAGAGATAATCCCCTCACGTTACATTAGAAAGAGATAATCCGGCTCACGTTACATTAGAAAATTAAAACGAGCCACACTAATGGGACAGACCCTACTCACTGCCAGCAGCTCTGGATGCAACTCCATCATGGCTATCTCACTCTGGGGAGAGGAGGAAGAAGGGGAATGGAGGCAGCAACAGCAACTCCTGATTTATCTTTTCTTGCACTGCTAAAGAAACATTTCCTGAAAGCAGCCTTGTCACAGACAAGCCAGGAGGGGGAATAGCTCGGTTGGTGGTAAGAAGGTCATCCTTTCACACAGCTCTACCCCAGGTAAATCTAAAATTAGTTAAAAAAGAAGGTGCAAAATATACCTAGAGCAGGCAAAGCACTTACCAAAAGCTCAGGTCAAACAAACTTTCAATCAAAAAGATAAATCCTCCCCGCTACCAATTTGATTCTGCACAGTGGGATTTACAAGAGAAAGTCATGTTTGAAAGGGCGCTGTGCAGAGTTAATCATGCAAACAGTGGGGGAAAGGAGCCAGAAATCCACATGGAAAGTAGGTTAATTTTTAAAAAGGCAACATGTTTAAGAGGTTTGTGGTTTCCCCTGAGAAAACCTTGGTTCCATCAGGTAGGAAAAGATGAGCACAGATGAGTTAAGAAGAAGATGATCCTGCACAGCAGGATCTGCATTTAATCAGTGCTCAAGCTGAGGATTTTGAAGGTGGGGGCACAGACAGCAGCATCATTCCCAGCTCCATCCCAGCATCCCACCCATCCGGCTTCACCCACAGCTGTGTGGACTGTGGGGTTGCCAGACAGTCCTGGGGACTGCTCTGTCACACCTCAGCACATGGTTTGAACTGCCAGGAGGGTTCAAGGGACATCATCTGACATTGGTCCTGCTGCACAAGGGGTACTGGAGCCGATGCCATGTCCTCTGCCAGGGATCAGGCCAAATTAAACCACAACCTTGCCCCAACTCTGCAGAGGTCTGAGGATGGTCCATCCCCCCAGCACACAAATACAATACTAATTCCCAGAGTGACCGCTTGGTGTGGCATTTATCACAAGGTTGTCACCCTGAAGTCTGTTCTAAGCCACCGGCTCTGAGCTCTGCACAGGGACTCTGCTCCTTGTTCTCCACCGGGGGAGGAGGGCAAGGCAGAGTTTGAGTAAATACAATGTGTTCAGAGAGAAACAGGAGAGTCTCTGGTGCTGAGCTCACCTTACATCTGCTGCCACACACACTCCTCCTCTGCCCTTCCCACTTGCTTTAGCCCCTTGCTGCTGGAGTTCAAACACAACCTCCACAGGGCACGGGGGCTTACTGGCAGCACAAAAACAGAATCCATTTCACCTCTTTGCACCCTCCTAGAAAGCCTGACAAGAGCTTTGTGTGATCTGGCTTCATGCTGGCAGACTGTGCCAGGAGGGTTTGCTCTGGGTTGTCTGGGGTGAGCTCTCTGGGCAGTCTCCACGTGTGCTCCAGGCGGGTACAGCACATGGATCTGGGGTTATTCTGGGGTTGTAGTCAGTGAGTGGGAAAAGGCTGCAGGGAGAGAAGCACACTGGATTGCAAAACAACATAGAAGAATGGGGAATGACTCCTGTCCTCGAGGACTGGAGGAGGAACACCCTATTAGTGTTTAGATGCAGAAATAATGCCTTTCCTGGCAGCTGCAGACTACAAAAGCCTGAACTCCCAGGTCTCCACTTACACAATCCACAAGGACACCCTGCAGCAGGCTCCACAGGGATGGTACAGCTCGGTGCAAAGTCAGTTAGAGCAGTCACCAGAGCTCACAGAAAAGATCCTCTGGAGGCACAGCCAAGCTTACACTTGCCCACACACAACAGAACATTTCCCTTCAACAGAGTTTGTTTACGTACTGCATCTTTCTCAGGGTTGCAGACTTTCACCCAGAGGATGTGATCCAGCAGCCAGTCAATGGGTTTGTCTTTATAGAACATCAGGATGAACTCCACAATCAAGCTCAGATCCAGAGACTTGAACATTTTTCCTAGAACACAAAGAGAGAGCAAAGAGAGAGCTTTGGTATGAAATGATGTAGAATCAGAGCTGGGAAAGAAAAAATTGGGAGACTGGGCTATGGAGGTTAGATGTGTCCATCTATGTAAAGGAAACAACACGTGGCTCCTGTTTATGTACCAGCACTGCTGACATTGCTAATACAGTTCCGGATTTAATACTCGTTGCAGAATTAGAAAGCGTTAGAGTCTCACAGGTCATAACAGTATCAAAAGGTCTAAAACTCTCCCATTCAGTAAAGAGAAACAAGGATGAAAAACACAGCCAGCTGCATGACAGACCATTTCCTGCCCTGAAATCTACAAGTTTTAAGCCAGTCAAACCAGTATCCAAAATAACAGATCAAGCTGCTACTGCAACCATGTACTGCCGTTCCCAAAATAGTTCTGGGCTGATGTAAACTTCCTTTTGCACACTCTTAGGCAAATCCAGATCCCATCCAGCCTAAAAGCTACTGGCCATATCTAAGCTGTTTGGCTGTTGGCTGGACCACTCACCAGGTTTATTTTTACTAAAAGTGAGCAACAGTGGTACCAGCTGTGAGGATCTTTCTCCCCTGTGCAAACACAAGGGTCATTGCAAAAATAGGAGGAGGTCAAGTCCAAGTATTTTACCATCTTGTGGGGACAATTTCTTGGGCCAAGAATGTAGAGCTGGCAAGAGCCAGCAGGCTCTTGTGCCTGATAGGACTGGAGTGAGAGGGAAAGAACATTACCAATGAACCCCAGTTGAGAGAACTCCAGGATCATCCACTCCTCAGAGGGCTGCTGCAAGGCAAAGTTCTTCATCGTGCTGAGATAGTTTGGTTTGGCCACAATATCATCCTCCAGCTGCAAGACAAAAGGGCACAGTGCCAATGTCCCATCCAGGTCCCAGCATCAGTCTCTCTATGCAGAGCAGTCACACCATAGACCAGAGGAAAGCCTTGGCACAGACCCAGTCTATTCTGGAAGATGCTCCAAGCACTTTTTCTCACTCAGTCTAACAGGTAAGAGAAACAAGGACTTCTGCCTTTCCTAAGTGGGAGGTTTCCAAGTCAAGAAGTATTTTAAAACCCCAGCTTTTGAACCTATGTGGTCAAAACCTGCTTCCACTTTGCTGCATCACAGAATTGGATATGCTCTTTGCTCTCTCTCAGCTGGTACAAGCCAGTACAGGCACATCCATCTTCTCTCCAGCACCAGCACCAAACCCACCTGCACATAATAAATGCCTTTGGACTGGGCATACATCATTAAAAAGCAGTAGTCCAGGTTCTGCTTTGTCCTCCACCTGCAAGAGACAAAGACAATGGGAACATCAGCCTCTGCTGGGACAGTGGCTGCTCCAGGGAGCCTGCCAAGGCTGGGAAGGTGACACAGCCCTGGGAGGCAGAGGGAATGGCATATGGCCTCTTCCTTTGGTCCCTGGTCAGCTGAGAGTTACTGGAAATCTCAAGGACTTCCAAAATGAAGATAATCTGGGTTCAAATGAGCCCCTTGCTTGGTGATGGAAACACCACAGCACAAGGGAAGCCTGACAGAGCTGGTACCAGTTCATCCCCCTGTCACCAAATCACATCCTTCCAGCTCTTGGATAATTCATGTTTAAAGTCCTCACCTAGCCCTGCAGAAGAGCTTTCCCTGCTGGAGTCAGGGAGGAACTTGCTACAGATCCTTAATTCAGGGCTTGCTTGTTTATAAACTCACTCATTCTTACCTGACTCTTTCCTTGGGGTCGCCAAAGGATTCCCGCAGGTGGGAGAAATCAGGATAGAAATGTGGAGATGGGGAAATTACCTCCAGGAGACCTGAGTGTATTTCCTTCGGGAATCTGAGGGAGAAAAGCAGCAGTAAACAAATACCTCCACATCTGACATAACATTTTGTAGACCAAATCACTGGGTAAACACTGAGCCACAGAACCAAACAAAAACCACAGCCTCTAGGGTATAACTTCCCTGATATCTAGTGCACTTCTAGGCCTCATCAGAAGACATCAGCAGGGACTGACATGGACTTTTTAAGTTATCTTCTCCCTCCCACAGTCTCTAATAGCCCCATGTGCACATGCTCCACACAAGCATTCTCCTCCCTCCTGCACACACACATGGGTCAGCTTTAAAGACCAGCCCTGAGCACCATGTACTCTAAAGGATTAAATGACCTGCAAATTGGTTCAGCAAAGAAAGGACTTGGCACTACAGGCATTTAGAGATTTTCCAAATGCATCAGTAATTAAAATTAATTTTGCCAAGATTGTGCTATACATTTCTGCTAAGTTGCTTAAAACACTGCTGTGCTGTAGTTCAGAGAGCCAGCAGGAAGTCTACCTAGTTCTCTCATGCTGATAAAATCAGCATCTACTTTTCCTATCATGTGGCTGAGAAACCTTTAAAGAGTCAAACTCAAACAGAAAATAATGTCACCCATCTGAAAAGCAGGCACCTACATCAGCCTTGCAAGCGATACCCCGGGACTGCTCTAACTGTCAGAGATAAGCAGGAAAACTAGTTATTTTTATATTGCCTTTTTGAGAACATTTGGTTCAAGGCTAATTTCCTTTGTTTGTGCAGAGCATGGAGGATGGGAGATGGGGCAGAGGGAGACAAAGCAGCGAGACTGCCAAAAACTTCTCACTTCCTTTTTCCCTTCCCTATTCCTTCTTTGGCACTGGCAGGTCCTTCAGCTAACACTCTCAAATCTTCCCCTCCTCAGGCAGCAGTGAAACTGCAGCTTCTCACTGAGCTGACAAAACATTGCAGTAAAGCAGCAACAGCTTCCTCCCTCCTGTGAGAGAAGCCCAGCCTGCCCTGGCCCCACATCACCTCAATTCAATTTGGAAGAAAAATAATTTCAGTGACTCAGGGAGGGGCAGGAGGCACTGGAGAGGGGGATGATGAGAAATCAAATCATTAAGTCAATTAAAGTTTCAGGACTTCTACTAGAGGCACTCTCCGCAGCAGCGCCCGGTAATTTCATCAGGATCCACGGGACAATCAGTCCATTATCCCCCGATAAGTGCGTCCTCCTGCCTGCGGGCACAAGGAGGGGAGCCCTGCCAGCTCCTGCACTGCAAGATGGAGGGCTCTGTTTCAGCTCTGCCGCAAGTGCCCGGCAACAAAACCCTTTCCCACGCACATCCCAGCCCCTCTCCCATCACTGCCTCGGGGACAAGGGGCGCTGGCACCATGTGCTGCCCTTTCGCTTCTGCTCCTTCCTGCGATCCTTTGGAAAGGAGCACCCGCAGGAGCCGGAGCGGAGTCACCGCCCCTTCTCTCCCCACCTTCTCCCTTCGCCTCCGAGCTCTGATGCCATTAACGCCCGGCCCGGCTGCTGGTTAATAATCCATCAGCAGCTTCTGCTCAAACAGACCGAGCTGCGAAAGCCACTCAGGCTACAGGACATAAATAGCAGCCAGCACGAGAGACAAATGTAACTAGAGCCTGGAACAAGGGGAAAACAAACAGGCTGGACTGGGAAGAAAGATGGGATCACGGATTTCAAAGCAAAATAAGGCAGGAGCATTCGTTTGTGCTCACTACACTGCCCAGACTGCACAGAGCAAGTACAGGGCTGCAGCAGACACTGAAACAACTGCCAGAAATATAAACAATCCATCTCCTCACAATGCCCCAGGGCAGAAGGAGAAAAACAGAGCGAAATGACCACGTGTGTTAAATACTTCGAGCACAAAGCAGCCTCCTGGAGGAAGCATTTTAGAACAAGCAGAAAGTGGAAGTGGCATCAGCAAAGACAGCACAGCTTAAAAAGAGGAAAAAAACCCCAAGCAAAAACAACAAAATACAAAAGGGAAGCAGCAGAGTGTGTATTTTCTCCTTAATGAAGCCATTCCCTGGCCTTGCTACAGGCACAGGCTGTACACTGAAGCCACTTGGAAGTGCTTACAAGTTTTTGATATTTTCTGCCACTCCGGCTGTGTACTGTGGATCTGTCTGAAAACAAAAGAAAATCAATGTTAGAGCCTTCAGCCTCAGCCTGTGTGCCCCATAGCTCAGAAATCTTCTTCAACACATCCCAGAGTACTGTCAGCACATTTCTATCATCTTCACTCACCTTCATGTCTCCTTTTATCCAGCTTTACTGCTCTCCCATGCTGACAGGCTCCCAGGAGCCCTCCTCTGTGGTCAGTGTTAACCAAAGGCATCACACACCAAAATCCATCCCAAAGGACACAAGAACCTACACATCTTTCCCATGTGTTCTCCTGGCACTTCTGCCCCTGTCAGCACGAAGTGTTTGCACCAGTTTTAACCTCTGGGCTATTTATTTTTTCCCTACATATGCTGGCTTGCATCCAAGAGAATACTCTTGGCAGCGAATACTCTGTACCCTTTGGTGAAAAAGAGGGGTCTATTTGTAAGTTTTTCATTTCAGGTTCATTTTGACACTTTCCTTCCTAAAGCCCCAGTTTGTTCCCACAATCAACGTGGCAACCCACAACATTTGGGAGACAAAGGTTGCCAGCACTGCTTGCTGCTGTCTGCGGGTGAGATAAGAGCAAGCACAGGGACAGGCACCAGACAGAAACTGCACAATGATGGGGAAAACAAAACCCCAGAACAAAGGGCAGGAGATGCACGAGTGAAAACTGTTCCTGTTCCCTGGTGGTGGCATTGATTTGGGCAGCCATACGGATCGTGAGGCTGCGGGTCCCGGGTGGATCTGCCAATGCAGCATCGCAGGAGCCGGGAGCAGCTGCTGCTGCACTTGGTGCCGGGAGAGGTGAGAATGAGACCACCAGGATGTGTGTCACAGGCTGAGCACAGCACTTCTGTGCTGGCACAGAGACAAGGGAGGGTTTTCTCAAGAGGAAAAGGTCCCTTTCCTAAACAGGGCTCAGAGTCCCAGTGCTGGACTGATATCTTAACTCAGCGTGCCAAGAAAACAGCAATGGGAAAAACAAAAGCAGGAAAGATGCTCCTGGCTTTGGCAGGAACCATGCAGCTCCACTCTAGGTGTCTGAAACAGTGGGTTGGTGACAGACAAGCCAGCCTTCTCACCCCAGGGCTCCCCTCAGGCAGCTGAGGAAGCCTCTGCTCTCCCAGGCAGCCCAGCCACTGTGGATGACACCTGCAGTGGCCAGCAGTGACACTTGGGAATGAGAAGTCCCTATCCCAGAAAGGACATTCAGTTGCTGCACTTGTGCTGAGTCTCCAAATTACTCAGCATTTGCTTCAGGTTCATACCACTGTCTCCACTATTTACTCTTTATCCCATGCCCAAGGAGCTCTAACAAGTGCAGGTGCATGGAGAAACATTTTGGGAAGAGGCAGAGCAGGCACAGCAGTGGCAGACATTTGCACAGAAGATGTGCAGCTCCAAGACCAAACTTGGCCAAAGGAATCTGCAACAACTGCCATCGCTGTTACTGGGATGTGGTGTGTGTGCTCCTGCACTTCACAGGATCACAATTAATTTATTTGTTTTTCACTTTTGTCATCATAGGTACATCGTGAAAATCAGGAGCTGCCATCACAGCACACACCTTATTTTCAAGTCAACTAAAGTAGTATTACTGCAGTCCAAAACAGGAGCTGGTGTGGGTCAATTTGCTTAAAACCTCTCAGGCTTCAACTTACCCACTGCAAAAACAGTCACCAAACTTGTCCTGGCTCCAAGGGAGCCAAATGACAGCCAGGACCAAACCCTGTCCTGGGCCCTTTGGGCTGCACCCATCTGTGCACACCTTCTCCCTGTACAAAATACCAGCCAGAGCCCTGAAGGCCAAATGCTACTCAAAATGTCAAATTATGGGTAAACAAGCAGCAAACCCAGACATTCATCTTTGTTCCGCTCCCAGTAACAGGCTACTGAGGTTTATCTTTCTCACTGGATTTCTGGAAATTAAGACAAATGCACTTCAGGCTCAAGAAAATAATCCTGAGAGGAAAGCCATGGAGAAAAATAACCATCTAAACCCATAGATAAAAGCAGCTCTTGTGGATTAAAGTATCAAGGCTTTTTAGCCCTTGGATTCAGCAACTGATTCCAGGCTCCAGGCACCAGTACAAAGAGGCGTGTCAGTCTCAACCCCGAATCACCGACTCTTGGGTTTCAAGAGGGGTTTAGTGCTGTGTTACAGGTACATGGAGAAACGGAGCTGCTGCAGGAGCAGGTCTGAGAGCCCTCCTATACATGGTCATGGGGCTGCTCCAGCTCATTTTATGGATATGCATTCAAGCACCCTGCAGGAGGCATCAGGATTTAGGTGAGCTGTGCCACACCAGTAGCTGCTAATGGGACGTGTTTGCCTGCTCACACCCTGAGCCTCTCCGGCCCAGCCAGCATTTCATTTTGGGCAGCTCACATCTGCTGATCCTGCTGGACAGCAGCCCAAGGCCAGGCTTATCTACCCAGCAAGTGGCAGAGCTTGTGTCCGGGTGGGCAGCATCCTGTTTGGCACAGAGTCTGGCACGGTGGGATAAGGGCCAGGGAAATGGGGCAAACTGGCAAAGCTGTGTCTTACCTCGGCAATGAGGACAACGATGACAGAGTCCTCCTTCTCCTGCTGAGTGAGCTCTGAGATGAGGGAGTTGAGGGTGTCGGTGAGGTAGGAATGCACCTCCCGCTTCACGCTGGGGATTCCCATCACGACGGACACTGCCCAGGGCCACGGAGAGAATTTAGAGAGGGGGCTGTGTTGGACACTTTGCTCTGCTCCCATGACCAACTCATGGTTCACCTGGTCAGTGCCAGGCTCTGTCATTAAAAACCAGCAGTGAGCAGCAGGTTGGTGGGTTCCTGGGCTATGCAGGGCACCCATGGGGAGTCAGATATGCTCTGCTTTTTCTCCCTGAAGGAACGATCTCTAAGGAAATACCCAAAACCCCTCCTCCTCCCAGGGGCCTTTTCAACTTGTGAACAGCAACTTGAAGACCAGCTCTTGTTCTCCAAACCCCTCCCATGGCCAAAAGCACTGCAGTTTAGCAGGTGCAAGTCAGACCTTTGGCATTGAGTTGGGATTTGGGAGCAGGGGGAATCATCAAATAACCGAAGTCCTGTTCCTGATGAGATTTGTCCCCTTGGTTGGGTTACAGTCTCCATGAAGCACCCTACAAACTATGCTTTCATCTGAAGCCCTTCTAGGCAAAGTCTAGAGCACTGTGGATATGGAAAGCAGCAAACAACATCTGGCAGAAGCATTGAGAACATTTTAGGGCCAGTCAAGAACACAAACAGCACTCCCTCGTAGACTTGCAGGCATGACATGGCTCACCCACCCCATATGTCACCATAACCAAGGAAGCTTGCATGATGCATGCAGCCCTTCCTCCAGTCCTGCTCTTATCTGTGCCACAGCCAGGCCCGGAGGAAAGGGGAGGGACAGGCACCAAGGTGAGGAAGAGCACCAGAAGCAGCACTAATTCCCATTTACCTCCAGTGCGCCCCTGTCCCACATGCACGGCTGGCTGCAGACTGTTCTCCTTTGACAGCAAATGTGGCAAATGATGGAAGATGGTGGGAAGGTGCAGCACATTCTTGTTGGTGATATTCCAGAGTTTTAACTTGGTTTCGTCTTAAAAAGGAAAAGGGAATCAATTGCAAGGCACGGTAGGTAAGAAGAGACTGCAAGGCAAAAAAGCCTTTTTACAGCAGCCTGGCCACCCGAGACTACTGCTGGGTTATAAAAAAATCAGGCCAACCTTTAACATGCTACCAACAAACCCAATTAAAGTTCAGCAGGAGCCAGGAGGGCCTTAAAGAAGTCCCAAAATATTTGGGAAGGAGAGGGGAGAATGAAGATAAAATGAAGGTCAAATCAGATCTTTCTGTAGCGATCCAATTTTCTTCAACCAAGCAACTTAAAAAAAAAAAAAAAAAAAAACAAAAAATAAATTGGCAAGGGGTGCTCAGCCAGCCTAACTCCTTCCTCCCCCCTCTCTGTGGATACCCATTTTCCATATGGGTTAAATACAGCCATAGGAAATGGAGTGTATGACTTGCAAGGGAGGAAAAAAAGCCTGTAAGCAAGCAAATTGGCAAATATCCTCAGCAGAGGCAAATCCATGTTTAATGATGCTTATGCACCTCTAATTAAATAGGAGTTTAAGAGCTCCCAAAACTCTCTGAACTCCACAATTTGCTCACACCGGGGGAGAGAAGAGCAGGTCCTGTCCGCAGCCCTGCGCACACCGACACACACACACCTCTACCTCCTCATTAGAAACAGCTTCAACACAGCCCCAGATGCTCAATGCCTGTTTATTCACCAGATAAGCTGCTCCAGGTCCTGTTTATGTCCCTCAGGGCCTGCTTCTCCGACAGGGCTCTCTTGATCTCCTCCAGGACCAGGTTGAGCTCCTTGGAGCGCTTCAGGCTCTCCTGCTCGGCTGCGTGCAGCCGGTCCCGGAGCGCGAGGAACTCCCGCTGGTAGATGTCCACAACGTCACCTGAGGGTGGAGAAGAGAGAGAAGTTTTGTCCTCTCTGCTCAGAAGGGTTTCACTCATACCTCCCTTGACCCCCCCAATCCTTAAATTATGGATTTAGGGAGCTGTGGTTCAGCACGCACCCACTGGTGAAAGGGTCACGGGGAGGGCAGTTCAAGTTGCAGAAACTACAATAATAAAGCTACTTCCATTTTTCCTCTTTCAGCTTGGGTTTCTGGGTCATGTAGAAATAAAATCATAGAACAGTTTGGGCTGGAAAAAACCTCTAAGATCATTGAGTCCAACCATTAACCCAGCAATGCAAAGTCCACCACTAAATAGCTTTCCCAAGTTCCACATCTACATGTCTTTTATATCTCTTCAGGGATGGTGATTCTATGACTTCCCTGGGCAGCTTGTGTGAATGATTGGCAGATTTCTCCTCACTGACTTTTTCCTAATATTTAATCTATCCTTTTCTACAGGTTGAGCCTTCCCCAGCTTGTTTGCCCTTCTTTGGATACACAAATACAACCATCTCCTGGAGGATCCCAAGTGATGGAAAGAGAGATGTTGGCAAGAGGGAACGCTGCCCTGCAGGGAGATAATGGTGCAGACACCATAGAGCCTCAAATTTTAACAGTCAAAAGATATTTTGGGAATCTAACCTCTCCAAAACACGTCAGGATAGAGAAAATCAAAAGGCAACAGCTGCCTGGATGCTTATATGAATTCAAGTGTTTGGATACACACCTTTAGGACACATCTTAAATGTATTAAAAAACCCTTCTGATAGGCTAGCAAAGCTTTTTGTTTTGAAACATCTTATCCCATGCTCTGTAAACAGAGCAATAAATCTATCAAGAGCTTTCAGTCAGAACTAACTATACAACAGCTGGGAGTGGAATCAGTGAGCCACCAACAAACATTCCCAGGACATTTTTTCCCATTATTAATGAAACTGCTCATTAAAAATATGCTTTTATCTGTGGTTATTCATGTGTTTTCAGTAAGATTATAACTCACAAGGCTATACCCAAAGCAGATTTATCCACTGAATGGTAGACTCCTAACCCAAACACAACTAGGAGAGCTAATGATCAAAAATACTGCACTGGAAGTTCCCAACACAGGGCTAAACATAAATCAAAGCAATTGAAAAAGATACATTGACTGCATCAAAACCCTTTATTTTGGGGTCCCTGAAGAAAAAGAAAAATGAATTTTGAAAATCAGACATATCCCACTTCAGTGCACAGAGTTTCCAAGACAACAGGGCTTCCCAGTCCAGCTACTGGTAATGCTTTTGCCCAGAAAGTTTCCCCTATTCCGTCTTTCCCCCAAGAAAAACCTCCTTAAAGACTCACTGCTTCAGCACAAGGGATAACCCCAAGGCAGTCTGGCTCCTATTAACCTTTTGACATTATTTTCAAAGCCATGGCACACGGGGAGGGAGCAGAGGAAGTTACACCCATTTGATGACTCTGTCCATCTGACAACACGTTATTCAGAGAAATTCAAGGGAGAGACATAAACAAGACCAGTCCTTCCTTTTTCCTGGGCGGTGCTGCTCGCTCTCCACTCCCATCAAGAAAACATTTCCAAACGTGCAAAAAAACAGGTTAACACCCAGCTTTGAGAGCTGCCACAGGAATTCACAGGAGGATGTCAGGCTCTAAAAAACTTGTCCCGCAATGAGTGAGACCTTTACCTGCTGGTATCACTCAGACATAAGAACACAGCTACATTCAGCTTCCCAGTACTCCACGTTACAGGTTTTCCTGCTTGTATCTTTTACTGGCTGCATCTGGGAACACCAGCACAGAACAAATCTCACTTTCTGTTTTGCACAACATGATGGCTTGTGCAAGGCTGGAAGCATTTGGCTCTTGGCATCCTGGGAGGGGGTTACTATCCTGTGGATGCTATCAAAGCCAAATCACAGCTAAAGGCTTCCATTAGATCTTGTTCTGCAATACCTGGAGCAGAGTAAAGGCGAGGCTTTGCACATAATGGCTTTTTCCAGAGCACTGCACTTCATTTGTGTCAGATTTAGAAAGGAAATGTCACTGATTATTCAGTCACTAATGACCTGCCTGCCGAAGCCAAGAGCTGTACTTTCCTTAGACTGCAATGGCGATGTGCAGTCAACCATTTGCTGCTTTTCTGGTTAATGGTTGGAAGTGAAGCTGTATTTGCTTCCAGCACTCTTGTCATATGATGTCTTCGTAGGCTTTCCATTCTTTAATTAAAATTTCATTAAATTTAAAAGCTGATTGATCGTGACTGGTTCTGATGACAGCCTGAACAATCCTAGACAAAGCCTGAGATGGGTGTACAGTTTCCCATGAATTTCCAGTAATTTTGCACTTGTCGGCCTGCAGTGACACGTGGCTGCAGATCTGTGTCCTCACAAAAACCCTCACTGCTCAGCCAGGGAGGGCTCTGAAAACCCACAAAGGGCAGCAGAGGATATGAGGGGGGGATTGGCTCCCATCTCTACAAGCAGGGTTGGACACAGAAGTGATTTGCTGCTAATTAGGCTGAACAAATTTTTCAGCTAGTGTCAGCTCAGCACAGATCCTTTACATACCTTTCAAAGCAGCAGCACTCCCTATCTACATATTTATTGTAGTCCGTCCCAGCACAAGATAACAGAGCTCTTAAAATATCCCTAGACTCAAGCCCTGCAGGACAAAAACTCCTAGCTATATCTATTAAAAAAAAAAAATAGCTTATTTTTTTTTGAGAGATAACACATTGCTTTGGGCTTAAAATATACTGGTTTAAGAAAGAAAGAAAGTCAGCGTTAGGTGACAGGCTGCAGGACTGACCTGGGAGACCAAAAACCTCTCAAACTTGCAGTGTACATGTGCAAAGAACTCATTTCTCACCTTGCCAGGGCCCGTATCTGCACTCAGTGGTTTTTCACAATCTGTTTTTAGAAGCAGGTTGGCTGTGAGGCTCCAAGTGGGAATCAGGCATCCTCATACAAGCCAGTGCTCAGCAGGGCAGGGAAGCAGCGCTGGGCACAGCTGAGTGCCAGTCACCATCTGTCCACGCCATGCCCACTGCAGCAGCCCTGAGAGGGGATCCCTGGAGGGGACAGCAGCCCGAGGCTGAGGGACAGTGGCCATAGGAAGTGTCCAGCTGAGCATCACTCACTGACCAGTGTCCCCCCACACTCCCCTCTCCTGCACGGCTGTGCCTGGACACACCTGCCAGGCTTTGTGTTTTCAGCTGAGAAGCCTGGGCTGGGTTTGCTGAGCAACACCACAAACCACTGGGGACACAAAAGGCAGGGATGGCTCAAATAGACCCTTTCAGGAGTTGGACTTTGATGATCCTAGTGGGTGCCTTCCAAGCCAGGACATTCTGTGAATTCCCAGCAGTTGGGATGCAGCAGCGTGTGAGGGATGGGCACAGGCTGGAGGGGCTTATGGGCTGCCCCCCAGGAGCCTGTGGGTGTCCCACAGAGCTGAGCTCCTGCACCCTTCCCAAAGCATTTATCCATCTAAGACAGCACCCTCTGAATAAAAAGCATTTCTCCATTTTGGAGAATTCTGTGGCTTCATCCTTATTCAAGTGACTCTTAAGTGCAAACTGTGTTTGCTAGCAGAGGTGAGGGCTGGGACAACTGCATCCACATGCATTTTCTGTTTTTTGAGTGAAAGCAAAATAATCTGATCATAAACAAGAAGACAGACACAAAGTCAGATCAATGCCAATAAAACTCCCACCCTGAAATCTCACACAGTCATCCATCCACATATATCTATCTATATCTATGTGTATATATATAAAAACATACATATCGACATATATATCTACATATATATATACACACACACATATATATATTTATCTATCTATACAGTCAGGAATGTTATAATTCTGTATTTTACATTCATCTTTCCAATCACACTCCAACCTCCCAGGGAGTCTGCAGTGCATTTTAAACACATCCATATTTCAGTTCCAATTACTTTTGGTTTTGTTCTCTGCTGATAACCTCTCCCAGTAGAGTGGACCCATGGCCAACACCAGAGATTTCCCTCCAATTCAATCTTTTCAAAAGCAAACACACAGTCTTTGCTAGCTGGACTTGCTTCTCATTAGGAAGACTTTCAAGAGACTTGGTTTAAAAACTAAAAACAACCCTCAAACCTCTAAACTGTTTAGCTCTGTAAAATCTTGGCTTCAAGAACGTAACTGCACCTTTTGACCGCTGTTGCACGAATTCCCAAAGCCAAAAGAGCAAGAAAATGTGCAGCTCCTTTACAAGGTAAATGAAGTTGAAGCAGAAAATTCATCTGCCTACAGAAAATGTCTCTGTAATGACTGTTCTCCCTCATTTTCCTGAAAGCACCCCTTTAAGAAATAAATGCTTCCCCCTCTAGGATTTGAAAGGGCCTGAGGGGACTGCAGAGCACACAGACAACCCCCCCTCTCTGCTAGAGCATCTGTGTTATCCAAAAATACTAACAGGGAAGAACAGGAACCAGGATGGTGAGCCACAGTCCCCATCCCAGCCAGGCACCCATGCTGGCCCCAGCTGCCTCCAGCCCCAGCCATTCCCAGCAGTTTGTGGAGTTAGACGATGATTAGGGAATTTTATTGGTTTTTTACGTTTTGATGTTTAATGATTTATATAATGCTGGCACCGCTCCACGCATTACACTGTAGATTGCCCTGATTGAATCTCAACATTCATTAGGCCTTTTGCTAACAGAATTTCACTGGACCATTAAAATGGATGGAAGGAGTTACTGTGCCGTATCGGTGAATTAAATTCAGCTCCTGAGATGCAAAAAAGGAACAGCCCTGCTTTACATGGAAATCTGGTGGCTGGTGCAGCACACAGGTGTGAGGCACTTTGCACACAGGTACACAGAGATTACAGCAACTCCATAATAACCTGCTTATACTATTAAAAGCAAAATGTTGCCCTTTGCTTATCTGGCTTTAAAAGGTAGAAACCAGCTTTAGAGACTCACCATAAACAAATCCCCAAATCATCCCTGAAAAAACACTGCAAAGAGACTCTTAAGTAGCAGTAAGAAAGGAGTTTAGCATTCAAAATACCCAAACATCAGCCCCTCCTCATCCCCCCCACCAAAGACAGGATAAAGACTGAGCAGGTCTTTTCCTTCAGATCTAAAGAAACAGGAACAGTGCTCCTGTGAGATGAGAAAGCTGAGAGACACATCACCTCCCCTTCTGTGAGCCAGCAGGTCATTGCTCCCAGTTTCAGACTCATCTTTTAAAATCATAAATATTTTGGCAGCGTGGGATACATGCAGCCACTGAGAACCTGATTTGCATTAAGGAACTGAGCACCAAGACATGCCAAGCAACAATTCAACACTGTCAAGGGTAGAGTTTGGGGAGTGGGTGGTATCTGGCAGGGTGGGCCTCCCAAAAGGCTCCAGCAGTTGCAATTACCCTGTTGGGGGCTGATTCATCTGCACAGAAAGTGAGTGTTTCAGCAGTGCCATCACCACACAGCAAACAAGGGTGCTCAATTCAGTAAACATTATGTGACATTTACTTCTCCACTGTGTCCCAAACCACCTGGATACTCAGTCAAAACAGACATTTTCTAGCTGCTGCTTATAAGTACATCCCAAGATTCTTTATTATAAGGTTTTTACACCGTTTTTTAAAGAAAAAAATTTAAAGCAAAAAAAAAAGTTTTTAAAGAAACTTTTCCATGTTTTTAAAATTATATTATGTTGTAATTTGTGGTTACCACTAAGGCAAAAAGTAACATGGAAATTAGAATCTTTAGTACCACTAGAAAGCTGATTATTGGGAAAATAGCTACAGGTGTGGAGAGCTTCAGGCAGGACAGGGACTAGGGAAGGAGAGGGGTGGCATGTGGGTTTCCCAGCTCAAAGCAATCAGGCTGGGTTACTGGTGCTGGCACTGGCACTCATAGGGAGGCCCAGTCACCAGAGTCATGGAATGGTTTGGATTGGAAAGAACTTAAAAGTTCATCTCATTCCACTCCCCTGCCATGGGCAGGGACACCTTCCACTAGACCAGGCTGCTCTAAGACCCATCCAACCTGGCCTCAGACACTGCCAGGGATGGGGCATAATGGGCACTGGTGGCCAAAAGAGCTGTCAAAACCAGCTAAACAAGGTTTAGTTCCTTGTATTCCTTCTCTGCCCTTTATTTACTCTTTATTTCAGTTCAGTCAGTACCTACAGCACGTGCTATCCTGAACTGGGGCTGAATAACATATTTTGATGCCCCCACCACCCTGATGCACCCCTCAGTGCATCCAACCTGGAGCCTGTGCTCAAGAACTATCCTGATCAGATGCACAGCTGTTCTGGAGCACGAGTCTACAGCATCTTAGAAAAACCAGTACCCACCCTCCACACCCAGGAAAAGGCACTGGTTGCCCAGGAGGGTGATGGCAGCAGGAAAGATCCCCCACAGTCAGTGGAGGCTGCTGTGGTGCCCCTGGGTTGGCTGCTGGATTTAAGCATCCCGTGGCATCAGCATCACGCTGAGAGAACTCATCAGCCAGGACAGGAGGCTTATTAAAAGTCAGCCTGTCTGAAAAAATGATCCTCAAATAAAGCAAGAGCTTTCCCCAGCTCCAGTCTGGTGTGTGCGTGTGTTGTTTTCTTTAATATGGCCATTTAATAAGAGCCTGTGGTATATTTAACAGCATTTCAACCTTCAGCAGCTCCGTGTAATGAGATAGAAATGCAATGCATCTCTCCACTGACGGTCCCTCCCCAGGGAACACGGGCACCTTTAAGTCACTATTTCTTTTTGCAGCAGTAGGTGTTGATCATATTTCTGTTGTGCGTCTCCTCGCTGGAGTTTAACGTTGTTTCAGCACATACGTCATCAGGAGGAGAGAGGAAAATTCATATCCCCTGCGCCTTGTTAATCCAAAGTATGAGCTCCTGTTTGCATTGGAGAGTCACTTCAGACAACACTCACACAGATATTTCAAAAAATAAGCTTTTTGTTTTGCTTCTAAAGCCCTAAGTAGTAAGTTTTCAGAGATGGGGATGAGTAGATTTCCCATTATGGGGATGCTGAAACAGAACACAGATGGTGAACATTACAATTCCCCATTCCAAGGAGGAGAGCAAGTCACAGGGGTGCCTGTGCCCAAATCCAAAGGCTCCCCGGGGGATGCAGCCTCCAAAGCACGGGTGTAGAAACTCAGAAATTAGGAATGCAAACAGAAATTAGGAATGCCCATCATCTCTGCCTAAAATGCTTCTGATCAGGGCAGAGGAGGCAGCAGAAGCTGCTCTTGGGTACCCGCAGAGCAGGTTTGGGATCTCTTTCTGCAGCGCAGCTCCGTGGGTGAATCACAGTGAAGGATACAAAGGGCTCCGAGATCACCGCGAATCCCCTGGGCTTCACCTGCCACACAAAAGCGCTGGCAGGAGAGGAAATTCCCCGCAGGTATAAACCATCAGCTTCTGACAAAGGAACCAGTCCTTCTGATTTGTCCTGGGGTTTTATCAACCCATTCAAAGGATTTACGAGATGAAGAAATCAGACGGCAATTCATTTTGCTGCAAAAAACCTAAGGAGGAAAGGGGAAGAGGGCAAATGCTGCCATTGATCTAAAGAGAAAAAAGATGGGATTAAACAGTGAATTTTCATCCCAGCAAAAGGTTAACTGTCCAGAGGAAGCCATAAGGATTGGTATTAAACTCACCAGCTAATAGATTTAGTGAGGATCTGGGGAAGGAGATGAATTTGTGAAGTAGCCAAATATGGAGTGGACATGGAGATAAGCTCATCAAAGCCAGAAAAGGAGCAAATCATAAGGAGAAAAGTCAACCAAATGCCAAAGTGACTCCAAAACTGACAGATGCAATTTAACGGGGG
>VWYP01024541.1:1072344-1099789 GCA_013400435.1 Pycnonotus jocosus
GTGGGGGGAATCAAGGTATTTTTCACATGGTTCTTAATTAGCAATATTAACTAGGGAGGAAACCACAGCATCGGTGTCTGCAGCCCAATCTGCAGGCAGCAGCAATCCAGGAAAAAAGGGAGGATAGGGAGAGAGGCAAACAAGATGTTAGTGTGGTTAGTGAACAGGATGGGGAATAATAGTATGAAGATTATAACATTATTAAAATGATGCTGCCTAATCCCACAATAGTTTTCACCTCATCTGAAAGAGAGTATTAATACAGACTTAAAAGAGACTTTTGAGAGGGTGATAAGAATGATCAAAGGCCTGGGAAAAATCCTGCTCTGTGAGGAAAGGAAAAATATATGAGATAATTCATCTTAGGATGGGCATGATAATAGGGCTTATGATGAAAAGCATAAATAATAAAGTGATATAAAGAAAATATACCACAGGCTTCCATTCTCCCTGTTTCAAAACATAGCAGTAAGTAACCATTTCATTCAAATATTAGTTTGAAACTGAAAAGGAAATGTGTTGCACAGGTAAAGTGTATTATTTCTCCGAATTCACCGAGGAATTTAAACAATGTCAAAAGCTGGAAGGTGCTGAGCCCAAGGTCGGGTAAAAAAAATGTCCTGCCAGTGGTCCCTGGTCTCAGCTGGGTTGGGAGCCCCCTTTTCTCCCCTTTTCTTTCGAAGAAAGGCTATGTCTCTCCTCACAACCTAATTAGGAACACTGAAGCTTTTGTCTTCAAAGCAAAGCTAATTCATTAGCAATCTAATTATTTACCTGTGTAGCACCAGTACAGCTTTCTAAGCATTTTTCTCTCAAATGGAAAGTGAAGGCTTTGTACTTGGTAGGGTTTTTAATATCCAGTATTTGACTGGGGAATAAAAACATGCTGAAAGTGAACAAAATAAAGCATTACAGAAATCATGGGTCATTAAACCTTGAAATAATTGCAGCTTGACAGAGTTTTTAAGTGAGGACATTACACAGCCAAACCTGGACGAGGGGTGGAAAGGAGGGGGGAAAGGAGGAATGGGAAACGCTGGGAGCTTGTACATGTGGTCAATCCTACCAAGCAAACCTGTGAATGGTTTAAAAGGAGCTGCATTTGCCTGATGCACTTTCCTTACATAGCACGGGCATGGAAAATGCTCTTGGATGCACCTAAAGGCAGCAGGAACAGCCTGGCAGTGGAGAGGGTGTTGTTCTCCTGCTCTGAACACGAAAATACAGGAACCTGCAGCAGCCCCATCTGTGCATCACTGGGGTCCAGGCACGGCTCTGGGCACTTACCATGCCATGGGCCATGTCCCTTGTCCCTTGTCATGCTGGATTGTGAACCATCACAATGCAGGAAAAGCCCAGACTGGATTTGCTTGGCTCTCCCCAAACCCTCTGGATTGCATTTCTCTCCCTTTCACCTCGTTCTCACAACAAGCAGCAAAGCCAGTGAGTAAAATCTCATGAACCAGAACAAGCCCAGAGGAACAGCTGATGGCTGGAGTGTGCAGGACCATGTCCCCATGGGTGCTGGCAAGGCCCAACTCTGCAGCTTTACAGAAGCAGAAAACCCTGAAGCAGAGCAAATGCCTTGCGGTCCAACAGGAAAACCCTTTCTATTATAACCTAATTAAGTTAATAGTGAAACAGAGACCTTGTTCCACCAAAACCCATAGCTCCCACGCATGCTGCTCTGTGCTTAGTGCTAATGGCTCACAAGTTCATCCAAAAGGAATCCCTCCAAGAGGGGAAGTCAATCCTTGCAAAGGTCACTCTGTTAATCATCACGCCCTTTCTCTAGCAGCAGCTGTCGGTAATTGCCTGTGAAGGAGTCGAAATGAAACTCTTGTTAATCCTTCTCCCAACATTACTAAAATCAAACATCATCATTATCTCCCCCACAAATGACCCTGAGCCACCAGCACTTTGCAGCTGATGGACCAGCTCAGCCCATCTCAGGAGAGATGTGGCACTGACCGGTGGAAAAAGCAGCTCCACTTAGCAAATTGAAGGTGAGTTTATTGATCAGCAGCAGTAAGTGCTGGTGCCTTGTACTTCCCTACCTCCTGTACAATCGACCATTGCACTCATCATTCCACTAAAGTTACCACCAGACTCAGAGCAGCTGAGATCCTGAAACAGTGGGAATTTGTTTAATCAATAACATATGAAGCTTTTGGCAGGGCTGAGTGTATGAAAGAATTTTACAACAGTGAAATAAAGTATTGCTGTGTTATAAATCAGAGAACACATATGGAAAAGTCAGAGTGATGTACTAAGAGGGATATCAAGGAAATCACAGAAGTTCTGGCTGCAGTCCCTGGCTCCGCTGATGTTAATAGCTGAGAACTTCAATGCAAGTCAGGTTTGACTTCTTTTTCCAAAAGAGTAACTCATTTGCAATGCATGTGACTGTACTGGAGTGAAAGGATATTGAGAGCACTCCCCTCAATCCACTGTTTATGTAAATTGTACGTCTTGTCTGCCTGCAGATCCACAGCCACCACCAGATTCCAATTTTCCTATTGTACCAATGCCTGATCAGATGCATGGCCGTGCTGTTGGGTAGAGCAGACTTTAAAATCACCACATACTGATCACAGGATGAGCTCATCTAAATTGCATTTTGTTTTAGCAGTCTTAAATAATTTGCAGAATGCTCAAAATAAAATGCATGCAGAACCTTTTAAAAATTACTCAGCATTAATATTTGAAATATTTATCCCCTGGGGTGCAGGCTTGTAACATGAGCCCTTAATGGGGTACATTTTCTTTTCTCCAGAGAAAAAACAAGACACTGCCATAAAATAACACACTTAGGCCAACTATAGTTGTTGATGCTATCTGAGGGCTCTTGTTTCATTTTATACGCTAGGATAGTTCCTGGGAAGAAAAACATACCACTGAAAGAGTGGGAAGACCTACTTCTCCCTTTTGTCATTCACCAGCCAAGAAAACATGAGAAAAGATTATCAAATAATGTTGACAACCTCTCCCACAAAGCCAGACCAGCTGCTTTAGAATGCATAAAACCCACCCTTATTTCTTCCCCTTGCAGAAAATACATCACTGGAAGTAGAAAGACAGAATTCCCGACTTGCCAGCAACAGTAACCTGCAGTAAATTAACTTTCGCTATTCCAAAATGCAGGGACTAACCCAGAACTAGGTGGCCTTGGTTCCACACCTCACAACAGCCCAGCTGCAGAGCTGCCTGCCAGCCCGTGCCAGCAGCAGCAGCAGCATTATTCCAGATCAGCTCTGCTGAGAGGCAACACAGATGCTGGTGATGGCACAGCACAAGGTGGGGGTTGCAGGACATTTCAAGGGTACAAAATAAACAGCTGGAGGGGAGGAGGATGCTGACTACATGGGTAGTCTACTGCTAAGACCTTTGGTTGCTTATTAAATGAGGCCTGAAAGCTTCTCAACAAGCTGCTGCTCTGAAATGTTACTGGCATCTCCCACTCCCCTGTGCCGAGCTTCAGGCAAGGTGCCACGAGTGTCTTTCGGCGAGCCGGGGTGCCAGAATGCACAGGTTGCTCCCTGAATCTCCTCAGAGGGCACCAAAACCCAGTCAGCCCCACAGTCCCACGGCCTGATCCAGCTGGAAAAATCAGCATCCTTACTGCAGGCTTAATTTTGGGTCAGATCATCCTGCTGACCGAGCCAGTAATGCAGAGGAAGCACAAGGGAACCAGGATGCCCTTTCAGACAACAGCCCAAAAGGAGAACAGTTTAAATGTCTGTGAAACCACATCCCTGGGGGTTTTGCTTTCTTGCAATGTCACGTTTACCTAAAGGCTTAAAGGCAGTGCACTGAGCCTTACAGCCTGCTGCTCACCACCTCCAAAAATAGGTGTGATTCCGGGAGCCTGGACCACAGGACCACGGTATTTATGCTTAATTTCACAACTATTCTTAAAGTGCTGCTGAGTCCTGGCAGAAGATACTTCACGGCTCCCTGTGAGCAAAGACACGCTGTTCACACCTCATATTCCCTTTGAAGATGTCTATTTAAATGGATTTGGCTTTTCAGTATTTCACACATCGTTACCTTTACCGGTGCCACGTATAAGGTAACCTAATTGCTATGTGGGCTGCTGTGGATCAGTTTTCCAGACCTTCCACCCCGAGGGAAGCTTTGTTACAGAAACTTTACATGTTTAGGTGCTGCAAGGAGAATGCAAGATGGGCTGCCAGGAGCTGTGCCCAGCAAACAGAGTTAGAGCCCACAGGGAGAGTTCTCCATGATTAAACAGTTGCATCTCCTGCAGTCCAGAAAGCACCAGTGCAGCCGTCCATCCTCACAGCAGCATGTGAAGGATGACATCGGATCAGGCTGTCAGCTCAAGGAGGTGTGAGGGAGAGACAAGAGAGGGCACAGAGCTCCAGAGAGGCCGTGGCTGCTCAGGAAAGGCACAGGAGGGAGAGAGCTTTTGCACAAGAAAAACCCCAAGCACAGCTCAGCAAAGCCACAGTTGGTACTGAAGGAGTTAAAGCGCAGAAATCACAGCAAACTACCCCAGAGGGTGTGAGGGACTGCAGGGTGACCTGGGTCACTGCAATCCGCCTGTCCCAGGGGTGCCAGGAGGTCAGAACTCAGGAAAAATCCCACCACAGGGGAGCGAGGCTCAGCACAGCATAGAAAACAGCACTGTGACTCACCCACAAGGAAACTGCCCTTGAAACTTGCAGCACCACTGTGTAGAGCAAAATTGGAACCCTTGTTCCCTCTCTACAAAGAAATTTATTGGACTTCAGTGTCCAGGGAGGGTAATTTCTGTACTGAGGGGCTTTAGGTACCCTTGATGCACCCAAAATGCTCTCTCAAGGCCGTGGAGGCTGCTCAGCATCTCCTGGAATTCCTTGGAGTGCCTTGCTGATATATCCATAAAGCAAATCACCCTGGGTGAGTCCCCAGTTAACAACTTACCCTCACACCCAGCTTCCCAAAGCTTCCTGCACACAGATCAGCTTTGTTACCCAGGATCACTGCTGTGCCTGGCTGAGAAAAATCTAATCCAATTTCTTTCTTCTTTAGGAATAAAACATCAAGCGCGGGCAGTCAGTCAGTTACAGCAGCGATGTGGAAGTAGTGGCAGCGCAGTTGTGCTATCATTGCCAGCAAACCCATGGCTGAGGCAGCAATGGAGATGGGGGAACTCCAGTGCAGGCATAGGCTGGGAGAAGTGGTTCAAGACACACAGCATCTTTTAGGGAACTCATTATTTAGTTCTATGACCATGGAAAACCCCCAAATGTGTAAACTATAAGATCACGACTTTGCATGTAGGAATTTATGACTACAAAGACATTTCTACAAGGTTCCCATGTCCAAAGCCTGGTGGGAGCAGGGGCATTCTGACAGCCTTATAAATGCATACACTGAAAGAAATATCATATTAACCTCACATTGCTGCAGACTGGAGCAGCCCCAGCAGAGCCACCCAGTGTTCTGCACCACCTCCCTGGCGTGGAGGGTTTTTGCAAGGTACATATATCCTTGTGCACCACCCAGAAGTGGCTAAATCAATTTAAAAGCCACAGTGGGGTCAGGATGCCACAGAGCGTTGCCTCAGCACCATTGTGCCCCAGCAATGGCCCCTCTTGGGACCAGAACACACCCTCTGCCAAACCACCTCCAGCACCCCTGCAGCTCTGGCAGCCTGGCCAGGGCACACACTGCATGTTTTATGGAGGACAAGCCCAGGAACTCCGTGTGGGGATGTGCATGTTTGATATCAGATTTCAGGCAGGTGATGTTTCTAAAACCCTTCCCCAGCACAGATTTGGAAGGTGTTGGACAAGCAGCTGTCCAAGCACCCAGGAACAGGCAGGATGTGAGAGTTAAACCAGCCCTGCACACCTGACAAATAAATTCTTTAACATTAGACAGGAGACTATAAAACAAAGCTATAAGCATATATCACTGCACATGAAGGAAAATGCATTCTGCTGTTAATGCCCATAACTTTCCTGTTGAAAGTAATAGATACCAACAAAAGAAAAGACATCCAAGAGTGCCAAAATGTGCACCTGGTGTTTTTTTCCTAAGCTTGTGTTGGGCATACTACATGAAATACAGAATGGCTGAATTCTATTTTCTCCCTAACCCTCAAGCCAACATAAAATGCCCATGTTTTAATAGTGTCATTAAGCATTAGGATAAATTACCAGGGTTATAATGAATTCTCAGAAAAAAATACTTGCGTCTTCAGAGCTGTGTTCCAGTTATACACCAAGTCGCATTTCAGATTAAATAAAAAGCAACTCCTATGATGGGTAGCAGATAAGAAGCCAGACTAAATAATGCTGGAGGTCCTTCCCACCTCTGAAATAAAAAAAAACCCCATGTGTTATTTATGATCAGTGTACTACAGGGCCTGGCTGATGCTCTGGAGCTGAAAAGGAAGAGCTGGACGATCTTCCAAAGGAGAAGGGAGAGGAAAAAAGCCAGTTAAGTTTCCCAGCCAAGGAAACAATTTATGGATAGGAGTATTTTCTTCAACTTCTTCAGCAAGGAGACGGTGCACACTTATCTTGCTTTTCAAAGGACATCTTGTGCGTATGAGCAAATTTGTCCAAACCGTTCTGGCTCCGGCTGCGGCAGCGTGTTTGGTGCACTGTTTCCAGATGTGCCTCTATCCCCGTCAGTCCAGCTGCTGCCTCAAGCCAAGAGAGTTATATAAGCTGCAAAGCTTAATTGGATTATTTAGCCCAAATCTTTGGCTGAGAGGCAGCAGGGCTGGGGAACTGGACAGGCAGCCTGGAGAGAAGCTGCAGCCCCGCCGGCTTGGGGGGAAAGGGAGGAGAGAACCCAGCGAGTAAAGAGTTCATAAAGCAAGACTGGCCTCCCTCTCTCCCTCCAATTTCTCACACCTCCTGTCCCTTTTACAGAGGGGGTAGTAGTTGGTATTTTATTAGAGCCATGTTTTCTTATTATAACAACAACTAAAAAGGAATGCAAGAAGCATTTAGAAGACACAAGCATTTCCTCTCTGCACTGACAAACATTTCCTGACTGTGCAGCTCCACAACATGGCATAATACATTTAGCAACCTTGTTTTCCCACAACAATATTTTTCCCCCAAACTTTGGCTGTTGTGATGGCTTATTTTCCATTTAAGGGCATAATCCTGCTTGTGGGATAACCCATCCCAGCGGATCTTCGCAGATGTAATTATTAGGGCAAAGTCCTAAAAAAGAAAGTGTTGCCACTATTCTTGGGAAGAAATCAGGAAAGAGAAGAGAGGGAAGCTGAAGTGTTTCCAAATGCTGTAGCTATCAAAGTGTGCCAGAATGATTTTACTCCTTTTATTTTTAATAAACTGGATAGTTAAGCCAGAAGTTAACATAAGTATATAAACTCACGTTAAACTTTGAGCAGGTTGCCTGCTCCATTGCTTAAACAAAAAGTACATGCATGCTTGACAGCCACTCAAACCATTTTCATGAGGCCCTGGATGGACTTTGTATGGCTTTACTACAAATAATAATAAATAAAAGCAGCCTGGCATCCTTCTCTACCACTGCTGACAACATTCCCACCACTCTCCACCAGGCAAAGTGCCACGGATGAATTCAACAGATTAAACAACCAGAACAGTACAGCAGGCAGGGATGTGCTCAGTCCTGCTGGAAACAGCTCCACAAACACTGCAAATCACACACAGAGAGGCAGGATGCCTCTCACTGCTCCAGCTCTGGTCCCAAAAGCATCATACATACAAGAACCCCAAAATCCAGAGCATCGCTGCTGGCATCCACACTGCAATTCCTGATGAATATTCCCATGAATGAGGAGCTGCAATTAACACGCTGTACAGAGTCATAGTAAACAGCAGCAGTGACCAAAAAGCTCTTTACAGAAGGGCTCTCTGCTACAATACCATGATTACTAGTTATGGAAATATTTCAAAACAAGGCAGACAAAGAGATTTCCACAGGGCACAGCGAGCTATCCGATTTGTGCTGTGCTTAGACTTCATAAATCAAAATCCAAGCGGCATTTACAGCACTCTATCTGTTCTCTAAACTTTATTTTTCTTTACTGCGTGCATTTTGTGCCCTCAGTGAGCTGCAGCTAAAGCTCTGTGTGACTGATGGGAAGGAGAAAGTTGGCTCAGGCTGACCGGGCAAGGCAGGCTCACCCCCCTTCCCCATTATCTGCCTTAAGAGCTTCAACAAATTTGTGTAATACCCAGTATTATAGAAATGGATTTCCAACCAGAAGAGCAGTTGGCAGGATTAAACAAGTAGAAAAGCACATGCACATAAAAAATCAGGAGGTCTGCACACGAGCTAATGGAGCAAACAGAAAATGACTGGGCATGGTCCCTGGGCTGGAGAACCACTTCCTTTATGACAGACAGTAACGTCTCATTATGGGAGAAACAAATACAATAAAGATGAATATTCCATCTTCCCCTGGCTACATTTTAAGTGCTAAGCCAATACAAATTCTCTGGTTATATTTCACAAAAATAGCTACTCAAAAAAGCCCTGCTGGCAGCTCAGCAGAGCAAATTTCATTTGAAAGATAAATCCTACATTTTTCGTAGGCAGATGTGAAAATATATCAGACTTTATCATAACAGCCCCTCCCAGGAGCCGAAGAAGCCACAGAGTAAATCTGCAACAACAAAGTTGCTTCTTTTCTCTCCTTCCCCTATACTGCTTAACTCAACACAGACAAAATCAGGAGCAAACCAAGTTACTCCATGTGGTAAACAGAGGCCACAAACTCTCCCAGCGCCACGGTGCTCTGCAAAGCCAGCGCGGAACCAAGCCGGCACTTGGGACCATCAGTAAAACACTTGGAGGGTGGAACTGCACGGGTGCTGTAATTACTGTCATCACAAAATGACCATTCAGCTCCACTCCTCCACCGAGGCAAGACTGTACCAACCCTCAGCAAACAAATGCAGCCTTGTCGGGGTGTCTGGGCACGCAGGCGCCTGACACCGGCGAGCGGCTGCCAGGACAAGGCTGCTGGCAATTTCAGGAACTCTGCCAAACGCTGAGCTGGAGCAGGGCATTGTAGCATCGCTATTTCTGGCTGATAAAAGGGCAAAATCAAGCTACCTCCACAGTTTAGTGAAAACTCCTACAAAGCTGACACGTGAAATGATCTTAAAGGTGCTCTGTGGTGCAGGATTATAAATCTGGATCAACATCACCTTCCCTCTTGCCGCAGCAACATTGTACTGAAGGGGATTATACACCTCTTACCAGGATGGGGCAGGGAGCAAAGGAGGAAGCGTCTTTAATCAATTAAATCTCAGCTTGGTCTGAGCGAGCCAATCTCTGTAAAGAACATCCCACAGCTGCTCCCACAAAGCAAATGAAATTCCATATAAAAGGTGTTGAGAATGGAGTGCAGAGAGACATGCACCCCACCCAGGAGTGTGCTGGATGCTTCATCATTAAAACCTGTGGTTCCATACAGCTCTGCATCTGCAGTTCTCACCTACATCCATGGGAGGGGATGGATTAGGGGATGGGAGCTGGAATTGCCCCAGGCAGGGTCTGAGTGTGACTTCCAGTCTAGTGCCTCTTGCAATCTCAAGAAGATCTTTCTGGATTCAAAATATTTTTACTTATGACTAGTAATTTCAGCTTTAATGAAACTATGAAGCAGACAATCACTTTTAACCCAATAACTAGGAAAAAAAATAAACAAAAAAACCATATATATAAAAGAAATCTGGTTTGCTTGGCAAAGCTTTCCTGCTGCCTTAACCAGGATCAGCAATGATGTGTATGCAACAGAGCTGTGTGAGGGTGGCAGCTCCTTAGATCTGTAGTTTTGGCCAGACTCTGACTACAAACTGGAAATCCTGCTGGCCTAAAGTCCCCTGGATTCAAGCACTGGAAGCAAACCTGTACCAAGAAGCAGCTGTTTCCATGGACTGTAGCTTAGGGGAGAAGCTAAAGCTTTTGAGATGGCTTATTTTCCTTAAGGTTGGTTTACATATATTTATTCCTTCTATAATCTCCCCTTGCCTTGCATCTCAACTTTGAATTATTTATCATCAGGTATCACATTCAATTGCATACTTCATGAGGTGCAAACCAAATGATTAGTCATTCCATATTAAACTTTCCCAAACCATCTGTGCCAGGCTCTGCAGCAGTTTGGTTTTAGTTTTCTTTAATACTTGGAAGGGAAGTAAAAGTTCAAGGGGAGAGTACTGGATTAACTTGAAACACAGTGTAAAATACTCCACGTTTGTGGATAGCAAAGCTTTGTTACTCTGCTAGAGCCCTGCTCCTCCAGGAAGGTGCAGATGATCATCTTTAGTGTAATTTAACCAGTGATACAAATTGCAAGCAGCATTATTTCAAAGACCTCTGATTATTGATTAGAAACAAAGTCCTTCTCTTCCTGCTCCCTCCTTGAGTGGTGCTGATTGCACACAATAGAGAGCTATCACTTAAAGAGGCAATTAAGTCAACTTCTAAAAGGTAATTGAATAGCTGGAATTCTTAGTGCACTATTGTACTGCATTATCTTGATTGCAATAAGGAAAAACAAAGCAGCCAGAGCAACAAAAATTAGAGAATGAGGCTCTGGCCATAGTTAGGAATACTGAAATGGATGAGCCCATTAATGCTGCCCCTCCCACCCTTCCCCCCAATATTTTCTTTCTGTGATTACTTCTAACTCTTGCTAGAAGTGTGAGAATGCTTGGTCTTGTTTATTTTCTGCGTTGGCAGGACTTTATGAGGGATGGGCTGAACTGCTGACCAGGCACAGAGAATGCTGCTGGCTACAGCCACCCCAACACATCCCACCCCTGGGGGAACCCAACATCTGGGCATCCTGTACTCAACCAAAAGCTTTGGTTAAAGAACTTCTTCTGGCTTGGGCTGTACAGATTCACCCACGCCTGACAGAGCCATCAAGAGATCTCTTTTCTGCCCTCCTGGCTCCCTTCAAAATACCCAGAGGACTTCAGATCACCTCTGGGGTTTCCATACCATGGACTAACCGGGCAGAAGGGAGACAAAGAGTTTGAAAGCTCTTGGGAAAAAGGACATTGTTTGAGTCTCTTAGAAAAAAACAAGCTTAAAAAAACCCCAGTTATTGTAAGCCTGCCAGCACTCAGAATTTATATAAAATAACTCATTTAAATGCAGTAAAAAAATGCATCACAATCTGAGAGAAGAATCCTCAGAACTTGAAGGCACTGTCTGTACATGGTCAAAATTCACCATCAATTTTTGAGCAATTACTCAAAGTACTCACAGCACTCGGGTTATAAAGCATTTACACAGATACACAAAATAAAAGCTTTTTCCAAAGCAGGAAAAGAGGCGCCACAAAACATAAAAATCTCCTCATTCTTCTGCGCCGACAGCAGCCTGTGGTGTGACCTTCCACCCCTGTCCCCTGGCCCTGGGTTTCCACAGCAGCACAATCAATCCACCCAACCTCTGAGCACACTAATGGCCAACTGCTGCTCTCCTCCAGCAGCTTTGGCACCAGCTGCCTCCCCACACGTGTATTTTGTCTGGCACTGGAGAACTGAAGAACACAGGGCTGAGCAGGGTGAGATGCTGCAACGAGGATGCTCTGTCTGTCCTCCAGCACACCTCGAGGCTCCTGCCCTGAGTCCCACAGACTTCCCAGCCCAGAACAAGCGTAGATCTCCTGGAAAAAAATCCCCAATAAATGCCATTCTTCCAGTAACAAATGTGCCAGCAGAGAAACGCAAACCCATCCTTCTGTAGACATGGCTTTTGTGTTTGAGGGCTGCAGAAAGGATGCTCACAGGGAGCTTCCAAAGGGATTTATGCACCCAACAGGTTGGGAACCTCTCCTGTACCCTGATTTCCCACCTGTGAATTGGGCTGAATGACACCCAGCCAGCCTGGTAGATAGAGGGGCTTTGCTTTTCACCAATCCACTTCCCTGTCTAAGAGTCAGGTGACTCCTACTCTCACCTACTCCACCCTCACCCTGCTGCTGTGCGGCCTCAGCAGCCCTCACTCTGAACAGAGACATCCATTCATCCTCTGGGAATGTGGCAGTACCACGTAAACAACCTCTGAAACACATGTGGTACCATCACTGGACACTGTGCACACAGAGAGTCCTGCCCAAACTTCTGCCTCATTCATTTTTGTCAGTCTCTCTCCTCAGTTTACTTTGCAATTATCTCTGCAATTCCCACTGAAAGACAGGACACAATTTAAGGAACTTAAGCAATTTTTTCAAACTTGAATGGTCTCTACCCAAAGGAAGCCAGAAGGAAGCCCATGCACTCAAATACACCCGAGAGCCTCAGTCCTCAGACAATACACTGTGAAGTGGGAGTTTTAGTTTTTCTTCATTAGCAGACTGAAAATCCATCAAATACGGTAGGGCACCAGCCTCTCCCTGGCCATTCCCTACTCGAGACTTGTTCTATCTTTTCAAAAGCTCTTTTCAGTTACACAATAAAAAATTCTTTAAGGACAATATCCAGAACAGCTCTAAAAATTGTTTGTACTTTCCCTAAGAGCTCACGTCTACTTACTGGATGGAGGAGCCAAGAGGAGCGAACAAATATTTCATGGAGCAGCCACTGCACATAAATATTGCCTCTGACACAGATGTGCTGTGAATACAGTTGCATCCTCACATCAATTACACTCCAGAAGCTACATTTGTAGAAATCAAATAAATAAATGTAAGCTTGAAATAAAAAATTATTTCATTTTCTAGCAAGCGGCTTCACCTTATAACCATTCTTTCCTGTGACACGTTGTGCTGGTTCCTATTCTAATAACACATTCATGTACCTGCACAGGTACAAGGGATGTATACAAATCACATCTTGCAAAACAACTGTTGGCAAAGAGTGGGATTTGAGTATTCATTACTCACTGCTCAACAGTTACGTACATTTTAATTCTGACCTCAAAACATAATTTGGACCATGGCAGATGTTTCCTAGAGCTCAGGCTGCCTTTGGATAAGAGTTAATTCAGTTTGAACATGGCAGCAATGAAGAAAGGGATTTAAACATTTTCTGCTCATTCTCCAAGCTTAATGCTGCAGAGGTAAAAATGAGGGAGGACTAAATTGAATGGCAGAATCTGCCTCTCTCAGCCCCAGCTCTGGATCCAGACCAGCCGGGTGAGGCTGTGCCTCCCTGTCACCTCTGTGACATCAGCCTGTGTCAAAAAGAAATTAAATTATTTTAATGAGGTTCTGCTGAATGCACACTGGTGGAACCAAGAGAAGAACAACCCCTAGTTTAAGCTGCTTAATTTTCATCAGAAGAAGGGGACATACTCCTCTGCAAAACTCTTCCTGCTCTCCCCTTGTTACCCTGAGCAGCTCCCTCCTGCTATTTGACACTAATAAGTAGATCATTACTTCACCAGCCGCACTTAAAATCTTCTGTAAGGTAAGATCCAATTGCAATTCAACATCCACATAGTTGCCCACACTGAAGGGCCCTGAAATGCTCTTAACAAGTTGTGTGCACAGGGATCGGCTCTTCACACATCAGCAGAACAGGCTTGGGAAGCGACAGCTGCTTCCACAGTGCACAGGCAGTGGAGCAGTTTAAGGGGAAGAGAAATGGTATAAATAATTGAAATCACAGCAAGAAATGTAGGCAGAGCAGAGGGAAGGAGGGCAACTCCAAAGAAGCTAGCAGCAGGAGAAGAGATAAGGACTTCTCCTGGAAGCCAAACTAAACATGAGTGCATGTATAAAATCCACACCTTCTCACCGGTGTGCTATGCCCCACACCAGCAGAATAAAGAATTTCTTGACCTTTTCTGCACTGGCTGGCAGCAATCTGAATTCTACCCACTTACACACCTACAAGCTCTCTCTGGTCAACATCTTCCCTTTCCTCTTCTCCATGAAATCCTGAAGTCTGATGCAAATGACCCCCATGTATGTCCCAGCACTGCAGTGACCTTGGAACCCAACAATGCTGATGAGTCAATGTAGATTTTAAATTCTGCCACTGACAACCACCTCACCCACAGGGACCCACTCCTCCCGGCCCAGCCTTTCATGGTGAAGCTCTCTGAGAGGGTTCCCAGTGTACCCAGGACATTCAGGGCATGCTAGAGAGGATGCTGGTCTCAGCTGGGGCCTCTGAGCACCATCAGGTCACCATCAAGGGTACCTGCAGAAATGGCCACCTTTGGTTTGCAAAACAACTAACCAGCACTCTGGAACAACAGACAAGTGCTGAAAGTTTCAATCTCAGGAGTAAAACACCTCCTTTGATGACCACAGCTGCTACAAAGGGGTTAAGGTTGTAATTTTGCCTGACCTTTAACTATTACAGCAATACTCCTTGACCTGCATTTTAGAAGTTATGAACAGACAGCACAACCCAGGCTAAGCAATCTGCCACTGTCTTGACAGATTTCCAAAGAGACATGAAATATCTGCCTTTCTGTGAGTATGCATCGTGCAAGTCACTTGAGAGCTGTGCAGACATCCGGAAAAAAACACAGTTTCTCTCTGGGTAGCGCTCACCCAAGCAGGAGATGGCAGGAGATAATTTATAATGCTCTGTGGAGGTAATACTTGGCATAACAGCTCCAGGAACTGCTCCATCACAACACTGTGTTGAAGAAAGGACACTTCAATTAGCAACTCAGCTAACCAGATACCTTTAACAGAGCAAGTAATGAGATTTCTTAATGAGTGGTTCATGTCAAGGGTGTGCAGTGATACCAAGACCTGGGTGAAAACGCCCATCAAGATCTCTGTGCAAGTCATGAGTGTGTAGGATGGATACCTTATTTTAAACAGCAATCAATTGATTTTAAGGAATCGGCTGTCGGACCCTGCCAGATTCTGACATTCTCTTCTTGCAAAATGTCAGTATTTTTAGGCAAAAGCCTTCACCAGGCATCACTGTTAAAGTTCAGCCCTGCTCTTAGAGCCACAGGGCACACAACTGTGATCAGAAGGTGAAGAAACCTTAATACTGACTTTTCTGTGTGAGCATTTCAATTTAAGAGTTGCTGTTCAAGAAGCATGTCACCAAAACAAAAAATGACCACATTTTTTAAACATGACTCATTTCCTAGAGAACCTTCCAGAGGTTGCAAGGATCCCACGTATCCTTTTCTCTACACACAGCCCTGCTTGGGAAGTGCCTTATCAGGGTGTGCCCAGCTGCACATCACACCCCTGTGCAGCCTACCCGTCCCAAATCCAAGCCTGATACGGAAAGGCTGAGCTTCATGTGCCTCTAAGGACATCCTCCAGTTGGGACAGGCAAGTGACAGCTCATGGTGGTGTGAACAGCAATTCTGGTGTCAAGAGTAACTCACTGTTCACAGCAAAAAGAGACACACCAACCCCTTGGATCTCAGCACAAACCTGCCCCTTGGAACCTCTCTGCCACCTAAGGGAGATTGGAAACCCAAGTCCACCTTGGAAAAGACAGAATTTCTGTATTTCTAAAGACAACTGAGCCTTAACAAGGCTGCCATGCCAGCAAGTAAAGATGGGAACCTTGTGGTATCAGAGGGTCTGCTACTGAGAAGCTGCATTTGGGCACTCTCCAAATAAATGATGGGACTCTTTCCCTGATAAAAGAGCCATGAACAGCATGTGTGCTCTGGAGTGCAAAGGAATGGTGCCAGCTGCCAATCCTCCTCTTCCAGCTGGAGGACAGCTCGTGGGCAGCCATCTTCAGCTGAGAGTCTCCAGATTGCTCCTGCTGTGGGATACACAGCCTGGCTCACCAAAAGATGCTGCAGCCAGCTCAGACACGCCTCAGCTCACTTGGGGAACACTTGATGTGAGGCTGCAGAGAAATGGCTCTCTGACAGCTGGAAAATGCAGTTGCCTGAGCTGCTGCGGGATAATGAATTAGCCACTTCCTAGAGGTGTTTTCTGTCACCCACATCCTTAGAGGTGCGTTTGTGTCACCCTTTCCTCTGACCACGGGGTCTCAGAGAACAGAGCTTCCATAACACACAGCTTTGAATGCTGTTAACTGAGCCCACCCCATCCAAATGTCATGGTCTCAGTCACTACAAAACTGTTCCCTTCTCTTTCTGCCATCCTCCATTCCATCCATGGGGTGTCCATTACATTTAAACACCAAGAGCCTACAACAAGAGCCTCATTAGCTGACTGTACAATGGGATTTGTTTTGCAGCACAGTGCCGTCCCCCACACTGCAAGGCAGAGCTCTTGATGGGGAAAAAAAGTGGATCAATTAAAAAAATATCTTGCACACCTAAATGTTACATGCAGCTCTTCTGTCAGACTTAAAACAACAGCACTACCAGCTGTAAAATGGGGAAAAAAACCCCCAGGAAGTCTCTCAAAACAGCAGACCAAATGAAAGGAGAAAAAGATGAAGGAGGTTTCAAATCTGCCCTGGAGAGAATGTGTGTCACAGCTTTAACCTGCTGCAGGGAGGAGGAAAAAGGGAAACAGGAGAGCAGAGACCAGAAATCTGGTATATTATGACCAACCAGGTAGATAAAAGATAGATGATCACCAAGGGAGGATGGCTGTGTTGGAATGAGCCAGCTTCTGAAAATGTCTAGTCAGCTCTAGCTGATTTGATACACATGAAATTGGTGTCCACACAAGAGTATTCTCCTGAAAGGATGGGATTTAATGCATCGAGATAATTATCTAGATCCTTCTTTATCCCATTAGTGGTTTTCATTCGCATCCTGGAACACCATAAGAGGATTGTTCAGGAATTATTTGCCATCCGCTGTTTCAATCCCGATTGGAATTATCTTTATACCTCAGTATGAAGAAAAGAGATTACATCCCTGCCAGGGCTTGCTGGAATGCCCTCTTTACTGACGCTCCCTTTATCATTCTTGCTCTATAAGGTGATGAAAATAATCAGAAAATAATTGTCATGGACATGATTTTCCCCTCTCTTCCTCTTCCTTCCCCGCACATGTGTTTGGGAGGAGGAGGATGAGGAGATGCTCTTCCCACTGCATCCCCTGCAGGAGATGCATCACTGCACCTGCAGAGAGACGAAGCTCAGCAAGACTTACTCATCAGATTACCCAGGACAGGATCTGAAAACGCTCCCAGCTTCCTTTTGCACCACAATCCACTAATAAAAGAACAAGGATGAAACTGTTAAAACCAATTAAACATATCACTTGATGCATGAGCAGGAAGTGGGATTCACTGCACCAGAGATCCCAGGGGCGCATGCCAAGCGTCGCCTCTCGTGCTCTGCAGCAATGTATGTCACTGTGCAAGCCCTGGTGGACATCAGGCCAGCGTCACTCAAACAGCCAACACAACCCCTTGCTGCAAGGCCTAAAATAACAAGAAGACAAAATTCCCCTCCCAGCCACTCTGCCTGCCTGCCAGGTTTTGTATTAATGGAAGAATTACCTCTCCATCCAGGTATGGCAAGGACATAGCTCGTCTCCTCATGGGCAGCAGTGACTCTGGCCAGCAGTGAGGAAAGATGCTTGGATATCACAAAAACCATCCCTTCTCCTTAAGGAACATGAAGGAGGTAGGTATTCAGACCCGACATGAATAGGAATGCACATATTTTTTAAAGAATCGTGCTTTATGGCTGTGTAATGAGATCTGTAGGAGAGGTATCTCTATAAACAAGTTATTAAAAGGGGGAGGAGGGACACAATAATAGCAGGTGCCAATTACTCAGCTTCAGCAGAGACTTTTCAATTTCTCACCTTCCCCCAAAGCAAGATGTGCCTCTGTATGGCACCACATTCACTTGCAAGTGTGAGACCCTTTGGAGTGTGGCTTCTCTCCCCGCTGGCAGAGCTCCACTGCCACCAGAGCAGGGCCACCCCTCATCCCACCAGCCCTGAGCCAGAGCTGGGACCAACACACCATGAAATTAATTTGGAAACTGAATAAACCCATATTTTTATTTTACTTCAGAATCTGGCCGCTCCTCCCATCAAGGGGAACAGCAAATTCGTGAGCTGACTGCAACTGCCAGGTTTGCATCTCTGCAAGTATCTGCTCAATTTTGGGAACAAAACACCAGTAATGATTTTGTTATTTTGAGATGGCGGCATCGTTTCAGACAGTAAATGTCCACCCTGGAACTGTCAGAGGGACCCAATCCTTTAAAGCAAGCACACCAAGGTAATGATTAATATTACAAAAGTAATTTGAGCCTCTAATATCATTGTTTTCAAAATCAGCAAATAATTACCAAGGCCTTCAGCAATCAATACCCAAGATAAATAGAAGATTAAATTGCAAAAGAAACAGAAGAAAGTACTTAATATTTGCCAAACACATGCCAAATACACTTTTTCATGGTAACCAAATACTTCCAGTAAATGGATATTTTAGCTCACTGGAGAGGCACTTTCAGAAAGTAATAAATTAATCCAATAAAACAGACAGACTGGGTGGAACCAGACATTAACGAAACACAAACTGATCTATACAGAGCCAACCCACAATCCATGTCCTAATTATGCTCATCCACCACTCTAAGTACTTACCTCCCCCACCCAGGTCAGCTCTTTAGCTCGGGGAAAATACATGTTTCATGTGCATTCACTGGCACGACAAAGTGGAGAATTTCAGCCATCAAATGACAAAGCTTGTGCTCAGCCAGAATTTGCATTCCCAGTTTTTTTCCTAAATACTTCTCACTCCTCAAAGTTAGCAAATTAATCTCCTTTTAAACACAATTTCCGCTTTTCCTTCAATTTAGTTGAAGCTCTGTATGTGAAGTGCAGGATGAGCTCCTGCTGCCCATCCACCAGCTGCCCCACATGTGATGCCTGTGGAAACATCACCAGGGCATATTCTCACTCTGGACCAGGATGGTTTGTCCTGGAGGCTGTGCCTAGCCTCACCACCACTCCAGGGACCTTTTTTTTTCCCTGAAACCCAGTGCAAGGACCAGCATCATCTCCTTCCCAGGCAGCCTAAACCAGCTTCTACCCCAAATCATTGCTTGGTGGTAATGAAGCCACGCTATTAGGTAAGCATCTGGTAAAGTTCTTCAAAAAGTGGATAACTTGAACTGGTCAAGATTAAGAGAGGGAAGACATGGGAAGATCTCCAGTCTGGTCATTTTCTACAACATCAAAGGAAGAAGAAAGGGAGGAAACAGAAGATAAAGAGAAAAGATATCAAAGCCAGCTCCAGAGAGCGCAATCAGAGATGGCACGAAAAAGGAATAGTTAAAACGTCAAAGGCAAGATCAAATAAAAGTAAAAGCTCACAGTCTGGGCACAGAGCAGAGGGAGGGGAGACCACCCCAACACTTCTGGCAGCATTAGCTGAATAATTCATCTGACAGGTGCTTGTCTGTGGTTGAGTCTGAGAGCTCAACCACCACCAGATCCATCCATTCACCTGGCAAAGGACACAGACAAACACTGTTCTTGTTTTTCACGTGGGGACACACCTTGAGGTCACTACACAGCAGCTCTGCTCCCCTGACTGTGTTTTGGGGAGGAATAAAGAAATTTAGTTCTCCCTCAAAAATCTTCTCCAGCTTCTGTGTGGAGTTCTTGATACTGGCAGGGCTGGCCTCACTACTACACTTTAACTGAACCACTACATGTTTTCACTATACAAAAAATATATACATGGATCTTTAAGGAGCTAATTTCTCATGACTGGAAGCATTTCTTTGATTATTTACAAGAGCTTCTAAAGGCTACATAACCTTTTTATACCACAGGCCTCCTCCCTAAGCCCTGACATTCCTCAGAACATTAACAATACATAGAGGACTTACTGCCACGTAAATACAAGCAGTGAGTGACAAAAAGGGTCTCCAGGTTGAACCTTCCAGAAAGCTCTTGGAATCGCAGGGAGAGAAGAAAAACCTATGCTCTAAGGGAGACTTGAAAATGTGATCAGGATAGTCTAAAAACTCATTGACGAACAGGTATGGACAAGGCAGCAGCACTGACATAAGCCAACACCTTGCTCTTCCTACAGTTCAGCATCCATCCCAACAACTCCTAAACCACCAGAGTGACAATTATAGCCACAAGTAAATGGACACTGCAATGTAACAAAACTAATCATGAACATAAGACAGTGGAGATTAATTTTTGCCCAGAAGCTTCCTTAAAACCTAATGATTTACATTTGAACGCTACTGCTGTCCACTTTAATATAAGCAGAAATTTAAATATCTTGCCCAAGCCATTTTCGTGTGCATGTCTAGTCACTTCAAAATACAGATTAACCTTTAGGTAAGCATTTATCCTGTATGTAGCACAGAAGGGATGGAATATTTAAATACTGGCAAGGCAGGGGCAAGCAGGAGAGAAGACAGAGTTACAGAGTCGTCTCTGTGCATCAGAGATGCATCCATGCTAATGCACTGATCCTGGAGACTCAAATGTGACTTGACACCAGGACAAAAACAGAAGGAGAATTGGCCAGTGACACAAATAACGCAGAGAGATTATTTAATACAGGAATCTGCCACTCCCAGACTTTCCTGCTTTGCAAGGGAAGCCTGACATAAGCTCGAAAATAAACTCAAAAAGGGCACTGCTGAATAAAAAACCCCTATGCTGCAATTCAAATGAAAAAGGCAGAATTTTTTTTTTTTCCCTTCATCAAAGACAACAATCCTCTGCCTGTATCTGGAAGCTGCTCAGCAGATACTTGATCAGCCCTCCCTGAAAAGCCTTTCCTCATAACAATGCTAACCTGCCCGCCTCCACTGAAGCTCTTTGATTATTTTAATACTTTCCACAATCCTTTAATTTGCCCAGTGAGTTCTGCCACCATAGCAGCCCTCTTCACCCACCTAATCTCACAATCTCTTGATCTCTGTCTCATGAAAAAGAAAACTTGAACATTAGAATTGGCACAATAATGATATGGAAAATCTTCACCTGGAATATTAAGCATTATCTCCAAGTATTTTTAGGCAGATGGCTCAGCCTCAAGGGTTTCCTTCAAAGTCCTGGTGGCTGTGCATGCCTGTGCTGAGCGAGGCAGGTACCCCAGAACAGATATTTGTTTGTGTTTCTTTATAACACAAACAGAAAAATTGGTCCTTTGGTGACTCCTTTGGGTTTTGTGAACAGGGAGATGGATAACATGGATAATCCAAGCCTACCTGCGGCAGCCTTGTCCATCTATTGCTAAAGGAATTTCTCCAGCACTTAGTGGCTTCAAGGCTTTCTGGAGATGACTGGCAGCTTCACTTAAACTAGCCAGCTGTAGATGTGTTTTACATTAAACACTAAGTGAATAATCAATGAACATTCAGGATATAAGTACAAATCAATGATTTGTTTTAGATGAATCAAAGGGAATCACAAATGAGTTTTGTTCTGCAACAGAAGTAAACCAAGAGAAGTACTTGATGTAATTGGGAGTGTGTGTGTTAACCTCCTGTGACTGCTCCTCTCCTACATGCTGACACAGACCCTGCTGTCACAGAAGCATGGCAGTGTCCTCCAAATCCCTGCGACAAGAGATGTCACTGTCCCCAGAGAGCAGATGGGAACTGAGGCATGAAACCAGCCAGTTGACTTTTCCAAGACTGGGAGGGACACAGCATAGCAAGGACACAGCTCCAAGTCCATGCTGAAGAACACAAGTTAGGGGAGAGTCCTTGTAACTTCAACTCCATCACACAACCACAGTTCTTACTGTGGGAGCAGCAATGGGACACAGCAACTGCACACTCAATGCAGGTCAAGAGTCTCGTTTAAAGGCCTTTTAAAAACTGCAAATAAATAAAAAACAGATACCCAGGTGACTCCAGACAACAAACAGATTATTTTGATAAATGCATATTTTGATAAATGCATATCCCTCGCTCTTGGGACAAATTTGTTCAAGCCACAGGTGTGGTAATTTTGCAAATGCTGCTGCATTCCAGCCACAATTTCACACAATATCTGCTGAGCACCAGCCAGGCCACATAAAGTCTCTCAGAAATGGTCCTGCACATCTTTTTATTCACCACGCATTTTAATGACAGATTTCCAAACCCCATGGCTCCCCAGCCAGGTCCTTGCCTGCACCTTCTCAGCCCTCAAAAGCACTCACTGGGTCTCCTGCTGGCATCTCTCCTCCTGGGAAACACTTGCAAGGGTTGCCATGAAGTGATCCCAGCTCAAACCAGGGCTTTCACTCCCATCCATTTCGCTGCAGGCAGTCCCCAAGACCTCAAAGAAACTACAAAAACCTGAAGTCAAGCTGGTGCAGGCAAGAGAAATGAAAAAGCAGCGGGAACCCCACATGCCGCAGGACACGGCTCGTATTTAACGGTATCAGGCTTTGACTCTGCTGCTTCCAGAGCGGATTAGTGTTCACGGCTTTTATGCACTATAGAAGAAGATTTTGTAAACACACTCAGAGGAACATCCCTCCAGGACAAAGTTTGCTTCCCACAAAGGACACCCCTATTGAGCAGAGCATCCTGCCATGCACAGCACTGCACAAGTGATATTTCCTTATGGAGACGCTGCCTGAGCCCTCCCTGCTGCACCACAGCAACGTCCACGCTGCAGGCAGTGCCCCCACAGCCACCAAACCCAGCATCCTGTTCCTCACCACACTCACAAACCAAGGCAGAAACCCCATGCTCAGGCCTGCACCAAGACACCCAGCTGGGATGCACGTGGTGAGTCCTTCAAGGAGCTGTGCACGCCTGTTCTGAAGCGCTTCCACAACATCCACAGGAGAAACAGTTCCCACAAGGTGAGCGCACAGTCACAAACCACCAAAATAACACAGAGTCACAACTGATCTTAGGGGTGTGAAGCCACCATGCAAACAGCAACAACACTTTGCAGGCAAATATACAGGTACAGAGTTGACTGCAGTTGGGGTTTTACAATGGAAGCCAGGAGAATGATGACAGTGAGTAACCAGAAATCATTAAAAGTTGACAGAGAAAAAACTTGCCAGGAGAAGCCTGCACAGGCAACATGGGTACAGAGCCTGCCCTGAGCTACACAGCCATACTGAGGAGGTACCATGCCAACCTCTACACATAGCATTACCAATGAGCAGCATGTAGGGAGTCTCCTAAAAGGTTCAACACAAGATTTAAAAGTTCCTGTTCAACTAAAAGTCAAATCCCAACACTTAAACTCCAAAATATCCTGCAGCATTTCTGGCTCCAGCACAGGCTGCAAAAGACAAAGAGAAGGGCTGTATAAACAGCACATGACTGGTCAGTCAGTCAAGATAAGAACAAACACGAATGAGAACTGAACAGTTTTTACCACTGGAAATGAAAAAAAAACCACAACAATTTAATTGGTAGGTTAAATTGTTTGCCTTCATCTCATCTGTACTTGTGACTCATCTACAGTCATGAAACCTTCTTGGTTTTACTGATCCCTCAGTAAGTCCTGGGTGCCCTCGAGTCCCCACATTGGGCACATTAACACCTGAACCTGCTTGCACCTTCCTGAAGGCCTGATCCTCCACAATTAAGCAGCCCTACATATCCAACACCTGACACCTGGTTACAAAAGAGCTTTCTGCACAGCAGCTCATAGTTCTGAGAAGTGAAACGGTATCTAAATCTAAAATCAGCAAAGAGAGAATATCAGACTTTGGCCAAGACACCCACCACCATGACGCACAGCACGTGGCCCACCTCCGAACAGCCCGTGATGCTGGACACCGGCTGCCTGGGTGAGTGGCTGTGCTATTTGAGGCTGCCCTTCTCTTCCCACTCCAGCAGACTATTTCAAACCCCGTTTATAATTGGAAAGAGGCAGCATCTGTTTTTGCAGACCATGAGGTCAAAACTTTACTAATAACCACAGCACAGCAGAACACCATTAGCAGGTAAACAAGCCCTGAGCTGGTCTCAGAAAAGCAGCTCTAGAGATGGTTTGTTCTGGTTTATTTCCATTCAATTAATTGTTTTGTCCTCCCAACACAGAGTGAGAAGACAAGCAGACCCTGCAATGCCTTACATTTTAATATCATATTATTCCCCACTAGAGGCAATGGAGACACCTTGCCAGAACTCAACGACATCAGCAACTCAGGAGCACTGGGAATTGTCCCAGTCACTCACAGGGGATGACTGATGTTACAGAGGACTGGCTAACACAAAGCCTATCTTTGAAAAATACAAGTATGGGAATAAGGAGGCAGGAAATTATAGAATAATCAGCTTAACTTCAATTGAACTGCTTAGAAGACAAGGAGAACTTGAGCAAGAGATAACCTCTGTTCACCAAGAACAAATCACATCAAATCTCTCATATTTCTTTCTGTGACAGGGTGTCAGGACTCGCAGGAAGGGGAGAAGAAACAAAGATTTCAGACACCTCTGATGGGACATCCCCATAATGTAGCCAGGGATGCAGGGACTGACATGAGCTGCCTGAAGGTAGAAGCACCACTGCTGGGAAAACCACCTGTGAGCAGGGCACTGCTCTTTGAGCACAAACTGAGGGGGCTCTACTGAAGCATCTTCCAGTGGAACCCATCCCAGATCCAACACCAATTGGTGTTTTCATCCACAACTTGGCTGATGGCAGAGAAAACAGGCTGATTGCCCTGGAAGGCTACACCAAGCTAAGGGGGACTGCAAGCATGCAGGAAGACAAGATCAGAATTCAAAACAATCCCAATAATTTAGAAGAAGCGGTCCAGGGAAAAAAAAGAAAAAAAAAAAAGAAAAAAAAGAAAAAAGAAAAAAAGGACATAGTTCAACAGGGACAAGCGTGAGGTAATGCAATTTGGTAAGAATAATTAACCAGGCAAACGCAAGCAGGAAAACATCTGGAGAGGAATAGTTGAAGGGTTGATGGGACAAAAAAAAATAAACATGAGTCACCTATGGCAAAACTGAAAAGCACACACAGAAGGATGTATAAACAGGATCACTGTTTATAAAAGATATGAAGTAGCCCTTCAAAGGGCTACTTTTTGAGCAAAAATGCAGGAAAAAACTTCAGCCTTTTATCCCAGGTTAAGCATCACTCCTCACCAAGGATGATGGTCCAGAAGAGAGTAACAAGAGCAACTGCAGACCAAGAATATATGACTTGAAAAAAAGTGATCAAAGGAACCAGTGTGTTTTAATCTATATTAGTAAGGGAAATGGTAGCAACTTCCAAACATCTACTGACCCACTGCAAAGAAGGACTGAAGGAACTTTTCTTCCTGTTCCCAAAAAATGGAAAAAAAGAAGACCAATCCTGAAACAAAACTGAAGAAGAAGACATTTCTGTACAAATCATAAGAAAAACCTAATACAAGGGCTGCTAAATGTCAAAGAGATTGTCTGGGGAGCTTAGGAGTGAGACCCTGTCATCGGAGGTTTTTAAGAATGAACACTACAAACATCTGTCAGGAAGGGGCTGGTTATCAGCAATCCTGTGGAGGGCAGGAGATGGACTGAATGACCTCTCAAGGTCTTCTCCAGCTCTGCACTGAACAACGGCCTGATACGTAAATGACCGTAATAGCTGGGAACCTGCTGTGCTGACACAGCCAGCCCGTGTTGGCTGTGACCTGCTGTGGCCATCCCCGTGTGCAGCTGACAATCTGTTGCTGCCAGAGGAAAAGGCGCATCCCGGGGAGGGTCCTGCCGAGAAGGACAGGGACAGTGGTACCCAGGGTTGTTATTTTGGCGCTTGCATGAGCCACAGGGAAAAGCTGCTTGTTAAAAAATAAAAGTGTGTCAAAGGACAACACAGCCCAGACAGCACAGACTGCCTAGTGGGGTTGGCCACCCTGCTTCTGAAAGCAGGAGGGGCTGCTCGGAGCCCACACAGCACTGCACGCTGCTTTTGCTTTATTTATGAGAGGAAGCTGCAAGCAAAGCCACTGCTCAGTGGAAACCACAGGGCAGCACTCAGAGCATTCCTCTGCCCCTGCACAACTACTGTAGTCTAGCACTTCTGTCTGAAAGCAACACCTGGGTATGCAAGTATTTTGGCCAGTTAAAAATATCACCAGCAGAAACCAATCCACCGGTACCAAGGCAGCACCCCTGCATTGCAAACACCCATCACACAAACCTCTGCAGGAGGCAGCTCTGGTGGGATTTAAATCACCTTAGCAGCACAATAGGAGAGCCTTCAGTGATGAATGAGGCAGAGGAATCCAAGCAGCCACCTGTCAGACACCCACAGCTGCCAGGACAAAATGGCACATCCCAGGCACTCCTGGCCTGCTGCCAGGGAAGGGGCTGGATGGGGTCATGTCATCCTGCCCATCAGAGCCAAAAAAGCTTCCCCCAGAGCTGCCCCAGCCCTGATGCTGGGCTTGCACTACACACAAGCTGCACCTTGTGATGGTGCATGGTGTGCAACAGGATTGCAAATCCATCAAGTCACAGCTTACACTCAGCAAAAGCTGTTTCTCACCTGTAGCAGGGAGAGACGCTTCTATAGCAAGTGGGAGGAGAGAGTCAAGGCCTGGTTGGTCAGACCACACACCTTTAATGACCTCTAAAAGTGCAGGAACTGGAAGAGCTGAGCAACCAGCACAGGCATAGGAGATTACACACTCATACACAGTACAGGGACACAATTCAGAAGAAACGATCAGAATTGTCCTCCAGGCCAGAATAAGTCCAGTGCACTGCTTAAGTGAGAGACTGGGTGGAGAAAAGCAACTATTGTGTTGTCAGGAAAAAACAGCAGCAAGAATCTCTGCAACACCTGCACAGGATTCCTCCACGGCCTCGGCGGGACAGGGTCCTGCACCTTTGCTCTGCAGCTGCCTACTAAGTGCAAAGCCAGCACCAATATTCCTGTGCTGAAGCCACAGCCCTCACACCTGTCCCACATCCACTGAAGTTACTGGACTCAACATCGGACCACAAGAGACACATGCAGGGAAGGCAGAGATGCTCAGATCTCCCCTCACCAGTTTGCCCAAAGAATCCCCAGCATTTGTGAGTTTCCCCCCAGTTGCTGGCACAACCACACTTTCAGACAGATTTAACCCACTTGGCTCCCATCACGCATGAAGGTTTTATGGCATTCAGGCCATAAACATGGGTGTGCAAAGAAGCACATCACCACCAAAGCCAAGCAAGGAGGACACCGACGCGGACAACAGCCCGCCCATCACCCCACAGCCCCCCGACGCTCCGTGGGCACCCCTGGCCACAGCGCACCTGGGAGACGAGCAGAAACCCCGGCTGGGGTATCTCCCGCCCAGCCGGGCACAAGCAGTCACCCCAGGGGTTCCACAGGTCACGGTCCCGTGAGGACCAGAGGGCACCGCGGGGCCAGGGGCGCACAGAATCCCGCCGAGTCCACACCCCTGGGGCTCCAGCGGGATCCCCCAGGTCCCGCAGGATGCTCACCGGGTCTGGATCCCAACGCACTCCCGAGGTCCGGCCGGGCCCGACTCGCGGAGTCCCCGCACCCCCTCCCCGGCGGCGGGGCGGCGGCCGGGCCCCCGCGGAGGCGGCCGACCCCCCTTACCTTTGTGCCCGCCGAAGGCGCCGTACCAGGAGAGCGAGAGCAGCGCGCACAGGCAGCCGAGCAGCAGCGTGAG
>VWYP01024541.1:1099873-1194130 GCA_013400435.1 Pycnonotus jocosus
GGGGGAATGCGGGACTGCAGAGGGGCGGGGGGAGTGTGAGTATTGAGAGTATTGAGAGTATGAGCGAGTGTGAGTGTGTGAGAGTATGCGAGTGTGTGTGTGTGTGTGTATGTGTGTGTGAGAGTGCGTGTGTGAGCATGTCTGCACGTCTGTTTGTCTGCACGTGTCTGTGAGCGTGACTGTGTGAGTGCGAGACTGTGTCTGAGGTTGTGTCTGTGTGTGTGTATGAGTGCATGTGCACTTATGTGTGTATGTGTGTGTATCTGTTCATGTCCATCCATGCATGTGTACATCTGCATGCACACGTGCATGTGTGTGCAAGAGTGCACGCTCATGGGTTATGTATATAAATATACATACCTGTATCTTTGGCTTACTCCTATCGATGCACGCCTGCCTCCTCATACTCACCCATATGTGCCTACAAAGCTACAGATACATCTGTGGGTGCCTGCGTGGGTCTGTACACGTGTGTGTGTGTGTGTGGGTGCGTGGCTGTGTCCATATGTGTCTCGCTCTGTGTCCATATGTCTGTCTGTGTGCGTGAACATGCACCTGGGTCCATCTGTCTGCAGTGTGAGGGGGTGTGCATGTACCTGTGGCTGTGCCAGGGTGATGCATATCCCTGCACATGGACCCCCAGGAACCGCTCAGTCCCTGCAGTGTCACGGGTGGGTGCTCAGCTCCTGTGCACAGGGATGTCCCCTTGGGGTGTGCACAGCTGGGGGGTGCAGGATGAGGTCGGGGGCAGCAGCCCCAGGAGTCATGCAGTGCATCCTCACTGCCATTCCCACAGAAGTGTTTCATCTTTGTTAAGGAAAGAGTATCAAATGTTTATTGAGGGAAAATCAATGCCAGATGAATATCACAAATGGAAGCTGCTGCCTGGATGGATATTATCCCCCTTCCAAAGGACCTGGCATTCAGGGGTTATGACCTCAAGCTGCTTGCCTGGTGAAGGACAGAAGAAATCAGATTACAAAATGATTTTGCTTCTGTTTTCTTCTGTTAATGGGTCCAGCTTATTTCATTATAGACTGTGCTGTGAGGTCAGGCTCCACAGGCATTTATTTGCCTTCATCATCTGAACTTGTTTCTGTGGGTAAGCATGAGGTCAGGCAGCTCAGGTGCCGTGTACATTGGTACATAATTCCTGAACCAGCGAAAGTTGTCATCTCCCATTCCCCAGAGCTCTTCTAGGAAGTAAATCTTTCTCAGACATGTAAATATTGTAGGACGGGCTTCCAGCGATCAAAGTCTGCTGCTTGAAATGTTCGGATCAATTAGGGTGCCCCGTACAGGAAGGCGTGTGCCCGTGCCAGAGGCAGAACTGGCGATGCAGGCGCCCGGCAATGCTCGGATGTCGCCTGGGAGCCATCCCCGGTGACACAGGGATGAGCTGGGAGCCAGCTGCCCTCCGCGGGCACATCTCCCAGCAACACTCCAGCAAATATGGGACTCCTCCTGAAAAGGAAAATCTACCAAATGGGTCCTCAAGCGTCCACTCAGTTTCCTTCTGGAAAAGTGAGCAGCGAAGGGAGCCCAGCACCCAGGAAGGTGCAGGGGCTGCCTCGAGGTGCTCTGGGTGCCTCGCTGAGGGCTCTGCACGTTTATGAGGAAAAGCACAGGCCACCCAATTCTGCAGTCTTGCCTAACTGCACCTTTAGAATTTTCTTCAGTTCATGAAATAAAGCACGTTTTTCAAATTTTCAAATGGCCTCTCCCGGTGGTTAGAAAATCCGGGAAGGAAATCGGCAGAGGGAGCCCTTTGGACGGCATCTAAAGTTTCTGCCTCCCTCCCAGTCAGAAGCCAGGGAGGAGCTACAGGGCCGAGTACGGACCACAGCTCACACGGGGCACACCCCCGAGCAGGGAAATACCCTGAGCAGAACTCTCGGGATTGCTTAAAAAGACACTCGGGAGGCGGACCTGTGCATGCTGACCTGGATTTTACAAAGCAGTGCCCAAGCAACCCCCATCAGAATGTGAGCCAGCAGCAGGTCCACTCTCATTAATGGCAAACACCTCTCCCCAAAGAGTGGCAGACAAGAGCTGCTGGTGGGGAAATGCTTTATTTTCAGAGGTGCAAAATGCTCCCACACCACTCGGGATATGTGGTGTGTCTGCAGCGGAAGAGAAGAGAGGAACATTAATAATTTCTCCAAGACAATTAATTAGACTCTTTCCCAAGGATAAAGTTTAATCTAATTTCTGCTGTTATACTTTGTCTTCAAAAAAGTCTGAAGAAATTAATGAGCTTTATACCACCCTCTCATGATAAAAACCTTGGATTCTCTTGGAAAAAATGAGGGACTAAGCCAAAGTGTAGCACCTGCCATTTTTCTCTCAGACCTGCAAAGGTATCTTTTACTCTTGAAGTCCATCCCTCTTTTCCCAGTTTTGTCTTTTATTTTATTTTTAAAGTTTTGAGCAAATTTTCAGCACATTTTGAGCTTTGGTCCTTTTGCAGGGCAAAGATTAAAATGTGAACTGCAGAGACCCAAAACCCCGGCAGCAAATAGAGAGAAAAGATTTTTTTTAAGGTGGTCTCATGATCTTTCAACGGTTGATGTTGGCAATGCTGAGTGTGCTGCAGAAATGAGGGGCCTTCATGAGAAACACTCCCATAGCAATCCACAGTTCCTAAGGCCATTACAAAAATTAGAAAGAGAAAACATTTATTAGATCTAGGTATAAAATGTAATCCAGATTTACAGCTGATTTTATCTAGTGCTCTGAAGAGCTTGGCTCTGGACTTTGGCCCATCTTTAGGCTTGATCCTTCTGGGGCTGCTTTATGCAAGAAACAAAATAATTTCATTTTCTATGTGTTTTATAGTCTGCTGTTCAAACATCACTATGGCTTGTTTCACTGCAGTATAAATGTTTCCAAATTTCCTTAGCCATGAGAGAGGAAGATGACAACAGGGTGCTTTACCTTCAAAGTGTTGACATGTTGATGTTTTAATTCAGGGCAAAAGCTACAAGTCAGATTCTCAAAGCAACACTTGCCCCAAGCAATTTGCGTAGGTTGCAAAAAACTCTTTCTCACCTCCAGGAACATAAAATCCTTATGGAACTGCATGACACTCCTAGTGTGCTTGTACGTTGTGCCTGCTCTCCATGCATTCTTCCTATTTGCTCCTCTATCTCAGTGAAAAAAAAAAATCTCAAACTTTTCTGCCATTAGCAGTTTCATGTCACAGCAATGAAAACATTGCTGAGCCTGTGTAAACACCTGATGTGGCACAGCTAAACTTCAGGAAAGCTCAGGCTCAAAAATGAGACAGCAAAAAACTCCCTGCTCGGCTTTCTGCTCTGCCTGCGCCAATGAGGAAGAAGGGTTCTGCTTCCGAGGCATGAACAGTGTTTTCACTGGGCTAGAGGAGGAAAGAAGAGGTCATGGGACCGGGCTGAGTCACCAGCCTCTGAATCGACATGTCTGGAGGATCCTAAACCTCTCCAGAAGCCTCTGGAAGGAGTGTGTGGGATCACAGTGTGTGGATGGGGCACTTGGTGCAGCCTGGAGAGCTGTGCATGGTCCCTCCATCACCACACACTGTCCCACCAGAGCTGGGAGGGCACACGGACCAAACCCTCCCCTCATCACCAGGAGTGCTGGGACAGTGATGGGAGCCTCAGGCTGGAGCAATGATCTGGGGGTAAATTTCCTCTGGAAAATCCTCATCAGCCTCTGCTGTGGTTTGCAAGCAAGGAAAAGATTGGGCATTTCCCCTCCTCCACCCCACATTCTTCCCTCCAGGGCTTTACTGCAAACATAAGAAGTTTGGACAGAAGGAGTATTTCTGGTGATTGTGCCCTCAGAACAAAAACCTCGCCAAATATTTTTAAACATTTTCCAGCAGAAGTGGGTGTAGAGTGAAAGCAGAGCACTGAAGGGATGCTAATTGCTCCTTTTTAAGCCTTTCCTCTCTAACTTGAATTTTTAAACTCCAACAGCTTTTTTTCCCTGTTCCCTTTACTGTTCCTTTGCTACATCCATCTGTGAAGCTGGTTGCTCAGCACCTGGGGCCAACAAGCCACTTTCTGGGCAAGCGTTGTTGTGCTGCTATGGAATTCCTAAGGAATCATAAGAAAATAACCACACAGCCACTGCTTGATGCTGAGAATGCCAAAATCCAGATCCACTGACAAACAGAAACTTCTCAAATGGATCTGGGAATACAGCACAGCTCCTCACATGGCTTCTCCACGGGGCTGAGGAACTGGCCAGAGGCAGACCCCAGGGCTGGAGGCAGTGGGGGAAAGGGAGGTCTGAGCTCCTGAGGAGAAGGGCTTGCTGGGAGGAAATCCCCGATCTCGAGGAGGAGGAGGAGACTCACTGAGTCACCCCTGTCCCGTGATCGATGAGGTAAGCCAACAACAGACCGGTGAAAGCCTGTTTGCCTTATGTTTTGTAAAAGTGCATGATGTCACACCCAGAAGGCTGAGCGTGACTCAGCATGGCCCACCACGAGAACTGGATTAAAGTGGACACAGAGGTCCACTCACATTCCTCACAGAGGAAACTCTGATTTTATTTTAGCACATTGCTTGATAAATATAAATGCAACAATCAATTAGCCTGGAGACAGAACTGACATGAAAAGACACAGCAACTTGAGGACAATCCCTGTGCTCTCAAACACAGGCAGGGATGGAGAAGGAAATAGGAATTGGAGCTGTCTGGGACAGCAGCAACTTGGAACCTAAGGAATGAATGTGCTGGAGCTGGGTCTCAAAGTACGAGTCTCTGGCATTATAGATGAGACCAAAAGTGGCCCTTGGAGCCATCAGGAAGAGGACATGAGTTGGGTATGCTGGAGGTCCTGCTTGGTGAGGCAGATATAACTCTGGCAGAGTGTCCTCTACTTCATGTCCTACTTCTGTTGGTGCCACATGAGATTTTATGGAGAAAATAACATTCTTCAACAATGTCAAGTCATCAGCTTTCACTGACATTTTCAGACATAAGGATTACACAGCAAACAGGCAAAAGGGAAGGTGAATGCAATGCAGCTTTGCTGTCTTCTCAAATCTTTCAATATTTCCTGCTGTAGAAGCTGCTGAATCATTTCCTATACAGCATCATCCATGCTTCCACCTGAGTCTGCTGATATTTAAACTTTAACCTACTGCTTCACGGTGGAAATATTAGCCATGTCATACCTAGAAACGGAGTTTTCTAGAAAACACTTTAACCAAAATAGGGCAAACTTTTCAACTGTAAATACTATTTTCCAGGAAAAGGTTGCAATTGCAACATTGCCACGCATGTGCCAAAAATGTCTCTACGTGAAAGGCCAAGTGTTTTAACATATATACTTTAGGTCAAGAAATAAACTACCTCTCCTTTGTGGAAATTAAGATTTATGCTTCTCTTGATTACAGAAGATGATAAATCATGACACAGTTTCTCCTAAGTTCTTAATAACTTAAAGAAATACAGCACCAAGAGTCAGAGTGGTCAGGCCCTTGGGTGAGAGGAAATTAACACCAACAAGGAACCTAATAATCATTGATCCATCATTATTTAATTATGCTTGGACAGCACAGATGGTGTGTTCTGCCAGCTGAACCCTCCTGCGGCCGGATTAAGAGGCCTGTCAACTGTATCTGATCTGCAAAAGAATACTGCTGCCAACCAGCTTGGAAAGGCCACAGCACATCCTCCTTAATGTCAGTTGTGTTTACACCAGTGTCTTTATTTTTAGTACGCCCCCTTCTGAAACGCGGGGTTCAGGGAAGAGTTATTTATCCCTGTCATGCCCGGCATGCAAACCCCTCCGGTGGGAGCTGCACGAGCGGGGCTGGCGCGTGGCTCCCACCGCTGCTCCCTGGCCAAGCTGGCCCTGATGCCATGATGGAAGGGACAGGCAGGACAGGGATGGCCAAATGCCCTGTTGGCACTGCCGAGCGGTGACGGGACCAGCGCAGCCCAGCGCTGCCCCGTGCTGTGGTGCTTCCCCACCGCTGTGTCTCGGAGGCCACCCAAAGGTCCCCGCTGGTGCTTTGGAGACCACAACAACCCCGCGCCCCCAAACGCTCCTGGCACTGCCCTGGGGCGCAAACCTGGGGCCAAACAGGGCAGGGAGCAGACACAGTATCCACAGGTTTTCCCGGCTGCAGGAAAAGGCGGCTTGAGCGTTTTCCCGTTCTCGCTGGATGGGGACGGAGCAGGCCCAGAACCAGGACCGGGATCGGGACCTGGGGCGGAGCCTGGGCGCGGGTGAAGGGGGCGTGGTCACTCGGAGGTGTGGCCTGTGCTGTGGCGCTATAAAATCGCGGACCCGGATCCGCTGTTGCCGCTGCTCGCTCCGCCTTGTGCATCTGTGTGTGTTTGGCGTCCCGGCCTCAATTCCTGCTGCGCCACAGCCATGGCGGCGCTGACGGTGAAAGCCTACCTGCTGGGCAAGGAGGAGACAGCCCGCGAGATCCGCCGCTTCTCCCTGCCGCCGCCCGTCCGCTATCGGACCATCTACGACCGCGTCGCCGAGCTCTTCCAGGGGCTGCTGCGGGCCGGGCCGCCGCCCGCCTTCCGCATGCACTACAAGGGTGAGCGGGGCTGGGGCTGCGCTGCGGGCCGGGCCCCGGGGGGTGGTCCCGGGGGTGGCAGATCTTGGGGCGCGGGGCTCTGGGTACCCCGTTACCCCCCGTGACACCCGGCTGGGCCCCTCATCCTGCGCTTCGCCCTTTCCAGATGAGGACGGGGACCTGATCGCTTTTTCCACCGACGAGGAGCTGGAGCTGGCGATGCCCTACGTGCGGGATGGCGTGTTCCGTGTTTATATCAAAGGTACGGCCGCGCGGCTCCGGAGGGTATGGCGGGTCTCGGCTCAGCGCTTCCTGGCAGTGCTCCCAAAACGGGAGACGTCAGCCCTGGCCCTTCCCCGTGTCCTCAAGGGCCTGGTGAAAGCTGTGGCCTCTGCGTGGGAGGTTAAATAAAGGGCAGTGTAATATGACAGAACATGAATCTCAGGTGGGATAAACAAACCACAAGTTTCCTCCTATCCCTATCAGATGGCCCAGTGCAAGGCTCTGTTGTCGTTCTCGTTCCCTAGATACACTAGGCTAGCACTGGTATCTTAAATATTCACAACGTGTTAGTCTTAATCCCACTTTCCCAGTGCATAGTTGCTGCTTACTCGCTTAGGTTCAGGTAGATGCCCTCAAAGCTTTATCTGCAGTCCATCTAATGAGCCACACCTGTTGTCCCCATTCTCATGTTATGTTTCCTGGCATCTGCCTTCCTAATTCCTTCTCCAGAAACATTTTGTTCTTGCAGTGCTTGGGAAGGTAGGATGAGAAGCCAGATGAGGTGGTGCAGTACTAATCTAAAATAAGCATGCCAAGAGATATTTAGGATAAGGCATGCTTGGTTTCAGGAGAAGGTATCTTTGCAAAACCTCTTTGGACATGGTTTAAGGTCTCTTACATGAGCCCAGCTTAGATTTGACAGCCAGTGTAAAAATAAACTGACCTAGTAAGTCAATACTGCTCTGATGGGCTCTTTGTGCTTCCTCATCTGCCTGATTTGCAGCCTGTAAATAGTAACCTGTTATCAATGCAAAGTGTCCTTTCCTTAACAGAGAAAAAGGAGTGCAAGCGGGAGCACCGCTCGCAGTGCAGCCAGGAGCCACCCCGCAACATGGTGCACCCCAATGTCATCTGTGATGGCTGCGAGGGACCCGTGGTGGGGACCAGGTTCAAGTGCAGTGTCTGTCCAGACTATGACCTGTGCAGCACCTGTGAGGGGAAGGGCATCCACAAGGAGCACAACATGGTGATGTTCCAAAGCCCACTGCTTAATCCATTTGAGGTGAGCAAAACCTATGGGAGGGAACTGATGAGTGGGAGATTCCTCAAACTGAAGTTAGGAGTTTAGGTGCTCAGAACCCAGTGTCACATGGATGTCACCCTTTACAGTGGTTTCCCCGAGGACGCTGGCTCCGTAAAATGCGCCATGGTGTTCCACCCTTCCCGTGGATGCACTGCTGGGGGTACCCCGGGCCTGCAGCTCCCTGCCAGAACTCGGAGCAAGCTGAAGCCACCGCTGCAGCCCCCAGTGCACCTGCTGCAGAAGGTAAGAGGAGATGCCCTGCTAGACAAGGTGGTGCTGGAGCCTCAGGCTGGCTGAGGTTCTGCAGCACATGGTAGAGTCTGTGTGGGGAAAATAAACAGAGGAACTAATCTAATTTGTTTGAAATAATTGGCACCCTTCAGCACAAAGTATGATTACTTTAAGGTGTGCTTGGGTCCATGCAACCAATGAGGATGCAGATAAAATACTTGGAACCCAACCAAGCTGAGCTGTTAGGTCAAGCATGTCACTATTGTCCTCCAGACCTGCCTTTCAGCATGGCTAATGAGCCATAACAATGCTAATAATGCTGGCTTTCTGTCCAGAGGTAGCTCAGTTAGTTTTTCTCTGTAGTGCTTTGTTCTGTAATGTATGTGAGTGACAGGAGTGAGCACTAAGCTCCTGTGGGGACACACCCTCTGCAGGTGCCCTTTCCCTCTGAGCTTGTGTGCTAACAGAAATTGTTTTTCTAGAAGCTTCTACTAACAGCCAGCCTCAGGACCCCAATGTCACCTTCCTAAAGAATGTTGGGGAGAGTGTTGCAGCTTTTCTGAGCCCCCTGGGTAAGTGACCTACAGTTTGTTTCCAGTCCCTGAGACTGGCTTACAGGTCTGTTTTAACAGGAGCAGCAGTGAGTTGTTGTGACTGGTCTTGGAACTTGTCTCCTGCCTCCTAAGCCTCAAAGGCTTAATTTACACTTGGATACTAATAATGCTTAGGCTTAAAAAAGCCACTCAGTATTTTTTGAGAGAAAATGAGGAAAGATTTCATTAATGTGTGAGCACTGTAACACTAACTTCAAGTCCGTGGTGACTCGGGGTTTTGCCTGGTTTATGGGGACATAGATGTAACTTCTTTCCTGCTCCTCTAAGTTTATGGCTTGTCTGTGTAGAGGAAGATGACTATTTGGTGCTTAGCTATTCTTTATTAAAAGAAGGCTTTGCATTTTAATTCTTGCATGTTACGTAGCAAATTGTAGGATGACAGAAACATTAAGAGTATAGAGCAGGATTGATCCATTTAGGATCATTTAGGACTGTGCTTTGGAAAAACTTCCTAAGACTTTGTCCATCTCAAATGCTTTTCTAGGTATTGAAGTTGACATCGATGTGGAACATGGAGGACAGAGAAGCAAAGTGACTCCCACTTCTGCCAACCAAGAGAAGACCAATGCTGAGGCAACCAGCAGTGCTCCAACCCAGAATGTTCAGACCAAAGCAGACTGGAATAACACAGAGTCTGCTACACAAGTAAATGTCCTTGCAGAACAGGTACAGGACATGGTGGTAGATCCTGTGCCCACACAAATGGAAGATGGCAGCTTCCACTCCCAGGTACAGGAACTGACAGTAACTGAATATAATCACTTAGACATATGGTGGGAGTTGTGGAAATATTAAGATGAGAGCAGGTGAAATTATATACAGCACATTTTTAACCTTACAAGTTTACAGCAAAGGTGGTGCGACATCTTGTGGGTGTAATTCTTTATATTAAAAGCAAATAGGAGTGTGCATCCTGCCTGGAAAGCACTACAGCACCTGGACTCTTTTTTTCCTCCATTTCAGGAACACAGTGAGTCTAGCAGTTCATCAGGGGGTGAGGAGGACTGGACCCACTTATCATCCAAAGAAGTGGATCCTTCCACAGGGGAACTGCAGTCTCTGCAAATGCCAGACACCGATGGTCCCAGCTCCCTGAATGTGCCTCAGGATCCTCCCCAGCCAGGACCTACAGGACTGCGAGAAGCTGCTCTCTACCCACACCTCCCTCCAGGTAGGAGAGTACCAAGAGTATCTTAGGCTTGGGAACTGCCAACTTGGCCTGACACAAGCAGACTTGTTCTAGAGGTGGTAGAAACCAAGGTGGTGTTTTAAGTTAGAGCCAAACCTGTCCCTGACTTGGATGGGTTTGGCAGCTTTTGCACCCTGTTAGAGATGATCAAGTGGTCATGGATGTGGGCTGCTGAGTCTTAAGCAGATGTCTGACCTTAGGCTAATATGCCATTTGAGCAACACAAAAGGTGCTGTCCTCAATCACATCCTTACTGTGTACTGCTCGAGAGAGCCTTTTAATGCAGGATGTGGACCAGTAGAGCCTGTGGCTTTAGGACAGCACTTTCTGGTGGGAGCCACTAACCAGGACCTAAGGCCCCTCAACTGAGAGCGGCAGCACAGAGTCCCACAGCCAGGCCAGCTGAGCCTGACTGAGCACTTTCTTAGCTCTGCCTGTGTATTGTTTATCTCAAACAGCTGCGCTCCCAGGAGACAAAGATCATATCTCCTCCTCTCCAAGAGTGCTGTTAAAGCCTTGCCTGGTTTTCCAGTTACATGGAATAGCTGAACTCTAAACTATTCTTCTTTTCACAGAAGCTGACCCTCGCCTCATCGAGTCCCTGTCCCAGATGCTCTCCATGGGTTTCTCTGATGAGGGTGGATGGCTCACTCGGCTCCTGCAGACCAAGAACTGCGACATTGGGGCAGCACTTGATGCCATCCAGTATTCTAAGCAGCCACCTCACTTGTAGTAGTAACAAAAAGCACTTTTCTAGCTAAAAGCAGATAACGCAGCATCAGTTACTGTGGTTCATCATTTTTCCTACTCTGGGTTTCTGTCCCATGTTCTTAAGTGCTTGTAGAATGGAGGAACAATAAATACTACTGCATGTGATGTGTCTGTGTGAGCATTTCACTGTCACAGCTATGTTATTCATGGAGGAGGCTGAAACTGTGAAGCAGCTCAGGACTTTTTGCATGTAACTTGGTCTACACTGAGGAAGAGAAATTCTAATGCTTTGCTGGCTCTGGAGCTTGCTCTCAGCTCTGGAAGAAAGGGTTGCTATGGGAGATTTCAACAAAGATGTAGTTTGGGGGAAAAGAGCTGTAGTTTGTAAGGAGGAGTTAATCACAGAATTTAATTGTACAGGCCAGGAATCCTTCAACCTGGGAGCTTTCTCTCCATAGCTGACCTACTTCCATTCCTATTTCTAGCAGCTGAGGTTGCTAGACAACACTCTTGCTCTCAGGTTACAGTCTCTTCCCCCTCCTTCCCCTCAAACAGAAACATCAAACAAGTAAACAACTTCAATAGTGCAGTCCTCTGTGCCTTTGAGTAAAATCACCTTTAGTGCAAAACTGTCTCAGTAAACAACATATCAAATGCATTAGGATAAGAATGATGCCAAAGATGCCTACGCTCAGAAATCATCATCAAACTCCTCACCTGTGCAGAAGAGCTGCTCCCAAGAAGTGCTGCTCAGCTTTGGCCCAGGGTTAGAGTTAACAATGGTGTTCACCCTTGCTGTGGTATCCAAGCAGCACCTTCCTGCAGTGGTCCCTGCAGCAGCTCCCACCCTTAGCACCTGGCTCTGAGGTTCTCTGAGCAAATCCTCAACTGAGCACCTGCTGCTGGGCAGTCTCAAGGCCAGATCCTCAGTGCTAGCAACACACTTTTTAAATTCAAAACCTGTACCCTGAGTTCTTCCAGCCTGTCCTGAGCACCTCCAGGCCCCCCCAGCAGCGGAGCTGTCCAGCCCCACACCTCCACTGCCCTCCTGTAGTGCCACGGTCACTGCAGCACTTTCACCAGAGGTGTCAGATACTGAGAGAAATTTTGCCCACTTGGATGGTTTGGTACAAGCAGCTGGAGGCTGTGTATTCTCCTCAGGCACTGCAGCCTCACAGACAGCAGGAACCACACTGCCTCCAGAACCAGCATCTCCACCATGTCCATCAGGCACTGCTACAAAGCATTTCTTGCACTGTAAGAAGGGAGAGAGCTTGGTTATAAATGCAGCATAGTAGCATTAAAGGTGGCATTGGCTTTGCCTAAATAAAACCTTTCAGAGAGAAACCCCCAACACATTTTTCCTCCCCAGTCATTCATTGGCTTGCTTGGAGAAGAGCAGAAAAAGACTCATAAAAATTCAAAATTATGATGATATAAAAGAGGAACATCTTCTATAACTAAAATACCTGAGTGGTTTTAACTTTTTTGGCTTGAGAGACAAGCTGAGAAACTCCACTTTCTTCTGCATGCTCTGGAACATCACTGGAGAGGAAGCGCTTTGGGTGTTTCCTGGCCAAGAAAACCAGTCACAAAGAGAACAGATAAGATCCACTGTGATTCTTTTCACAGATCACTGGATTGGTTTCATTAAATGCATGGCTCTTTATCCCCAAATACCAAATCCCTGCTCAGCTTAGGTCATACACTGCAACCTGCACCTTCGCTCAGATCCCAGAGAGGAGCTCCCTCCCACACCTCTGAATCAAGTGTCACCACTTGGGGGGCAGGAACTGTAAAACTGAATTTGCAAAATGTTCTCTCTGTACCTTTGTTCTCCCACAGTGTTCTTTCTCTGGGAACAGAACTGTTGCCTTTCCAGAGCTGCCTCCTCCTCGTCATCTTCCTGATCCCCACTCTCCTGGTCCAGGTATTTACTCCAACGACTGCCTTCTGTCCTTCCCTCCTACAACAATGGAGAATTACTAAAAATGGCAAAACATGGGGGATCTCATTTTTGGTATTGTTACACATGTGCCAAACGCCTCAAATCGTGAATCAGTTTAGGACACACTCCTGTATCATGTTCCCAGGTTCAGTTCCTAGTGGAGCAGTTTCTGTGTACGTTTCCCTCTGCCCTGCAGGAGCCCCTCTGATTTGATACACCATTCCCGCTGTCTGAACCATATAAAGGGATCAGTGGTTTTACTGGGATTCACCCAGAACAGAATGGATTTGTATTTACCTCAGCTTTGTAGGGATCTTACCTGCTGGACCGAACTGTCCTCATGTTGTGCTGCTCTATTTTTGCTGTCATTTACAGAGTCTTCTACACACCTAAAAGAGAGGTTTAAACTACAAATTCTAGTACACAATCCTAGACTGTTGATTTATAGGCTTTAAATCACACAGTCATAGCACAAGGGATTGAATAGAAAGCATGGACAGGAACACTAGGTAGGAGACATATCAGAAAACAGGATCTATGGAAAAACTTATACCAAATGAATGATTTGCAAAATACATCACATAAATACTTGATTAAATCTAGTTAGAAGCTCTAGTTAGAGCTCTCCTTATTGCTATACAAAGTTGCAAGTTGGATGTAAAGCCACTAATTAGGAAATTATAAATTTTAATTGATCATAACTAGGGATATAACAGTGTTTGTTTGGTACAACAATTTAAACTCACTCATCCCATGAAAGCAAGGAAAAGGGAAGTTGTTTCATAATGTTTTGGATTTCACAATTCTTTGAGAATAAAAATAGCAACACTTTTTGATAAAGTGAACAATGAGCTTTCTTCTCCATGCTTAACTGAAGCACTGTGTAACCATAACTAAGTTATGTAACTATCCTTGACTGATCTCTGAAAATAACTTTGAGTAAAAAGGAGGGGGTACCAGTTCAAGACCACTTCAACATTAGATGATTTATACACAAATTCAGAAATGAAATAAACAGGAAGTTGCTACTCAGATTTTCCAGCTCAGCAGGAATTACACCAAAGTGTTTGCACTGAACAAGTCTTTTATCAATAGCAGCAGTGATTACTCAACAGATTCACAGTGCGAACCCCCTAAATGCCAACAGTTAGGCAGCAGCTTCTTCAAATGGATGTTTTCTGGGGATGTAATCTGACGAGGACTGTAATCTGTAAAAGGGACATCTCCACAGTCAGATCATCAAACAGTACATAAGAAGGACCAAATTAAAAAAAAAAAATCATAAAGCAACACAACAAACCCAAACCCTACTGCGTACATATTAATGAGTAAAGGCCTACCAACACATGCTATTGATCACCTATAGTTATCTGAAAGAAATTCTCATCAAAAGAAACATGCTGGGACATGAAATCCCCAGCAAAGAGCTTGTTCCTATTGAGGTGAGGCCAAAATCTTCATGGTCAAGGCTTCTCAACAGGCCAGGAAACCTTTCCGTGACATGCTCAGGTTGGCCAACAGGCAGCCAGTGTGTGAAGATGCACATCAGCTGCAGCACATCAAAAGCACCGAGCAGGTAAAGGATAAACACTGTACCAGGCTGTCCAACCAAGCGCCTCCTCTGCTTCACCCTGCAGCAAGTTCAGCTTCTGGACGTGGTGCCTGCACTCCAGGCCCGAGCCCTGCCCATAAACCTGCACAGAATGAACGAGCACAAGGCTGAGGGAACAGCCAGAGGGGCAGAAACGAGGTGAGGCGACAGCCCAGGTGTCACCGAGGGCCCGCACACGCGGCTGAGGGTGTAGGGCTGCCCTCACCTTCTGCACGGCCTGTCGCTGGCCGCACACGCTGCAGCTCCACCGCCTGCTGCGCTTGGCCTGGGAGGGCACAGAGGGGTCGGTCAGGGCCCGGAAGGCTCTGCCCCCGTCCCGTCCCGTCCCGTCCTGTCCCGTCCCTTCCCGTCCCGTCCCGTCCCCACCTGCTGCCCCTGGAAGCGGCGGCAGCTGCAACACCTCAGCACCCAGAACCGCTGCGCCATTGCGGCCACGTGACCCCTGCGCGAGCCGCCGGCGCCCCCCAGCGGCGACACCGAGCAGCGACACAGGGACCAGGCAGCGACACCGAGACCGGGCAGCGACACCGGGACCGGACAGCGACACCGGCACCGGGCAGTGACACCGGGACCCGGCAGCGACACCGGCACCGGGCAGCGACACTGGCACCGGGCAGCGACACCGGCACCAGGCAGCGACAACGGGACCGAGCAGCGACACTGGGACCAGGCAGCGACACCGAGACCCAGCAGCGACACCGGCACCGGGACGAGCTGTCCCCTCCCACAAACCAAACACATCAAGTCACGGCTGTTCACGGGGGCAGAGCCCGCAGCGCCGTGCCGGCGGTAACTCAGCTCTGCAGGGGCCGGCTGGCGGTGCGTGACCTCCGTGTCTGCGGCCGCATCGGGACCGGTCAGATTTGCACCGACCTGGAGAGGTGTTGGTCTGTGTCATGTAAAAAGTCTACAGAGTAATAAGGAAAAGAGGGGGAAAGAAGGAAAAGAAAGGCGGGGGGGAAAGGGAAAGAAAAGAAAGGGGGGGGGGAAAGGGAAAAAGAAAAAAAAAAGGAGAAAAGAGGAAAAAAAATGCAATACGAAGAAAAGAAAAAAATGTAAGAAAAAAGGAAAGAAAAATCAGAGTGCAGTGACACTAAGTCCACTTGGTCGAAAATATATCAAGTTTAAAATTTTTTATGTAACTTTAGTCAGGAGTTTCGTTCGCCTTTGCCTGGAGGAAAGGAATTCTAAGTAACTTTTCAAAGGACTGTTTCATCACTCAAGGTGTGATGAGCTTAACAGCTCAACAGACTGGGAGTAGCAGAGAAGATACAGAAATAGTAGCAACCATTAACGACGATCAACTTCAAACAGCACCCCTGCAATGGTCAGCAACACCTGGTTGGGAAAAGACAGATAAGAGAACCAAGGAATGAGGACTTCATTAGCATCAGAGGCTAAGAAATCCATAACCAAAAGAAACCAAATACTAAAAAAAATGTAACTTGGGACCAAGGAACATTGAACCAATGCATTTCTATGGGTTTTGACTGTGTAAGTACTTGAAAAATCTAGTAAAGAGCCGTGTGTCATGGAATGATTTTCTCTGCACACCTGGTATGTGTGGATGAAATGATTTCTATTGCACATCTTGGCCAGAATAAAGTTATGCCTTGATTCTCTAACACTAAAAGTGTTGGAGAGTTTTTGTTTTTCCCAGAGTTTTGGTGACACACTCTTTTTCATAACTGGGTAAAGAACCAGCTCCATGAGCTCAGAGAGAAATAAGTGACAGCCAAATAGCCTATAGGATTCTGATTCATTTATTGATACATGACAGGTAAGACAGACAGTGTAAAATTACATGTATTATTTGTACTTTAAAAAAATTACAATAAATTACTGAATAATTAGTAAAAGCAATTTTACTAATGACTGCTCTCCAGTGATACAGGACAGAGGAGGCAGAGAAATAAGAAGTATGTACCAGCTGTGAATACAGACCAAAAATGTCACGAGGATGAATTAACACTGAGTAGCACACCAAGCAGTGTTAAATGGGAACATCCACATGTGTCCTTCCTACCTTTAGATCCCCAGCGCCAGCCAAAAGCTGGATCAAACCTTGCCTTCAGTGCAGGGTCTGCTCTGGCTGAGCAGCAGTGTCTCTTGCCCTGCCCCTGCAAGGACACTGCCTCTGTGCTGAGATGAGCTTATCTGTAGTAACAGCATTACTTCTCCCTTGGAGAACACACCCTGCTACCAGAAGGGCAACTCATAGTTTCCTCTGGTTTTAATTGATTTAAAAGACCACTGACTCAGTCTCCCAGTTATTTTGCCTCTAACTGGAATGAGCTCTGGTACTGAGGTTTCCCACAAGGGGCTGATGGCAGATGAAATCTTCCCCTTTAGGTACAAATGCCCTTGGATGTGCAGTAGTTTCGAAGAGCATGCCCATTTTTAACCTCTCAAAAAAGGACACTGAGCAGCAGTGGGTGGCACAGTGCTCCTGCACAACTTCCTGATCCAAGCATTTGTGAGGGTTGACTCATCAAAGTATTCTTAGGGGTCTTCCTAAAAACTGGACCCATCACTAGCTAGGAGGAACAGGGAATCAGCACTAAATAGTGAATGTACCGACAGGGACAGTCCAGCAGACCAGCATGCCACTGCCCTGGAACGCTAAGGCTGATTCACTGACTTTTATTTTAGGAACTTATTCCCTCATTATAACCATCATGGGTCCACTGATTGACTCAGTATCACTTCTGCACTAAAGTCAAGGAGCTTGTGGCTTCCCAGACAAACTAAAACCAATGGCTTCCAAAGAAACAGAAAAGCAAATGCTAGAAAACCACATCTGCCTGAAAATTCCTGGATTCTGAAGGAGAAAGTAAGTGATCAGACACTATGAAAATGTCAAATCACATATGAAAGAAACCTGCAGGTCCGAGCAATGTCTGTGTTTATATCTTAGGGTGCTGGGAGCAGTGGGGCACATTTGCTTTATAACTGCTGAGTCACAGAACAGCTTACAAGAACGTACAAGATTATTTATAGGTCAGAGTCCTACAGCACTTGACTACACTGCATTAGCTCTCGGACTGGCAGCCAGAAGTGAGCATGGTTTCAAGCCAGGCTGCATCTGCTGTGCAAGTTACTCAGGAACCTACAGCAAACAAGGGCAGGCAAAGAGCAGTTACTGTCTGAAATAATACTTCATTGAAATAAAAGATAGCAGAAGGCAGACATGCATAATTTATGGTGGTAATTCTATATGTTAGGGGCTATTAGGTTCTAATGGCTCTCAAGAATGTAATCTAATTCTCTCAGCAGAGCAGCCAAAGAAACACCTAGACAGTCACTGTCAGGAGCCCCTTATCAACTGGATTCTATTGTAATTGTGTAGTTTCTGGTCTCTGAATAAAAAAAAAAACAAACCCCAAACAGAAAATACCAAACCATCCTGCCATCTGCCACACTATCTTCCTGTTTTATCTCCCAAAGACAACTCTTGCTTTCTTGAATTCATCCTGACACAGAGGAAAGTTCATAGTCACTGGATGAACTGAACTGCCTCTCTACCTTCTTCTGATCCTTGATCTTTTGGAGAATGTTGACTTTTTTCTCAAAATAGTTTACAAGGGCTGTTTCTGTCAGCATGGAGGCCAAGATCTGCTCGAAGGAGATGGACCAGTCAGTGTCAATGGTGCTGCCATACCTGGCAGCTGCACTGCTGCCCTCGCAGCCGACCAGCACCGTGTCGTCCGCGATGTCTTCACATTGCAGGGAGCCCGTGCTGACCATGGAGTAGGAAGACATGGACATATCATCTTTGGTTTCATCATCTGATAGCAGCTGTAAAGGAGAGCCTTGTCCTTCCCCTGACCCATCTCCTAGAGTTTGGTTTTCCTGCTGTGTTTTTTCAGGTTGAGCATCAACGCTGGCTTTGTCCTGATGGTCAGCTTGGGGTTGCTGCTCCACTGCTGAATTCTGACTCTGTTCAGATGTTGGTGACTCCTCTTCACTCACAGGATCTTGGGCATTGTTTACTTTGCAGTCTTCAGACTTCCTTGTGGGTCTGTTGGAGAATTTTTTTCCAACTTCCCCAATCCGCAGAAGCAGACTGGCCACAGTGGCGATGGCATGGTACAGCTCCTGCTCCACGGGGTCCTCACTGAACATGTTGTAAAGGGTCTTGCATAACTCTATGAACTGTTCCTTTAAAAAAGACCAAATAATCATGTATCAGGCTGAAAAAAGTTGTCAGTGGCAGATGAAGCAACAGCCACCATTCTCAAATGATTCATTGCTTATTTGCCTCCCCACCAAGTGGCAACTTACTGTACTGATTCAGAACAGTCTGACACGGACAAACTCCCCTCTCTCTGTTGTGGCTAAATTGAGACACAGCTAGCAATTTAATAGTGATGGGTTTTCTGCTGACAGATGAACAGAGTAGTCACATATTCACTAATGCTAAGAAAACCTGAAGTTTTACTTCTACTCTGCTACTCTTCTTTGGTCAGCTTCCAAGTATTTCTGAACTGGTTTAAGTAGGACCTATCAAGGAAATTAGAGACACAAAAGATCACACCAGTCATCTGACTCTCTCTTTTGTAACCACATTCTTCACTCTCCACCAAGCAGCAGTAACTTGAAGCAATGCAAAACCAAAAAAGCTGAAGAAGTTTCTGTGACTGATGGCATATTTGAAACATCCTGCTCTGGAGAGAAGACACAGAGTGCAGTTCTTATAGGAAAAACTGGTCTGTGGGGCAGAGTGAATCCATTATATTTGACTGGCTGATACAAAGCAGTTTATCCATATCCATACCCACTGCAGAATTCAACAGAAATGTGTGGAATTAGAAGTTCTGAAGCTCACCAGACCATAACAGCAGGGAAAGGTATGGGCAAGGACTGAACATACTGGCACAATGGCTGCACATACTGCAGAATTGCACTAAGCTGCCAATGGCCCAACTGGAAGTCTTCATACTCCTTTCTTACCTGGCTCATTTTGGGGAGGTCTTTAATGGTCTCTTTCTTGTTCTCTTTTTCCTTTGCCCACATTCTCAGGTAGTATCTGTAGTCCTGTGGACTGGTACCTTTCTCCTCTGTAAGACAAGAACAACTCACTAGTCAGGTGGTTTATGATTTCAGACTTAAAAAGTGAATGCTGAGCCAACAAAAATCAGGCTTGAAGAAGGTGTTATTGACAGCCCAGGAAAGCATCTGCATTGTTTCCTGCTGGTTTATCTGATGCAGCTCAGTAGAGCAAAAAATTTAACAGCGCTGCATCAGCTTGACTTCTCTCAGACGAACTCTGTGAGCTGACAACTCACCCAACATGATTTACAAATGCTGTGATCTTGGTATGTAAAAGAGTTCGAGCAGTAAGGCATAAGGGATGCTTATTTCCCAGCTCACCTCCTGCTTCACCCCTGTCCACAAAGAACACTTTGCAAGGTCTCCTTGATCAGCATGAGACAATGAACATATCACAATATGAGAGAGACAAGATTAGAATGTGGTCTACTGATGATGAAATTACCTTTTTCTGGACCATTCTCATTTCTCCTTCCTTTATCTTCTTGGGTTTCTAAAGAATTGTGGAATTATAAAATAATTAATAGCCAATTTTCAGTAATACAGCACACAAATAACTTAAGACAACTCAATATACAAATTTAATTTATACAAAAGTATGCTTAATAGAAATTAGACCTCACACTCCCATATCATGGTTAAAGGAGTGGACAGAACAGGATGGAAGCCCAAGGCTGATGAGGTGAGCTGGATAAAGAGCCACACTCAAAAAGTGGGTTGAAGAGCTGAGGTAGAGGGCAGAGGTCTTAAAAGAAAGCGTGAAAACATAGATATGAAAGACAGAAAAGCAATGTGATGGCTTAAAGACAAGGATGTTCAGCCGTCTAAAGCAAGATAATGAATGGAAAAAACCCAAACCACTACTGAGTACATATGTGACTAATGCCTACACTCCTCATTATTCACTGCCTGAACTGACATTTTGGGAGCAATTTGCAGTCTAACTTCATGAATTTCACTTCTGGTTCCCTACACTGTCACTAGAGCAAATGGGAAGTCTTTGTTCAACTCAGACTGTTAAATCAGCCACCTAGCACCAAACTGCACAATTACCTCTTGTACTTACTCAGATTTTTTTGGGCATCGTTGTAAATGTTTAGCATGATTGACATACTTTGACCTCCCATCTGACAATCCCTAATGCTGTACTTTAAGAAATGCAGTAAACTAGTCTACCAACACTTCAGCAATTCAGTGGCATGCATCCTTATTCCTTTAAACTGGAAGACTGTGGAGTAGGCACAGGGATCACCTACCCAGGCCAGCAAGCCTAGCACCCCTCAGCTCTGTTCTGAGCATTTTTTTGACCACCAGTTTCTAGAATGAGATGAATTCCACTGAAAGAAGCCAGACAAAACCTATTTTACCAAGGCTGAAACTCAGTAGTCAGAACATACTGAAAGATATTTAATAACTTATAGCACTCTATTAATATTGAAAGTGTCATGAGCAAGGAGCAGCAGCAGTAATTTCAGAGTATTTACAACAGCACACTGGGCTGGCAGGTGGTATCAGCACCACAGCCATGCTCAATGCATGCACATAATCCATGGACTGACCTTGAGACTCACAGTGCAGGCAGATATCCAGCTCTGAGACAAAAGGAGGTACTTGAGCAGCAGAAAAAAGGGGTTGAGGGGACAATATCCCAGATAAAACAGAAGAAAAGGTCAGACATAGACAGAGAAGGAAACAAAAACAAGAAGAGACAATGAGACTGACATGAAAAACCTAAATCATGGTGAGAGACAGGGGCTGGTGAAAGCACACTGCTCCTCCTCAGCAGTCTGTGCCCATGCTTCAGAGCATGCTGTATCCTGCATGGAATGGGCACCAAGGAGTTTTAGCTCCAAACTTCTTCCCCATCATGCAACAAAGACGCTGAACTCAAACACACTGGCAGTCCTAACACACTGCCAGCATAAAACCATGCCTTGCACAAAATCACTGTTCAGAGCACATGGATCTATGCTGCAACTCCTTCTTAACTAAGAGGTAAAGGCAGCAGTGTTGCATTACCTTCTGTTGTTACATCCTCTGTGAAATAACTTGTGGCCTCCAAAGCAGACTCTGTCTCCTCTGGATTCAGAGCTGTATTCACAGAGAAGCAAGTGTTAAAATCTCTAATTGAACAGCAGTATGACCCACTTCATTAGCAAAAGTCCTAAGGCACCCCCTGTCAATGTCAGAGCAGCCCATGTTCAATAGCAGCAGTACACAGAAACAGTCACTCACCAGGAGGCAGGTGCAGTTTGTAGAGTACTTTGAGTTTTTCAGTGAGGTCACCATGGTACATCCCACCTGGAAAGAAAAAAAAGGTTAAGAAAAATAGCACTTTAATGATAAAGAAGCACCCTCTGCTCACAGGTTCAAACCAGATCAAATTCCCATACAGTGACGGCTCAAAGTCCCGCACAGAATCAATAATGAAATCCACACCAAAAAGGTGTACTTTGTCCAGCTTGAGGCTTCCTGCCACCCTCCCCCCTCATGACAGTGAACACACCATCATCTCCTTTCAGTTCTCTTCTTGGAAAAGGACAGACACATTTTTGCAGCATTCCATTTTCTTTGGAAACACCACTTACTCATTCCTGTCACAAACTCCTTGAAGTTGATGAGAGAATCCCTGTTCTCATCCAGGAGGCGGAAGAGCCGCCCTGCCAGCACAGGGGTGTGTGCCCCACAGGCCCAGGGGGTGAGGCTGATAAAGAGCTCCTTGAACTGCTCCATGTCTATCCTGTACTGCTCCAGGTAGGGCAAGCTCTGGTCCCGGCGGGCAGCGGCTGCACGGTTGTTCCCCCAGTAACAGCTCATCAGGTACTTGGCCTTTGGAGGGAAAGGATTAACAGGGCAGATTATGCTGCTCCACAGGAGTGGAGACTGTCACAGCTCAAGAACAGCATCGAGGAAGCAAGGAAGAGACATTTCAGGAAGCATATTATCTGCCTTGTGATTCCTAGTGTTGCTTCACTACAAAATGATATGAAATGAAGGAAGAGACACAGATTTCAGGAAAAACACAGGAATTATTTAAAGTGAAAAATACAAAACATGATTTTAGGTTTTAACAAAATGTCATTCAGGCTTAACTGCAAAGGGAACATGCAGGTTTTAGAACTAAGCCTCTCTTTCTGAGTCGACAACACAGCACAACCAACTTTAGTAAATGCAGTAGGGTAATACCATTCTTTTAAAAATATATATGATGACAAATAGAGGCAAAGCCCTTAAACAATCTTGTCACAATTACAGATGAGGTCAATGGGAAACCTGAGAATAAAAACTGAGGTACAGTCAATCCTAGCTACCCATTCTCAGGGCTATGTCACATTCTCTTCTATTGACTCTACAGTCTCTTTCTGAGTATCATCATCTGTGAATGTGGTTTGGCCACCTTTGGGGGTAAAAATTAAAAATAATCAGATAGTAACAGGGCCAGTCCTACTGGCACCATGTGTAACAGAATGCCACATCAGTTTCTGATAGGTCACATTAAGAATTAAAGCTAAGCCATTGCTTCCCTTTCAACTTACTCTGCTATTTGTACTGTGTGTGACAACATTTCTTCCTCACTCTCAAGGAAGGTTTCTTACCTTGAACACTACATACAGCTCTTCTAATTCTTCCATAGAGAAACCAATGTCACCAGATACAGCTCGGACCTGTAGTTACGGATGAAACAGAGTGAACCATTTATTTCAAAAGTAGAAAAATCAAATACAACTCATATCTTCTCTTCTGTGTTACATAGAAAAATCTGTGTAACACAGAAGAGAAGAAAACAAGTGCAAGGAGGTATCGCACAGAGTGGGAGAAAAACATCACCATTCTAATACCCCTGGAAACCAATCAGGAAGGCAGTTTGCAGTCAAGCAGAAATTGCTGATATTTTCAGTAGTTTACTGTGCTTATTTCCTGTTTGTGCAGATCTGGCTGAGCAGATTGTGTCAACCCTCCCTCTTGTTTTTATCTTCAGATGTTTGACTTGAATGCATTCAAAGAACAACACTGAAATAAACACACTGAGATTCTCCACCTAGGACATGGGAGATGATGGCAATAAATATGGACACTCTCCTTCGGCCATGAACCCTTCAGTAAAATTCCCTAATGCACTCCCTAAATGGCAGTAAAATAATTATCTGCTAGGCAGCTTTTCTCAAAGATTCCAGGCAGCAGTAAAACAGCACTAGACATGGGAGGCTATGTCAAAGCCTACGGGTGCATTTTATCTCCCTCCATGAGAAACATCTCATTCAATCATTCTTTCAGTCACTTAAAATTTGGTCTGCTACAGCACAAAGTTTCTCAATGCTCACAGGAAAACATTTTCCATGAATGTGCCATTTGGTAGCTCATTCAATCTGGGAGACACGTACCACACTCTTCTTGGCTGTATCCTCCAGAGACTGGATCACTTTCAGCCTTTGTTTGAAACGCATTTGTTCAATGTCATCTGCCTTCAGATTGCCAAATTTCTACAAGGAAGCAGATCAGGTCAACATCATCTCCTGAAGAGAGAACGACCCATCTTCAATTACACATTCTTTAACACATGTACTATCCCCTCAGAGATGACCTAAACCCACTATAAGCCTTTTACCAGCAGCAAGATGAGAAAAAACTTGAGCTCTATTCCCTATTCACTCCTGTTCTGCAAGAGAAGTAATTCAGAGTTCATGAAAAATACAGCATCAGAGGTCTCTCCAGAAAAGCTGAAAAAGGATCTGTGAGAACTGACAGAAATACAGGTCCTGTACTGTGGCAGAGATAAGAGAACAGATAGGTTGTCATTCCTTCCAGCCCTGTCATTTTTTCCTCTAGGACCCCCATGAGATTTGGCCAGAAACACCACAGTCAAGCTTTTCTATGAATTAGGTCAGACAAGTAATATGAATTCAGTGACACTCTTTTATAAAAAGAAACCAAGAACAAACAGAGATGGCAGATTTGAAGAAGCAAACAAAACACACAGGAAAATGACAGCTGCCTGACTGTAAACAGCCAGAAGGGGACAGGGTGAAAAACAAGATAAAGAGGGAAATGATCCCACACTTAGCAGAGAAGAACTGCCAAACATCAGTTCTTGTGCCTGTGTTCTTTCCATCATTCAGAATCCAATTTCTTATGAGTTTGTTCTCAATATGGATTGTGAGGAACACCTCTATCAGTGCAGAGATATTTTAACAGCATTGGCACCATTCTGAGGTCACCTTCCTATTACTATAATGTGGTTCACAAAACAGGATTTCTATGCATGTGAACTGGGATTCTTCCATGTTTCTGCAGAGTACTTCACAATTTTTACCCTGAATTTTCCTCCCTAATTCCTTAGCACTGACAATCCTCAAATAGAATAATGGAGACTTTTTTGACAAAGCAAGAAGAAATCTCTAGTCCATAACTTCTTCCTTATTTGCAGTCATCATTTCAATCCCTCTGGTATTGGGCAGACTCTCTGTAATTTGCAACAGCCAACAGTGTCAGGTTCTACTCATACCAAGCAAATGGAACAATGGTTTCAGCCTGCACTCCTTAAGCATCTCAGTCTATGAACATTGCTAAGGTTTTGGCTGCACAAAGTACAAAATGGGATGTTAGTAGAGAAGAAATCTCTTGGGCAAAAACCAAGCAAGATTTTTACCTCATATGAAGTTTTGATGAGTTCAAAGATGTCAATTTCAAGTGGGGGGTCATCTCCACTGGTCAACAGTGCATGCAAGTGGGGAATAGGGGGAGAGACACTCTGTCTGTTAACTACATTGTCCAAATATCTGTGGAGAAAAATGAGAAGAGATTCAAGATTCCAGGATTAGTGTCCAGAAAAAAATTAATATCCTATATGCATTACTCCCAACTTCTTTGTATCACTACTCTAAACATGAAGGAGAATTTAATTTTTAATTAATCTAATCTGCAATGCTACCCTCAATGTACCTGGAGTGAAGTTGATTTTCACCCTATTTTGGGGGGTATTTGCTCTTTTAGAAGTAGGCTTCTAGTCATATGCTGAAGATCTTGAAGCACATAGAACAGATTCCCATTTCAAACACGAAAATCTTACATTTTCTAGACTTGGGAGATATCTGCTTGATAATGTTTTATGTTTCTAGAAGGTGATTCCTGCCAGAATTTGTTCTAAATAGTAAACCAGAATTAATATGTAAACTTCAAATAAACAACCTTTAAGAATTCAAATTCAAATGGAGATGCAAGAATTCATTACGCTGCAAAACAGCTCCAGAAGTACGGGATTCCTCCATCACTGAGCCAACAATTAATTTCAGCTCTTGCAGAAAGCAATAGCAAAGATCTCTGGAGCTCAAGTTTTATCCTAGAGTGTTATCTGTGATCTGTTAAAAGGTAGGAAGAGCTGCTGACTAAAAGGCCACTGTTACTATTGTGGTATAAATAAGAACAATAATGGTACCTGCCCAAAATAGTCATGGCTTCACCTTCATCGCAGCACTGTAGTAACTTCTCCATGTTGGCATCAAGTATGGCCAATGACACCTGCAGGATAAACTTGATTCCCTCGTAGAAAAAACAGTCAACAATGACCACAGCACTCTCAAAGGGCATCACACTCAGGAAGAGAGTGAGAAACCAGGAAAGGGATATGGTGGAGATCACTCCCAGGTCCTGCATCTTTTCTGACAGCTGTGGAAGATACTCTCGTGTAAGTTCTTCAAAGATGCCTTGGTCCACTAATGCACCTGAAACAGACAAACAAAACAATGGCAGAACTTAAAATGGTGGTGTCATGTACCAAGCTAAAGAAAACAGTATGACCTCACTAAATTTCATATAAGCCTCTGAACACTGTAACTAAAATTAAGACATTAATTTTTTTTCCCTGTTCTCAATAAAACCAATGAGACTATTCCTACATTGGAGAGCATGCAGACACAACCTCTCAACACAGAACCTCTCATTCATCTGTGCATTTGCCCTGAATGGAGGGGTGGAGGATTACTGATATTATGGTATTTACAACAGTCTTTTATACAAACAAACTTTAAAAGCTCATGAAGTGGTGCTTTCCCTAACCTTCCCTGAGAGCCTGTTCCACAGATTTAACACATCATTCAAATGGGGAAAACTAAAACTCAGTAATGTTCTTCTCGATATTCCTCCTTACTGCTAATGATCCCTCCTGATACCAATTTTTGGTGACTTCATCATCCTTGTTTCTACAAGGTAGAACTACTACCTTGGAGGTCTGTAGTGTCTGTTCCTATGTCTCCATCACACCCCTGCCACTTTAAAAGGAACAGTTGTGCTTCATTATCTTTAAAACAAATCACATTTAATTAATTCTGAATAACAAAATGCTCCTGGGAAATGCTGGCGCAGCTGAAAATCCAGGCTGCAACAGGAATCTGACAAGGACTCACCCACTACTCTTGTGTTGTAGTAATCTGGCAGCATCCGCTCGCACAAAGCCACCAGGAGCCAGAAGGCCTCTTCCTCATTGCAGTACAGCAGCAGCACCGAGGTGACAATGTTCATGGCCTAGGAGCCAGCACAGCAAACACACAGGTACAGGGGAAAAACATGAGGTCCTCATGAAAGCTCTGCTATTACAGACCAGCTACACTTTCAAAGCATGAACACAGCAAACTAAGAGTCACACCTATTTCCAGCTTCTACTGGCATCTGAGTCCACAGATGACCTTAAGCCAATTTTTCTTCTTGTTTTCACTTCCTCTGTTCATGAGGCAGCAAATAATTTGATGACCTTTTGTCACACACTTTCAGTAAACAATGTGAACAAGAATAATTTTCAAAGTCTTCATAAAAATCTTTGTAAGAATTTGGCCATAACAGAACAACATAATGAGAACCTGTAACATCACAGCAATACACAAAATGAACCTGAATTTCCACCAAGTTGTTTCACAAACAAGCAAATGGCTTCATTTTCAATAGACTGTCCATGTGCAACATCATTTATTTAATTGTTCCTTTTAATGAAACCAGAAGATGTTTTTGCTGAACTGCGGAAAGCTCTGGCAGGAAAGCTATTAAAGACTCTGACATTACACCTACCAGCACTGTGAAAAGTCTACTTAAATACTGTGTTCAAAGGATATTTAAGAGGTGATGCAGCATAACTTCTTTCCTACTTTCTCACCACTACATAGACAGCATGAAGGAAAAGCTTGAAACTGAACAAAAAACTGCAGAAAAAGTCCAAGTCAATCATGGTCACCATGCAGAACTAACAAGTCTAAGACTTCTTTCCTACCTGACAGTACCCAATTGTTGGATTTCTGAATGCATAGGCTGTTAAGACTCTCCGGAGGGCAGCAATTCCCAGTTCATTTTGGAAGGCAGGATGTTCTGGCATAGAGCGGTGCAGATCTCTCTCAATTTCCTCTGTAGCAAGATTGTACCTCCCCATTGACTTTTCCACAAGATCTGCATAGTAACCAGGATGAGTCACCATCTCATTCCAAGCCCCTGAAATGACAAACAAACATTGCTTTACCTCTGGTGCTCTGAAACACAGATTTTATTCCCAGTTTCAGAGATGAGGGAGCCAAGAAGCACTGCATGAACTCATGAACTACAAATAGATGTGAAAATATAACAAAAACCTCATTGTTAAATCATGTTAGAGTTTAGGTTCCAACACTGAAACAGAGACAAAGGAGGCCAAACAGCTACTAGGTTAATAAAGAAAGCCACCACAAAGTATCATTCAGATGGAATTAACCTGTCAATAATTTCTTCTGAAATGAGCTAAGATTTATACCTTTTCCATTGAGATGTGCAGAAAGCTTATTCCTGCTGTCAACATATGCAGCACAACATCCTACCTGAGAAAAGGAGCCACAGCTCTCCACGGAGATTCTCTGGGATTCCTTTCTGTACCAGCTCCCTCGTCTTGGCAGTGCGGTACATACACATCCCTCGCCCATATTCAAAGAAATGAATGTTCCAAGACTCTTCCTTCATCTTCTCCTTTGCCTTCATAGGAACAAATATGGCTATTTTAGGAGATTATTACATTTTTATGTTTGTAACAGGTGATTTCTGGGTATATTTAGGCCTGCGCCTCACAGGAAAAATACATTGTGACATTCAAAATTTCTGTTCTTTTTGCTGAAGAAAAGAGTGTATATATTAATCTACCCTGTTCTGAATTAGTTATGACCTCGCTTAAAGTCAAATCCTTACAACTACACCTTGCAAATCTCCACATAAATGCAAGCAGAACCATGGATCACAATGATTAACTAGCAGGCAGAGATACAAGTTCCCTGCTTTCTTGCTCTGAAGAAAAGTTGTTCTTCACAGCCATGAATTCACATCCCAGAACACTGGTAACACTAATTTCTCAGCCTCTGGTCAAGTAGCTAAGGTATGTCAGCACAAACGATGTAAGCTGACAGTCAAGTTACCTCTGTGCAGCACTACCACTGTGACACACAGAGCAGTGATTACTGAGCAGAGATAAAATGCACTTCCATTCTAGAGGAGGCCAGGAAATCAGCAACCTACTGCAAACTATTTAAAGTAAATTGTTTTACATAAAAATATTATTTACCCCTTTGGGTCCAGAGAGCTCCTCAGAATTCCTCCTGAAGAGTTTGAGCAGTCCCTGTGAGGCTGTTGGCACTTGCCCAGCACAGAAGCTGACGGGTCGATGGCTGAGAGCAGACGTGGGGCTGACAGCCAGGGGGCTGCTGGAAGGCAGCTCTGGAATCTCCTGGACAAGAGAACAGAAAATGTCTGAGCTCACGCTCCCTCTTCTGCCCATGGCCTAAGAGAGACAGCACTGGCTGGTGACAAGCACTGCAAACACACTGTAAGGAGCATTGCTCTGAAAAGTTGATAAAGTTCCTCCCAGCTATTTCCTTAATACCTCACTGCTGGGATCAGCCACGTTCCACTTCCACTCCCTGTCGATGCCACAGGGTTTCTTGGATGGTGTTCTCTGCAGGAAGTCAGAGATCCTCTGTACCAAGAAATCCCGGTCTTTCAGATTGGCGAAGAAGAAGGTCATTTTACTTTTAGTGCTGATGGACAGAGGGCTGGGCAAGACACTGGAACTATCTGCTTTCTCAACTATTGTCACCTAGAACACAAAGATAAAGGGCCATTTGGATCTGGCATGTTTTCCATTATCCATAAAGCACAGCACAAAAGAAGAAGGACATGAAAGAGAAGAGAGGCCTGTAGTCTTAACACACAGCTAAGAAATCCTCACCTCCCTGAGAGGAATGATGAGATGACAGGCCTCCTCTGCCCTGCTGGCAAAACAGATGTAATTGTTGGAAACAAACATCTGGCCAGGAATATGCATCTTGTTGAATGGTGTCCACAAGGTACAATCTGTGTGTCCATCCAGGCATTCATCCTTGGGCAACCGGAAAGTGGCACGGTAGCACTCATTTTTGGCTCGAGCATCCAGGTCTCTGGGGAAAAGTAAAGGGTAGTATCCTGAAACTTTCTTACTCACTTGAAAAACCCACTCAAACACTAATGTCAAATGTTCATTCCAATCACAACCTTCAGACTGTGCTGTGTATTCTTAGTATTCCTTTCTCTAACTGAGATGCCACCCCTCCTCTGACTCCTCTTTCAGCCTTCAGACATGCCTCCCTGACAAGGTATGTCCTGCAATACAAGATAAAATATGCAAGTGCATCTGCAAAACTGAAATGTTACATCAGATCCTGAAACTGCAGAGAACACTCCCCAGTGGGAGGATTTATTACAATACAAATCTGTTTCTTTTTATAAATCTTTAACTTCAGACAAAGGGGCTGGTGTAATTTTCTTCCTTTGCCTTTTCTTTTTTTTTTTTTAACATATGAATTTCAGCAGTTTCTAGTTGAAAATTCCTTCTGACAGTGCCTATCCATGCATGAGAAAGACACGAGGGTGTATGTGAATTCAGCTCCAATTTGGGATGGGGAAAAAGAGAGAACAAGCAGAAGGCTAATGACTGAAGTAAGTGATGCAGCCCCTAGAGTAAGGAGCACCTGGGTGCTATAAAATAATGCAGATTTTTACAATCCCCTACCTGTCTTCTTTTCTCACTGCTGGGAACATAAATACCTTTTTAATGCAGAGATGTTCTTAAGAGGCCTCCTGGGCTTTGGGAGAGACTTGTCCTGTAGGAAGCTCTCGTTATCCAGTAGCTGCCGCATTGCAATGTTGGCCAACTGCTCCATCAGCTTGAACGTCTCATTGATGTTGAGAAACATGGAAAAATAGAGTTCACTGTCCCTCGTGCTTACTTTAATGCACTCAGGGAACAGCAGTGTAGCATTTTTTTCTAGCTGGGTTACATCCACCCACTGGATCACCAGTGTAACTGAGAAAAAGAATTTTTAAAATACTATTATTGCAATTGAGGCAAAACAACAACCAAACAGAAATGAAGGTCTAGCAGCCTGCTAGCTCTCAGTGGAGCAGCATTTTTCCCCCCTCTTACACATGGACAGTTCTTTTCTTCACACTTTGACTGGGTTCTCCAAAAATACTTGGAAATAACCTTTGGGATTAACTAGACTAGAAATAATGCAGTTCCAAAAGGACTATCTCCCATCCAATAAATGCTTTCAACTACAATTACTCAATTTTTTATTCTTTCTTTCCAGCAAATTAGCTTTGGACTCTGGGGTTCAGGCTTTGTAAATGCTGGGTTCTGGCAGATGTTCCAGATAAAACTCAACAAGGTAAAAATATTGCTTGGTCCTCTAACCCAGTCTAACTTGTAAAAAGTAATCCAGTTTGAGTAAAACAGATGTACAACTTGAGAAATGTTTTAAAGAATGACTTAGGCATTCAGTCTAAACAGCCCTGAAGTGCCTGTGAGAGCAAGAACTGATTTACGTGCTGAGCCAGACAGAGCTCAAGGATTCCTCAAAGGAAAAAAACCTGTCAGCTTAAAAATGAGTTCACATAAAAAATCAACTGCATCAAAAAGATCACGGGAAATGACAAAAACACAACTTGTAGGCTCATAACTCACCCTCCTTGCCCAGCAGGAAGGAGTAGAAACAGAGGTGGTTGACAGTGAGGTACAGCCAGCCCTGCCTGGGGACACGTCCCTTCCAATAGCTGCAGGAATAGTAATTGACCAACTTCTCCACCTCAGGCATTCCAAACTGCTTCCGCATCTTCAGTTCAGCCTCTTTGAATTTACCTGGATCCTCTTCACTCTGGGGCTGCTCATTCTTGTTCTCCTCAGCAATAATGCCCTGAAAGGATGTGGGAGGAGAGAGGAGAAGCAGAAGTTAAGGTGCCTGCTGACAGAAATAATGTACAAAGCAAAGGATCACAGCAGCAATCCAGAAGGGACAAAGGAACAAGATACAGCACTTATCCTGTCATGTCAGAAACAGCCAAAACATGCAGAAAGGGCAGTCAGATCCTGTGGGAGTCTGGGATCTGGGATCCACTCCTGAACACATGCCACAAGCATTCATGTTTAATGTTTGACTGAGTTCCCCATGGCTGGCCTGGGAACACTTGGAACACTCTGCAGGAGAACTGAAGTCTCTTTTCACTTGCACACATGCTTCTTCAACTGGAAGAAGATCATCTGCCAGGAGGGGCAGAACTCTGCAGTCTGTCAGATCTTGACTGGCCAGAAGGAAAAACAAATGACCACAATCTCTCTCATGGACACACAGAGAAAATATGAAGAATCTGACAGGAGAGCTGAAAAAGATGCAACTTCCTGCAGTTCAATAAAGAACTGCATTTATAAGTTTCTGCTCTGTAGGATTTGTGGGCTGGGAATCTGAACTGTGTTAACTGCAAAACCAGCAGGCACCTGACTCCAAAGTCAGTGGAAGTTGGGGTACAGTTCCTTTACAACCCAGGTGCCTTTCACACCACTGGCAAGGCAAGTACATTGCTTGCAAACCAGAATTCTCTCTCCTCCATTCGTTACTAGATAAACCCTTGTTAAACCATTCTCCCTGCACCAAAGGCACAACTGGCAAGGATTTTAAAGAGGTATTATATTTGGATTAGCAGGAACATCCTAGGCAGCCTGTTCCTTGAGGTCTACTGCTCTTAACCCTTCCCCTTCAAATATATATTTTCAGTATTTGCTCTGATTGTGACCTGATGTTGACAATGCTGTATGCATTCCAGGATGCTTTCATACCTATGTATGACTGGAAAGGACAAAAAATTCTTACAACCATCTCCCTGTCCTTTTTCAGAACCTGGAAGTCCTTCAGGGAAACCTGTCACTTACATGTATCTTGCCCTTGACAAAGGTGGTGATATCTTCTTCATTGTCAAAGATGGACAGAGTCTGCAGTAAGTTATTCTCCAGCCATTCCCAATGCTTTGTGATCTCTTTACGAGATGATCCTAATTGAAGGGGAAAGATGATACCAAGACCAAAGAAAAAAGAATTAGAACAAAGTCTTTCTTCCTCCAAGTGCACAGCAGGAAACTAATAATTACTGAACAGTGATCAGGATAAATCACACACATCAACTGTGTATATGTCAAGTGTATTTTATGTACACCAACATTATGTTTCTAATAAAATGCCTCCATTGTCACCAAGGATACTCAGCACACGACCAACAGATCACCTTGTTGCCAATGCACACCAAACACGGCCTTTCTCCCAGACAAAAAGCATTCCTATGTTCCTGTCAAGAAGCACTCTTTTAATTACTGGCATTCTAGAACAAAAATAATGAACTACTAGAAGAACCTTAAAACTGGAACAACTTTCAGAACAAATGGAATTTTTTAACACCTACAAAGAGGTTCCATTTCCCAAGGGCAATGGTCAGCAGGGAGCATTCAAATCAAAAAGCAACCAAAACACTGGTTCAAAAAGTTCTCTGCTTTCTTAAATAAAAACTTCCCAGCAAACTTTCTATCCAACAGTTAGTTGTCTTTAACCATACAGTCTACAACATTTCAAAAATCAATTTAAAGAACTTTTGTTTAAAAAGTTGCCTTAATTTCCACTCATTATTTCAAATATTTGTCTTTTCTTCCTCTCTGCTGATAGCTATCACTATACTGTAGACAAAAAAAAAAGCAGAAGAGAAAATTCAGTATTCTTTAACAAGATAAAAAACATTATTAAATGCACATGAAAAGGAATATTTTTAAATGCAAGTCAAAGACTTTTTAAAGTTTCTCTTTGCCATATTCCAGTAAATTTACCTTTTAGTTTCATACTTGCATGCCTGCCACAACTCAGTTTCTCTATGAGTACATTTTACCACTCTCTGTAGTTAATGATGGAAAAGAGGAAAAACAAATGACACAAACAGCTCCCTGGGAGGCAGCTTCAGCCATGAAATCCTCTTCACATATTTGTAGTTGGACACCAAACCATAAAAACCCAATGCCTGCTAATCTGAGAATAAACGTTGAAGCAAATGGGCTGTCCTGTCTGAAAGGATATGAATTCCAGTTTGTGTATAAGGCACAGTGTGCACGATAACGAAAGTTTGTTCTGTTGCTTCTGTGTATAAATTTACTTGACATCTACTGCAGCATCTGGCAATGTTTCTAAAAATACAAAATGGTTTATTTTAAGGGCACAGAACTATCAGTTATAGGATGCTTTGACTGCAAAAAAACCCCACAGGTTCAGCAACAGCAGCAGTGGAATAAAGTCCGTGTCCTGTTTTGTTTCATGAGCTGCATCTCCTACCAAGTGACAGCAGCCAAATTGCTAAAATAAGCCTGGCCTCACTAACTGACATCTTTGTAAGAATAACATTAGAATGACATACAAGAAGGAGTAAAAGTTTGGAATTCCTACAAGGAGGATTATAAGAATAAAGTGCTGAAGAGCTGAAGCTGCATGTGTGACCAGATTGATGCCCACTAGTATTTACACACAGTGAACTGTAAATAAAATATTTTTCAACTAGAGAGCAGTATACATTTTATAACTTTAAAATGTACTCTTACTTTGACAGCAGAATGAGAACCACATATGACAAAAAAAAAAAAAACACCAATCTTTGGATGAAGACAACATATTTACTCCTGTACAATAATTTACCAAACTCCGTTTGGGTGTTATTCAGTCCATCTCACCTCTACATGCTGCATTGCTTAAAAGTAACTGAGATACAGAGGGTATCAACTAAAACATTCCTGAAATTGGACAAAAATCACTTATTGAGTGTCAAGATACCATAAAATTACAGATCTGCACTAAATACTGTCCTTTTTTCTATGCAGTTCCTGATCTGCCATTTTGTTTTCTGTCTTTCTTAATTCTCTGCCTCCACCCTCCTCAAATGGGAACCTGAGTTTCTGTGAAACACAGCAACATCTAAACCTCTCCTCTTTTTAAGTAGCTCTGCAAGGAAGAATATTGTGTTGGTTGCCTGGGGAGAAGGTGGGAAGAGGAAAAAAAAGAGGAAAAATTAGCCTCTGTGGGCCTAGCAAATTATTCCTTCGTGATCAGATTTTATGTCTCCACCATAAAGTGAGAAGTGAAGATTCTTATTATAAACAAAGCTGGTCTAAACAAATATGTCTGGAGATATTTCCTCTTTAGCATTAGGACCTAAATCTTTAACCAAAGTTCACCAACAGGCATCAGATGGTTGCATTATGTAATTCTAAAATAGCAGTTACATTTCTCAAGTAAAAGGGGCCAAAGATCCTGGATGCTTAAAAAAACCCAAACTATTCTAGTCCATTTTACAGCTCTATATACACATCTATTCCAGGCCAGAAATAACAGAAAAACATAAACTGGACCAAGAGATTCCCAAAAGTACCTCTGGTACCTTGAAGAATGTTACATGTTCCCATTTTGTGCCATGCAAGCAGCAGTACAACGCTCATCATCCCACCAAAACCAGCATGTATTATTCTCTGCACAATCTCACTACAACCCTGCAAATACAAGGTACATCTTGCAAGAAAGAAAATTCCTAACATCTGCAGAAACAGAAGCTTTTGCAGAGCTTCAAGTTCCTCAATTACAGTTTAAACAACATCAAGTTTTGTCATTTCTGGAATCTTCCACTACATCACCAGAAGCTCTTGGAAGTGTCCTGAGCAGTCATAGGATACTCCTACGTGGGAGAATTGGTCATCTGAGTCAAAAAGACAAGAGAATAACTCAAATCCAGTCCCCAACAAGAGTCACATACCACAGGCCACTGCCCAGTACACTTGAGAGTCCTGAGTCTGGTGCAGAATCCGGTATGGGGCAACTCTGGCACTGGAATCCAAAACCACGTCTAGTGTTCCCACAAGGAGACCTAGGAAGCAAAGAGGCAGAAATTACAGCAGTGTAATATCAAACCAAAGAACTGGGTTAAGCAAAAACACAGGACAATCACTGCAGAAAACGCTCATGTTCACCACAGCCTGTGAACAGCTGGTTGTCCTTGGCTGAGAAAATGGAGATACACATCCAGCCACTGGAGGTACATTACCTAAAAAACAACTGCAGCCTGTCCCACTGTAATGGACACAGTTTAGATGGCAATTAAATGCCTACTAAGCCTCATAATAGTCCCCTACCTTTACAGAAGAGCTCTCTAATGAAAGTGAAATGTGTTTTCCTATGTGGGTTTCTGCTTCTAATAGTGATTTTTAAGCCTACCAAGCTAAAAGACACAAGAGTTTTCAACACTGTATTTTTCAGAATCACCCCTGCCAAAAGTAGGTAACTTGTCCAAATGGAATCAAGTAGATCTAGAAAAACTGGTGCTCACAGGTTTCAAGGATGTTTCCAGAAGTACTGGGATTAAACAAAGATGTCAGCAACTCAAAATTTGGTAATACAGAAGTCAAAATATTTTTATCTGATGTTAAATATTTAAGGAGACACTCCCAGAGTAAATGTTGATGGACCAGACTTTGCAAAGCAAATCAGTTTACTTGAATGAAGTCTTTATTTCAGTTATATAAAACAGATATCTGATTATTTGTTTTGTTATTCTAGACAATGCATTATGAGCATCCTTAATGCAAATTAGCTTTGCAACACACTCATGATTAAAAGTTCTCTGGTATTAGAACTTGGAGAGGGAGCATGGTTACTCCTTGAGCTCTGACTTTGTGGGGGATCCAGTTTCAATCCCCAGCTCTCGTGGTTTCGGTAACCCTGTGCAAACTGTACTCATCCATATCTCATTCCTTATCAAGGAACATGCCACTTCCTCTCTCTTATCTCTCTTGGCTATCTACACAGCAATTAACAAATTAAGAATATACCACGGCTTGTCCATGCAATGAAATGTCACCCACAGCAAGCCCACGTGACAAACCTAAACCAAACACGTATGTAACCAGCACAGCAGGATCTGTCTGGGCTCTGGGTTTCTGGTGTAGTTTTAGGCAGAATATGGATTAAAAGTTAATTTTGAATTCTTCCTATGACAATACTGAACGTGTCAAATATTGACACACACAGTGCTAACGAGATGTTTAATAAGGTGAGCGTGACAGCAACTCCAACACCTTTCCAGCTCAGCTGAACATCCCACTCTGTCACTGTGCAGCTGCACAGCTCCTCAGGGACACGTGGCTTTTAACCTGCAGGAGCTCTGAAGAAGACTCTCACTGAGCCACACTGCCTCAGAAAATAAACACAGCTCAAAGCTTCAATCCATCAGGAACACATCAGTTTAAATGTTCCCAGAATAGCACCAGTCGTTTCTTTTTGGAAAAAACTGGAAAATTGTAGAATACAAGTGTAGGCCTATATGCAAAACTGCACAAGTTAAGTGACATCAAACAGAGCAGTTCGAAATAATTTTGAACACTGTGAAAAGATGAAATGTGCTAATGATGTTTAACAGCTGCACCATTTCTGTAATTAGTTTGTCTGAAAGGGCTAATACATGATGGTCGCTATGTGTAATTGACAAAAGTAAAATTCACATCTTTGTAATCCACATAATTGAAAGCATTCTGCACATAAATGGGGTTTTTAAAAGTGAGGAGATTTGTTATTGTTGTTAACATTCTGCTTTGGTGACAGTCATGTTATTTTAGCGGTTTATGTCAGAAACAAGGCTGTTCCCCACACACAGGGGTATTTTCCACTGTGCTGCACCCACACAGCTGCTGTCCCCCACCCCACAGGGGTATTTTCCATTGGGCTGCACCCACACAGCTTCAGCCCTGGCCCATGTACAGAATAACTTCCATACTGCTATAAATCATGTCTTACTGTCATCCTCTACATCTTGAAAAACCACACACATCCATAAAATATGCAAATAAACCACCTTAATAATTCAAAACAACGCGAGCAGGGCTGAGAAGCCATTTTTGACCAGAGAAGAAGACGGTCGCAGGCACTCGGTCAGTTTTGTGTCCTCCCCGGCAGCAGCTCCCCGGGCCTGACCGCTGACAGCCCCGGCCGGGGGCGGACACGAACCCCGGGCGGACACCGCGGCCGAGGGGCTCCGGGGTCACACACACAGCGAGGAGCAGCGAGGAGACGGGCGGAACGCGCCTCTCGCACCCCGCCGGGCCCGCCCAGCCCCCGCCCCGTGCTCACAGACCCNGCCCACACCGCGCCCGCCGCCACCGCGCCCTCTGGCGGCCCGGCCCCCTCACTGCCTCGGCAGCGCCGAGACCGCGGGTTCGAGCCCCGTGTGCGGACGGCGCCCGGGGCCGCCTCTCTGGACTGTCCGCCGAGGGCAGCCGGGGGTCAACGCCGCTCTCTGCAAAGCTCCTCTGCCTCCCGGTGGCACACTGTGGCATGGAAAAGACCTGAATTGAACGGCCTGAAGTTGAGTTGGGAAGGGGGGGATGTTAGGACGGATATTAGAAAAATATCCACCCCAAAGTGTTGTCGGGCACTGGAATAGCAGGGACATGTCCAGCACTGCTGCCCAGGCTGACGATGCTTCCATCTCCTCTCTGGGAAGATGGGAATTAATTTGCCCTTTTTGCTGCGAAGAACATGCACTTCCAGCATCTCGGCCTGGTGAGCTCAGGGTGGGGGTCCTGGAATGCCCTTCCTGGCAGCTGGCTCATTTTGATGCTCGCTTTGCAGCTCTGGAGTCCACTCAAAACTTGTGGCGGAGTCCAAGGATGATCTTCGCAGCACACGGGACAGCGGGACATGCAGTTCCCTCTCATCCCTCGGCTACAGAGCACCTTCCCAATAGTTTAGTGAGCCGCTACTTTGTTTCAAAAACCATTAGAGAGCCCCCAGGCAAACTCTGAAAGTGTTACAACAGCAGAAAACACTGACATCTGCCATCTCTGTGCTTACTGCCCAGCTCCCAGGAAGGCGGGAATGCCATGGTTTTTTTAGGGCTATAAATCCTTTAACCCTGGATGATCTATCTTCTTTGTTAGTGCAGTGCCCTAATTCCAGCTGGAGCTTTTGTACACTACTGTAATATACATATTTATTAGCTGGCTCAGCCTGCAGGGCTCAGTGGCACGGCTGTTTTTGGGGAGCTGCAGGATGATTTCTGAACGCTGTATGGGAGGGGTTTGAGCACTGGGAGAAGATGCTGAAGGATTCTTCCCTGTTTATTACTGTTCTTGCTCACTCTGTGCCATCTTTAAGGTGGCAAAAGCTGTGGGAAGGTGGATTAGTGTCTCCAGCACATAAGCCACTTTGAACCATGTGGTCTTTAAATGGCCTGGGATTTCTAGGCAATAATACAGCACAACAACAAAAACAAAAAAATTACATCAGAGTGGGAAAAATCTTCTCTGAAAATGGATCTATTGACAATGTTGTTCCACACTATCCTGTAAGACAGATCTATAAAAAGTGCTGAAGGAACTGGAGTCACTGGGCAATGCTTTCATTCTCCCATATTTTCAGACACCAAGCTCACAAACTCCGTATTTTTAAATTGCTTTTTATTGAAATGTAGTACATTAGCAAACCCTAACTAGTCGGTATACACTATGAACATATTGGCATATACCACATAACTACAATACAGTGTTATACTTACATCAAAACATCTCAACAAATTCTGCTGCTGGCAAGCTACACTTCCACAGGGGCTGGAAAGCCCTGGCTGTCAGGAGGCCACTGTGTGTCCCTGTGCCCCCACAGTGTCCCCAGACCCCTGGCAGCTGCTGGCGTGTTCAGGTTACCCAGTCACACCGGTGTGACCCACCTGGCAGCAAGCTAATTCAAACAGACTTTTCATTCTACACGCATGGAAATTGGGGGTTTTTGTTGTTTGCTGCAGTCTCCTGTGCCCAAAGGCCGGGGGGTCCCCTCTCTGCTGAGATAAAATGATCCCATATTGGTGGATTCAGTGTATAGGAAGCCATGGCCTCAAGCAGGTGATCCTGGACAGGCATGGTCATACAGAGAAGCTTTTAGTATTTAACATCTACTCGCAAACTGCAGCAGGGCTGATGGGACAAGCAGAAGAGTGATGCTACCACTCATTTTGCTCTGAAAGGTTATTCCCATTTATAGGAGTGGTATGACAGACCTTACCAGTGCTGGGAGTTGAGCCTAGACATAGAGGGTGGGTAAAGTCTGCCTGCTGATGTGGTGGCAACGGGAAGGCCTCTTGTTCATGTGGCACCTTCTAGCACAAGCAGAAAATGACAGGCTGGGGCATTGCCGTGCTGGGACCTCACAAACCTGCACCAGGAACTTTGCTTTGACAGCCTCAAACTATTAAACATTCCTGGCTTAACAGCAGCAAAGAACAAGTTTACTTTCACGCCCAGACTTTCCTGTGCTGGAGCATGGGAAGGTTGCTGAGCTGTTTTCTGTATGACCCTCCCAGTGCAACCCAGGACTGCGGGGAGGCTGCAAGCAGCTACAGCTCTTACTGCCCGAGACAGTGTGAGGGTGTTACAGACACAGGCATGGGGGATCCACAGCAAATCTGATGATCCATGCCTTAACATAGCCCAGCAGAGCTGCTCTGCTGGGAATTAATGGCTCTTGTCTCCCCCGAGGGGTTTGGGCAGCTGAAGATCAAGTCCGAGCCAAGAAAAGGCAAGCCCCCCAGTATGTGAGAAGCAGAAAAAGAAAAAAAAAAGGCAAATGGCACATAAATGCACACAGCTGAGCTCAGGGAAAAGAGTAAAAGCTCCTTGCTCCTGAGGGGCTTTTGGATACAAGTGGAGAAAGGAATAGCCTAGCAGGAGTGAGGGAGCCTTCACATACATATCCATGTGATTTCTGGGCTGCAAACCCCCAGTTCCAGCTGCATGACACTAGCTGATGTTGCACCTCAGCCTTGCATTGAAATCACTCTAAGTAGCTTCAGCTTTCAATGAAACACTATGTAGTCCTTACTTTGTAGGAATATAAATACTTAATTAATTCCTTAGGAAAGGGACTATTTTTGGATAACACTTTACACCACAGGGCCCCCAAGCCCAGAGATCCTGGACATTATTGTGGTAAGAAAGAAAAAATATTCAGATGTTATTGCACAACCTACACATCCATTTCTGTCCATGTGAGCATCTCCATGAGGCTAATGGGCAGACTAGCAGAGGGATGCTCCATTCAGGGATCCAGAGAACAAACATCCCACAACAGCCCAGATCCCACACAGCCTGCTCTGGCTGAGCACAGCCCACCAGGAACCTCTGTGCTTCCACAGACTGTTACGGCAATACACAAGGCAGAAAGTCAGACAGACTTGATTAGCATAGCTGGTTTGATAACTAGGATGCCATGGCAGGAACAAACAGAACTTTGAAGATTGCAGGTGATGGGATTAAACTTGCTTACGGAAAACAAAAGATTCAATCATCTCTCTCCAAGCAAGAAGTGTTGTAAAATGTATGAGTTGTCTGTGTAATTTGTAACTTAATTGTAATGGTAAAAAATCATTAATCTTCCTAAAATGGTATATAAGCTTAAGCAAAATCTGAGTAAAATCGAATTCTGATCACCGAATCAGTCTTCCTGTCTCTCCATCAATCGTCAATAGACTGTGACTCTGGTTTGGAGCAATGCATCTCCTTGGAGGGGCTGGCATGGTGATGGCACAGTGAGGTGATGGCACAGTGATGAAGATGATGGAGAACAGGTGGACACCAGTGCCTGCACAACAGGGACCTTCACCCAGCTCTCAAGAGGAGAGGAAGCCAGTAGTAACTGATGGACTGGAAAGGTGGAGATTAATTGGGGGAATTAAGAGTGTCTCAGAATGTTGCAGGCTTTTAAAAAGACTATGTTAATGAAAGGATCAGTCAACTGACAAGGTTGTCAATTAGTGGTGCTTTGCAAAGGCTCTGTGAGCAGATTTTATCTCCCCAAAGCACTCTGCAAGCACCAGGTAAACCTGACACACCCTTGTGAATTTGAGGTTTTTGGTCAACATCTCAGGACATCACTGGATGGGGGCTACAGAGCATCATAGCCCTGGACCAGAAGGCAAATCCCACCTGGAGCCCTGCTCTTGTCGCTGCCCCCCCCGAGAAAGGAGTAGGAGTACAGCTTTTTCTCTTTTTCAAAGACAAGGGAAGCAAAGCAGAAATGAGCATCAGCATACTGAAGTACTGTCTACTTCTCCCCTGATTTCCCCCCAATCTGTTTAGTTGGAACATCTTTCCCTCTTTCACTCCCTCCCCTGCTCACCAGTTTCCACCGAGTGTGCCAGAGCTGAGGCTGCCCTGAGGTGCAGCAAGTCTAGCAGGGAAAGGAAAAAGTGAAGATGTCTTTAAATATAACAACACATATGCAAGCTGTCATGGCACATCACACACTCTTCTGCACAGCTCAGGCTGGAAAATTAGGTCAAGTATGGCTGGGTAACACAGGGTGAAAAGGGAGCCAAAGCTTTACTTGAGAATTTGTAGGTGTTTCCTGAGGTCCCTGCCCTGAGCTCTCCTGTCCTTCTCTCCCTATCCCACAGGGCTGGCAGCACTGGCTCTTGTTTTTGCCCCCACTGTGTCTTGGTTTCTGAGCTGCTGTGCTATTTTCTACGCTGTAAAAAACAAATTACTATTAGCTAATAACAAATATTTTTAATACATAAGTCAACTCACTCACCAGTAATCAGGCTGCAGAGCTGCCTAAACTTCAGCTCAACCCTGGTGCCTTCATCCTTCAGCTCATGACCTGACTGTGGCACTACCTCAAACCTAAACTGGACTGAACAAGTCCTGGAGCCTCAGTGTGACCCATGTTTTCTGCAGAATTCCCTCTGCTTTCTAGGAGCTGGTAAAAAGCTCTTGACCCTCCCAAGCCTTTGCACTATTTTACATGAATGTGTTTAAAGAAAACAGATGTGTAAAAGTCTCGTAACATAGTCCTAGACATGTTTATTAAACTGGTTTTGGTCTTTTCTTTGGCTAATGCAGGATACCTGGCTATTCTACAGCATCCTTCTCAGGTGTCAGGGCAAGCATCCTAGAGCAAAGGGACAATGCAGATTCCAACACATGAGGTCACTGGAGGGAGCAATTGTGAGGGTCATTAGGTAAATTTTAACATGCTTCAAATTTAATATTTAATGTTGTGTATCATAAGTAAAAAGCACACTTACAGTCTGGTTTCTTACTGGCAATCATCCTCTAAAAACACAAGCAAACCTTGATTTTACAAATATCTTATGGGAACATGCAAAACTTTCGTAGAAGAGGAAGCTTAGAAAGGGAAGACAAAATGTTGAGGTTTGACCAGTTTAGGAAAACACTTGGAGATAAAAGCTTTTTTTTTAATATGTAGAAGTCATAAACTGAACGTTTTCCTGTTAAAAAAAAGCACTTTTTAAACCTTGAAAATGATTTTCCAAGTTACTGGCACTTACAGTGATTGGTAGGTTGCCGTATATTTTACTTCTGTGAAATGACTCAACCACACACAGCACCACCGCAGCAGAACAAGAACAACAATGATCATCAAGCTTTTTTTATATACTGATTAATATTAAAAGGAAAACCTCAAACTTACCAGCACAGCCCAGAAAAAATCACCCATGTTGCTGTGGTGCCTCTTCCCCATCCTAAAGATGACTAACTGGGGAAGGCCTGCTCCAGCACATCCTGGCGTGCATGTAGGGACCGATTGCTTGAACAAGCTTTTAATTTTTCCAGTGTTGCAAGATTTCCCAAATCCGGGATGTCAATTACAAATACCAGCTGCCCTATCCAAGATGCTACCGCACAAATCTGTTTTTACATCACTGAGCCACATCCTGATCTTCACTGAGGCAAGCCTGCCTTCCCCCTGCTTAAAACCAAGATGTTTGGTTAGAAATAAGATTTAGCAAAATACAAATTTCATTGTTTGCTATTTTGTCTTTGGGGGTCTTTGTGCTTTCTAGTTTTTAATTTCCATGCCTCTTCTAGCTTTTCTGTATATTCTGGCACACAGCTTGTGCAAACAGGCTCAGTTGGAGCTGAGAAATCATCAGGTTTGGTTTTGTGCTGAAACTGTGCCCCAGTGACATTCCCGGTGGCCTTAGGGGTAATCCCTGTGTCAGGATGGGGCAGCCCCTACGAGAAGGATTTGCTTGGAGCATCAGCACCCCACTCAGTGCTACAAGAGCCTGTCCTACCAAAAACCCCACCACAGCACCTCTGTGCTGGCCGGAGACACCAAGACATGTTTGCATTTAACGAGGAACACCCAGGTATCTGGATTTATCATAACCTGACTGTCCTCATAGACAAACACAAGCCCCATAACCTCCTTGAGAGATGGTGATTTTCCTCTCGGGCATTTGCATTCCCAAGGCGCCACTCCCACGTGTCTCTGCTGATCTTAGAGATGTAATTACGAAAACAGAGGCTGCTCAACCGGCCCTTCTGCCGCTCCTGAGTCCCATACAGGTTCGGCTCAGCCAGGCTGGGTTGGGGAGCTGTGCCCAGGCAGGGATGCAGCTAAGCCAGGCTGGGTTGGGGAGCTGTGCTCGGGCTCGCCGGCGGTGCCTGGAGCTGTCGCTGCCTGCCCCGCACACCCGCCAGCACAGGAGGGATGCTGACCACGACCCACTGCTGCCTCAGCCCCTGCGGCACTTCCTGTGACCTTCACTTTTGCTTTGTAGGAGAAAGTGGGTGTCAAAATCGTGCTCGTAAAAACGTTTGGGGCTTCAGCGCATTTCCAGAGCGAGCTGAATGGCAATAAAAGTGCATTCGGTAAATATCAATGTGGGTATTATGAGAAAAACCTCCCTATACTTCACGCCACCCACTCTTGAATTATCAGATTAAATAAAGCTGACGCACAGCAACAAAAGTCAAAGCATGCTCGGCAAAGAGGCTCATTTCCTCATTTTACAGAGCTGGGTTTTTCTTTTTCTCTTGATCATCCATGTTAAAGACACAACTGAACCACACTTCAGAAAAGGATATATGTTAAGCAGACTGCTATACAATTAAAAACATCATAAAGGAGAGGAAATTCCCCTGCTTGTAGCAAAAGCAGGTGAAATTAAAGCATGGCAGGATAAATCTTACCTTTCTTTTTGGCTTAACTGATTTCTCAAGATTCCTTTACAGAGGGTGAAACTGTGTTTCACATTACAAGGACACAAATGAGTTTCTACACCTACAGTAACTCAGACTGCAATGGAGAAAAATCCAAACATTCATTAACAGCTATGCATTGTCCGGTAGGAAACGGTGGAGCAGAAGCGCTCGCTCCTCCACGTTGGCTCATTTCAGGAACACTGTGGATGACTTGGCTCCAGAGGTTCCTCTCTCGCTCTCCATTTCTGCATTGTTCTCTCAGAAGCTTGCAAACAATATCCATTTCCCCACCGCTTTTGTCACATGCTGGTAAAAATTGATTTTTCCTGCAGTGTGTCAAAGCAGTAGCTGCTTTCCTTTCTTCTCCTGCTTTCTGCATTCCCGTTATTGATGTCAGTGGGAAAGGGCATATCTCAGAGAAGGTACTTGTTAAATAACTGTTGCAGATCTCAACAGGAGAGTGGGATAAGAAGCTTACCTCTTTTCTTCTCTGTGCAATGCCAACATGCTGGCTTTTAAAAAACCTCAGTGAAAAATTTGGTGGATTTTTTACCCCCCACCCCCCAAAAGAAAAGTTACGTGAGAAAGAAAGCTAATTTTATTCCTGCATATTTCAAAAAGTCTAATGGTTTTTAGGTAGATCAAGTGCTGGTTCTGTGAACGTCCTCTCTACAGAAAGAGACTCACTTGACTTCAGCACACAGAAGGACCAAAAGTATATTCTGTGTATAGCATTTTTCTCCTGCTTCAATCAAATTGGAGAAAAAAATCCAAGCATCAAGTTTCTTGAAATCTTTCTGCAAATGCAGGTCTTCTCTGCAGCTTGAACGTCAGACTGGCTCACCACTGTCCAGGGTTAAATGGGTTGTAGGAAACTCAATGCACTTATGAAGGTCCCTCTCAGAAGGGGCTATTTCACAGTAAGGTTATGGATTGACCGAGATATACGAGTGCTTTTACCAGTCACTGGCCATCTCCTCTACAACCAGTTCCCTTTCTGACATTGCCCAACCATCTGGACAACTAAAAATTCGGAAACAGCAGACGCCTGTGTAAGAGACGCATTTGCAGTTCATCACAAACTCTTAGGGCCACCGTAAAACCTCTCCTGCATCGCCGCGGCTGGGCCGACACAGCTCCCCATGCTGCTACTCAGCAATTTCCATCAGACAACCTTGCTTGTGCACAGCTCTTTGTCAGCTCAAAGATGCCACCCTCAGAATCCACCACAGCTGGTCTTCGTCTGTGCAAATGAGAAGGTGGGTTCATGTTCTGGAAAAAGCAGCTCTTCTTCAGACAAAGGAGATCCATGGAAAGAGTACACAACAATAGGAATGAGAAATGAAAAAAACAGAAAAAGGGCCAGGAAGGAGCATGGATTCCTTTCAGGTTTTGTTCTCGTCGTACATGTCCAAGGCAGGCTCAATGGTTGAGAACTCGCTCTCGTAGACCAGGCTTCGAGGGGACAGAGAGTTACGATGGAAGAAGTGACTGCCTGCAAGAGGTAGAACAAAACCACATTAGCAACACATATGAACAATGAAAGAACTGAGTAAAGCATCCTCATACCTGTGTGCTGGATGCAAACACAGCACACATGGAAAAAACAGCCCCCCTTCAACACAAACCAAGTAACAACCATATGAAATATTTCACTCTGTTTGTGTGCTCCCCTGACAATTTAAAGCAACTGCTTTCCATATGCATGAACAGTCACACCTCAAATGGCTCTTCCAGATAAGAGATCAAGTCTGAACAAAGCTGGGGCAGGCTGGAGTTTCGAACTCTTTGCAAACAGTTGCTGGCTGTTGATTTATAGGCTTGTAAAGAGGGGATGTGCCTCCTCAGAAGACCCTGAAATCTCTGGTCAGCACCAAAGCGCTGTGCCCTGCATCAGCACAAAGTATTTCAGCTCGGGCTCAAAAGGAACGAGCAGGCAGAGCGAGGCGTTCCCCAGGGATCATCCCACCGATGCTGCTGGAAGCCTGACCTCCTCCAGAGGTCAGCAAACTCCATCCACGAGTCACCTCCTAGAAGCAGCCACCTAGAGATTTCCTTACACTTAACCAAGGAGACTCTTTTCCAGCACTGGCAATGCCTGAAAAAAGCACCACATGGCTGTTGATAAATTGCAGAGTGGAAGTCCATTTTTTTTCCCTTGGTGGCCTGGCATTCCCGTGGCTCTCTGAATCCACAGATGTGTTTCAGCAAGGATCTCAGCCCTTCTGCTGTACAAATGATTCTCTCTGAAAGCATCTATCATCAGATCAGGCCCTTGGCCAAAACGCTTCATTACCTGGTTTCTTGATCCCAGAGGGGATTAGCTGCGAGCAAGGCTGCTTAGATTAAAATACTCCAGCCAGCTACATGAGCCAAACTGGAGGCAACTGAAAAGCTTCCAAGTTCATCAAAAAGGCATTCAACAAACTAAGATGCCTCCAGTTTCAGGCATCAGTGAAGCAAGATGCTTAGGGAATTGTAGTTTTAACCCTGGCAGATTTTAGATGCTTAAATCCCCCTTTCTTTGCCAAATTTTGAGCACAGCCTACCCCACTCTGAAATGAAGACCTTATAGAAGATGTAAGAAAAGAATTCAGCTGCTACTGTCCAAAACCCCTTTTCTTCTTTCCCACTCATCCAAAAGACACAGACTTTGTGTGCCCAGGTCAGATCCTTGCTAACAACTGCCCAGCAGGAAAATGGAGCTGGGCAATGGAACTGCTGCTCTTTCACAAGCAAAAGTCAGTGCATACATAAGCAAATTAGTTTTTGATCTTATAGTTAACTGAAACAAGACTGAAAATAGTGGTTACATTGCACAGGAGTGGATTGTTGACTCTGCCAGTAGCAGGTATCCAGGTATTTGGAACAAGTAGGCTGTCTTGGAATATATTTCCAGAAGCAGTTGGTGGGGAATGATAAAATACTCATTTTCTGCATCTGAACTGTCCCCCAGATTTACAGGTTTCTAAAATTGGGCAATGCTTAAAATAAAAGCAAAACCCAACCAAATAAATAAATTAAAAAAAAAGTTGAGTGTTTAAGGAAACATAAAGCTGGAACTGTGACTTCCAGATTACCATGGTCTGTCTCCAACAACTGGAACCAATGACCTGAGAGGTCTTTTCCAACCTTAATCATTCTATGATTCAAGAAAAAAAACAACCCCAAGCCCTGAACCTGCTTTGAAATTATACCAGATAAAACTGATTTCAAGACTGTGTTATGGGTCAGGATCATTTACTTTTTGATGAGCAAGTCTCATTCTGCAGCTGAAATAAGCCATGAATATTGGATATTTCATCTCTCCTTCCTCCACCTGCTGCAATGTTACACACAACCAATGCTCTAACAAACCAAAGGGATTCTAAAAGCTTGGTGCTGCTTTTGTTTTTATTACACAGAAATCAAACTTGGGATTAGGAAGCAGACAGCCCAGGTTGTCATTTCCTCTGTGTGCACCCCAACTTCCCCCCTAGCAGGTTGGAGGGAGAGATTTAATCAACAGGCAGACAGGTCATCTGACAATAAGTATTTTATATTAACCTGGAAATAAGCAGTGTATATCCAACACCGCTAAAATTCTTTACTGTGATGTTTTTGTCCTTCTTGGCAAAGGAAATTTAAGCCACCCACTTCCAGGGAGGCTGCATGTTTTCATACAGATAGATATCTCTTGGCTTCCATACCAGCTTTGAGACACATCGTTCATTCTTTTCCCAAGTGTCTCCTCTCCCATCCAGTGCAGCCAGACAAGAGCTGAGAATTCAGCTACTGCTCAGTGTTTTCCACCACTCAATCTTCAGGTGCTCCATTAACCAGGTCAGGAGCATTGCCCACAGCTTATGGCTGGAGCAGCAGGGCACAGTGACCCAGCCATGCTTCTCTTAATGCAGAAAACTGCTACTGTTTGTTTAAAAATGTGGCATCAGTCCAGATGATAAATTTACTGAATAAATGTATTTTAAGGACAAGTACAAACATCCGCAGTTCCAAATTCAGCTTACGAATCTTTCTTCCTATTTTCCACTTACCAAGAAAGATCAAGATTTATCCCTTAGGTACAGAAAACAAAAAGGAAGGCTGCATGCAGTTTTAAGAGATGAAAATGAATCCTTCAGTGCTCTCTGCCACTACTCTTCATCATATGATTTAAAAGAACTTTTCAGATAACTTGCATTGAGTGTGAAAATAAACATACTACCTTGGAATTGATCTTTATACCTACCATAGTATGCCACGAAAGCAAGGACAACACCAAGGCTGAAAACTCAAGAGACACAGCCCTGCAGGTGGTACCAGGATTAAATATCACCTGGTGTTCCCTTTCCATCTGAAAGTATCTTAATGCCCTTAGTCATTAATCAGGGCCATCTTCTGCCACAAGCTGCAGTCCCTTCCACAGCTCCTCCAACAAAGACTTCCTACTATGGAAATCTAATCAGAGTATTCCCTACCTTGATCTGTTTCAGACACCCTCTCAGTTAAGGAACAAGAGAGTGGAACTATTTCATAAAGCACCCTTTCCTCAAAGCCAGTTTAGCAGGAAGACTTTAAAGGAACTGCTTTCCATACGCATGAACAGTCACACCTCAATGGCTCTTTCAGATAAAAGAGATCAGGTCTGAGCAAGGCTGGGGGAGGCTGGAGTTTTGCACTTGTTGATTTACAGCCTTGTAAAGCAGGGATGTGTTCCCTAAGAAGACCCAGGAAGACACAGTTACCACTGTGCAGACATGGTGAGATGACGGGCACAAGTGGAGTGCTGCAACAGATGGCTGAAAACTCTTCAGAAGGGACAGGCAAGGAAGGAGACTCATTGGAGTAACCCTGTGGTGCCTACAGAGCCACTTGCCATGATTTACCAGCAGTCCCAGATACCTGGGGAGGACCCATGTGACTGGAGGTCAGCAAATGTGACACCCAGCTACAAGAAGGGCTGGAAGAAGGGTCTGGACCCTGATGCCAGGGAAGGCCATGGAAAAGAACATTTTAGTGCCATCACATGACACATCCAGGACACGCAGGGGGTCAGACCCAGCCAGTGTGGGTTTAGGAAAAGCAGGTTCTCTTGACCAACCTGGTCTTCTGTGACAAGGTGACCCACTTAGCGGATGAAAGAAAGGCTGAGGATGTGTCTGCCTGGGCTTTGATAGAGTTTGACACTGTGTCCCACAGCATTCTCTTGGAAACTGGCTGCCCATGGCTTGGACAGGTGCACCACACGCGTGTTAAGAACAGGCTGGATGGCTCAGCCCAGAGAGCAATGGGGAATGGAGTTACATCCACAGGGCTCAGAACTGGGGCTAGCCCTTTTTAATGTCTTCATCAACAATTTGGATGAGGGGATTGAGTGCACCCTCAGCCAGTTTGCAGCAAACACCAAGTTGGATTGATCTTCTGGAGGGTAAGAAGGCTCCACAGGCAGATCTGGATAGGCTAGATCAAGGTATTTAAAAGATACAGATGTGGTACTTGGGGACATAGTTTAGTGGTGGGCTTGGCAGTAGCAATGCTGGGTTAATGGTTGGACTTGATGATCTTGGAGGTCCTTTCCAACCTAAGCGGTTCTATGATTCTATGGAAAACTTCGGGAATTTCCCCCTTCTGTCAATCCAAAGTAAAAAAAAAAAAAGCTTCTGGGATGATGTAGAGTCTATCTTTGAATGTATTTATTTCATTTACAGATACATATGCACTGATTGCTTGACCTCTAAACAACCTAGCAAAAGTTGTATCATTATTAACACTTTGTAGAGATACTTGTTAGAGGCTCAAAAGAAAAACTAGAAAAGATGATGCTGAATTATTTAAATCCTCCATGGAGGGAAATGCTCTGGAAAGTCCTGTCAATCCTTCTGTTCCAAATATTACTCAACTTCTCCTTTTGCTGCTGTTCTGAAGACGAAACATGAACTGGAACTATTATGGTGCCTTTTGCATCTGGGTCACTGCACTGCTCACACGGTCCCTGCCCAACAGCATTAAACAGCACTTACGGAATTTTGTTTCAGGAGACAAACATAAACTTATCAGTTTTACTACTGCTGTTGAGAGATGAGTGAGAAAAGCCCCTGTGTCATAGCTTGTTCCCTAAATCATGCTCTAACCACATACCTCCATTTTTGGCAACAACACTCAGTTGACACATGCTGTACATTACAAGCACACAGCCCTCAAACACAGAATATTTGAGGTGTTTTTCCTTCTCATGCGTAAGTCCAATGGGGTTTTCCAGTCTTTCAAAATGCACTTACTGCTCTATTGATTTGTTTCCATATTTCTTTCACAATTTCACAAGGACATTGAAGAAGAATTCTATTAAATGCACTGAAGCTATCACATTCTTTGCTGGCTATTATAAAAGCTGCCTTCTCAGCTGAAGCCTGATGGACAAATAAGAATTAAGAAACTATTTTAATGTAGCATCTGGCTGCATTCCTAAATTCTAAAAGCGCCTATACATAAAAATAAAATTAAATTAAAGCCTCTAGTTCCCAGTACATAAAAAAATTAAATCTTACAGCAAAATTGCTCCTCTCTGTTCATTTAATTAAAATAGAAAGCATTCACTTTCTACATTTGATCCGAGAACAACAAAAACAACCAAACTCAGAATAGTTTTTAACCACTGTCAATTACTTTTCCTTCCCAACTTGTTACTTTCATTTACCCATCTCGTTAAGTCAGGCATTAGCATTTGGCCACCTCTCAGGCCTGTGTGTTTTAACTGACTGTTGTGAAATTACTCACACAGGGCTTGCATAACTCACATGAAACAGACGGAGTGAGGACAGCCAGGGGAGATGTTTTCCCTCTGTCTCCTCACCAGTACAGAAGCTGTGGCAAGAAAGAACATGCTTGCACAGAGTTTCTACATTAAAGAGAGCTATCGATCTTCCACGATCTGAATTTGAACGAAAACTAACCCTCACCACTGATATAAAAGGAGGCTTCACACATGGCAGCAAGGGAAACACTGTGTTTTCACTTGTTATTAGGAAGGAAGAAGCGGTTTGGAGCAGCTTCGCTTTTTTATCAAAAGGAGGGTGGGGTGAAAGTAAAAGAAAAGGTTTATGATTTGTGTTTTGAGACAACAGTATTGCAAATCTCCAGCAATGACTGGCCTCAAAAACCATACTGCAGTGCTCCCAGGGCAACTGGGAGTGTTACAGGAAAAGAAACTGAGAAAATATTCTTATTTCAAATTAATTCTCAGCTGGAGTCAAGGTAAGTCCATTATAGCAGAATTGGCAGCTTGACCCAGCTTTTTTCCCTAACAAGTTGATGTGGAATGATAGCTAACAGCACTTTTTAGTCACTTCAGTGGCAGTTAAAGTCACTTGAGTGGCATCATAACAAGGGGACTGCATGAGATTTCCACTACTTAGCTTGTGTCCCAAATGAATGGAGAATAATAGAGATCTGCAAAGATGAAATCATTCAAAGAAAATAAAGCACCTTGTAAAATTTACAAAATGCTCTCACAGACTTGAGTACTAACACAGAAAGCCTAAGAAAAAATGAAATTCTCAGAGAGTAAGATTTCATAATTAAAGTTTTTTTTATTTCTTCACTTTTTCTTTAATACAAAGCTTTGGCATCAGCAAATTTTATGAAAAAATAGAATGTACTAAATAATTGCTTGTGCTGCATGATCGATAAATGATGCATAAAAATAGGTGTTTCTCTCCAGGGCAATCGGTCGGAAAGCGTTTCTTCAATAGCATTCTGCTCTGCAGGGCAGAAAAAAAAGGAACAAAATATTTATGTTAAAGTTAATAGTGCCAATATTAGAAAAAAAAAAATTCTGTAAAAGTAAGTTAGTGAAAAATGACTAATTATACAAAGCCAGAGCATTAGGAGACATCTGTATTTGTCACATTCTTCCTACAGGACAAGCAGAGGTCTGAGCAATTCTAAGCTCTTGAGGACACTCCATCTGCTACTGCAAACTTTCTTTAAGTGGTGCTATCTAACACTTGGGCTTTTTGGGCTTAAACCCCCACTTACACAGTAATTCCTGATTGTTCCCTAAGAAGCAAGGCAAATTGTGCTGCTTCTGTTCCTTTCAAACACTGCCTAAAACTTTTTAAACTAGTACTGCAAGGGTATTCTGAGACAAAGAGAAAGCAGCTGGTTTCTTATTTTATCACTTAGACAATGTTTACTTTTATCAGAACTATTCAAAAACGCATGTGTGTGTATTTATACATACACAGCTAAATATGGATATACTCACAACTCCAGAACCATTGCTCTAAATAAATATGTTTAAGCTGTGGAAGGACATAGCAAAAAAAAAAAAAAAAAGGTAAGGGATACGTTTTTAGGTGAGGTTTAAAGCAGAATTTCAAGTCTTTTACTTGCATCAGCATATTACATGGCCTCATTCTTGTTACTGTTGTTTTTCAGTAAGAAAACCCTCTCAGATTCCTCTTGAAACACTGCTACAGGCAGAGCATGGCAGCATTGCTTTTTACAAGGAGAGCAGCATAAAAAGCAGGTATGCTGTTTAATAGAAAAAGCAATGAGAAGAAGCTGCCATATATCTGGCATGATATTCAGCACAGGAAAATCTTTGTCTGGCATTGGGAAGGTGTCAGTGAAACAATAAATTTTAGCATTAGTGTCACTTTAAAGCGTCTAAAATGAGTAGTCGAACCCAGCAGCACTTGTGGAGGCTGCTCAGATCCCAAAGGATTCAGATGAAGTGCTGCTGAGGTTAAAGGCCACAGCCAAGAACCTCAGTGACTCAAATAAGTGATTTTTGAAGCTCTGGTTTCTGGGTTGTGAGTCTTCTTGTCTGTCTCAAGTATGCGCTTGAATTTCAATTCTGAGTTGTATCAGCACACCCTTTGTTTGTACTGAGGGAACATCACTCTGAAAACCCTTTGCTGGAGGCCGAAAGTCTCTGCCAATGTGCAGCAGCTTGTCCTTGCAGTAAAAACAGTCCCAGGTCCCACTGAGCAACAAAAAGGCAAGGCAGAAATGCAGCTGCTATCAGTGCCCACATCTGGATGAGACTTCATGAGCTCCAGCTCCTCCTCCTTCCCAAGGATGTGCAAGTGCCCAGTAATGCAGACATTCCTGTTCTGCAGCTCATCTTGCCCCATGCTTTCCCAAGCTACTTTTCCAGGCAGACTAAAGATTAACTATGTTCAGCTGCAGCCATGTCACCAAGTTGCTGATTGATGGCTGCAACTTCAAGATTTTGACAAACGGAAAAAAACAATTAGCAGATTTGGTAGGGCTATTTGAAATTCTAAAAGTTTTCTTCATGAAGCCCTCTTGGAATCAGTGTTTGAAAAGAGGAGAAAAATTTGCAAATTAGTGGTAATCAAAAATCCCTGATGACCAATATTATGGACCCTCCTGAAAATCATTAGCTTGAGATTGCCTAAAATTTTACACTGGAGGCTATTAGACATGTTTCCATCTTATTGAGGACACCTTATACTTTTCAAATAGCAATAAAAGAAAAAAAAAATCATCCAAACCCCTTCTTTTATCTCAAAGGAAAAAAAAAACCCAAAGAAAATGTTTATAAAGCTGCATTTCCCAGCTGCATTTCTTTGGATCTCACCCTACTTCTGGTAGAGAGATCAGCACTTTAATGGAAACTCAGCTGTGTCAAGATGTTCAGAGACAAAGAAAGATGTTGACACTCTGCCTTCCCAAATAAATAATTAAATTAGGATTAAACATATATCCCAAGCCCAGATATTCTATACACCTACATGAAAATAAGTAGATGTTCCTAGTTAATGGATCTGCAGAATAGATTTATACTTGCCCACACACAGAATTATTAAAAAAAAAAAAAAAGACTGAAAGTCATCTGCTAGGGTAATTTCTTGTCCAGCCTGCCTGTAGGGAGGCTGGGGGTTTTCATATAGGTTAAGAAAGCATGGAAGCAAGCATCCCCTCATTTAAGAAAGAAGAAACAGTACTGCATTCACTGCTTTCATCTCTCCCTCACCTAAGAGAAAAAATGCACTTTTCTATTTGAACATCTTTTTTTTTCCCTTAGCTGAAAGTGTGCCAACTAAGATTACAGGATTTTTTTTTTAATATGAAATTTGACTATAAAATTGAGGTGAAAACTGTCAAAGGTAACTGCTGGTAGTAAGTTTTTGCTCTGGCAGGTGAATTTTGAACATAGGAATTTCATAGGAACAGCAGAAATCTAATGCTTACCTAGAACATTGATCAAAAACTGACAAATATTCTCTGCTTTCCCCTTTTCATGTCTCCACTTAGTAAAGAGATCTTCTCAGACAACCCAGCTAAATATAAATTGAAGGACTTTACATATTATCCTGAAAGCTGCTGTTGACACAGACACTTGCGTTTGAGAAAAGCAGGAAATGAATTTGATTCCTTGAAAACTACACATTCTCCCTTCCATTGGTTTTTATTCCCAATGCTGTCCATGACACACACCCACCAGAAATACACAGAAACATCTGAGTATTTACTTACTCATTAGCATTCAAGCTAGCTGTGGCTTTGATGATCATGTAGCAGAGTGTAAGGGCACTGAGGAGGCCAAAACTGGCAATAATAAACCATTCTTCTGTTGACAAAGGAAAGGGAGGAAATCACTCGTGGGAGAAAGCGATGCCAATATTTCCCTCAAACACCACTGGCGGAAGGCAAGAGGCTTCTAAGCCATGACTGGCCCCAGGAGGTGAAGCAGAAGGAGGTTAAGCCACAGAGTTACTGACGGGAGAAGGCTAGCAAAGAAGAAGCGGAGAGAGGTGCAGAAAAAAAGCATGGCTGGCACAAACAGTATTTCCTGGCTGAGCCCAAGGGTTAGTGATAAAGAAAGGTTACTTAACAATGTAAAGTGAAATGCAGGATCAAGGGAAAATGTAATGAAAACTCTGTCCACCCCCAAGTCAGAAAGACGACTGTCAGGTTGGGTTAGGTTTGGTGAGATGCAGCTCTTTCACATAAACACACCCAAAGTACTGTCACACTTCAACTGTGTCTTTACCCTCTCCCTCCCAAATTTATGTTATTTAAAACCTAACAAAAATCAGGAGAGATTGCTCAGCAGTAAAACATTACTAGAGTTTTCTACTTAATAGACAGATATACCCACGGAAAAATAATTTCAATACTAGGGTACACACATATTAACTAAAAGGTAATATAAAGAAGTCTATTAACAAATGTTCACTATTCAAATTTTTTCCCAGGATCAACCTGGCATACAGTAACAGTTCAGAATACAAACACTGTTGTTGAATACAGCTTTTGGTTTAACTCTCATGCATCAAAGAATGCATGTGCCATCCATAAAATACAAACATTTCAAAAGCCCTTTCTAAAGCTTTACTTTTTAAACATTGTCAGAATGAATGGCTGGTGGTTATTTCTTGTTTTACCCCGGCATCCCATCTGTGCACAAGCAGCAATACAGCTGGGAACAGACAGTAAGAAACACCTTCTGAAAAGGCAATTAGTACAAAGTGAAAACTACAATTTTCCCACCCATGACAAGGAAGAAGCACGGCAACGGATCTGTTCTTGTTCAATGCAACTGAGTGCAAGGTGAGCCAGAGGTTGAACACTGGGTGGCAAAGTGACTTATTTGCTTTGTGGAGAATCCAGATTTTGTATGTGGATCTTCCCATCTCAGATCAGGACATTTCTAGATATGGACTACATTTTTCATAAGGTGAAGTTTCATTTTTTTTTTCTAATGAGACATTTACTTTGCTACAGCACCTAAAGAAACACTCTAATGAACTGCATTGGTTTCGTTGCCTGGTATACATGTATCAGTAGCAACCAGTGTCACTAAGTTCAAAATCTAGATCACAGATGCACATAAACAAAATACGAGGAGAAAATTAGACTGTTGTACTGCAGGATTCTATTTTTGCAATTCAGCCAGAAAAACAACCATTCATGTATCAAGTTGAGACTGTACAGCATATGGAAAACAGATGCAACTCCACACTGTATTTATGATGCTATTATACATTAAAAACTCTAGGTAAATTCCAGTAAGTGGAAATTTTCCACACTGCTGTTATGGATAAGAGATTTCAAGCCGTGCAGGAAGAGTTTTCTGATGTTATAAAACACTTGGACAGTACTCAAATGTTGGTACATCAAATGCTTCCTTAATTCACAAATTTTGTAAGAAAAAAACACCTGCTAAGTGACGTCAGAATTCCAGTGGCAATGTTCTCAGAGGGAAAAAATGTCTGCAGAAATAGCTATCAGTTAAAATATTTATATTTGTATAAATTATCGCATGTAAAGTATTCTGAAGGGATAAATAACAGTTTTGGCAATCCAGCTTCTTGCGCTGGTTACCAAATTCAGGAAGGTTATTTTGGTGCCATTTCAGTTCATCCAGGGTTCTTTGCACGCGGATCTAAATGGATATACCATTAATAATGGAAGTGTTGGCACTGTCATACCTAGAGTTATTGGTTCCAATAAGGAGCATATGCTTCTTGCAGAGACACTGAGGTCACCTTTGTCCCTGCAGCGACATCCATCACCAGGGCCCTGCAGCACAGAGGGACACACACACACACACACCCCACAGAAGCCAAAGGACACTTACTTGTCACTGCAATGTTGATCTCTCCTGACCTTGGTGTCAGCTCCCCATCCTGTGGCAGCTGTGACATGCCCGAGGTGCGCAGGGGCTCCAGGCTGAGGGAGCTGTCGGTGCCGAAGTCTCCGAGCGCCGAGCGCCTGCTGGCCGGCTGCCCCCGCGTCAGCCTCTCCATGTCAAAGGCTACGTTATCTGTGCACGGCACGTTGGGCTGGGGAAACACAGCTCCACGTTACATGGGGAATGTTCTACATGCAGCACACACATGCATTGAGTGAAACCACACACACACACTTTTTTTCAGCTACTGTGGGTGTCCTGAGGTCACACAGGAGAGAAATACATGAATGAATAACTTCTACCTCTTGGAAGAGGAGAAGGAAGAAGTAGAAGAAAGGACTGAGACACGAGGAAGGGACTCAAGTACACTTGTATCACATGCCTGTATGGTTTACCACAACCAAGACAAGCTCTGAATTCTGTATCCTCTTCTAAAAACCCAGGGACGTTATTAACTGCAAAAACAGGTCAGCCACAAAATATGTGCTACTATTTTTTAAGAAATGTGCAAATTTGCAACTGACACAGCTAAAAATGGAGGCCTGATTATTCTCACTGTCTTGAATCAAAAGCCACTTTAGACAGTCTTTCCATATGTTCTTATTTTACTCTGAAAAGAGCATCACTCCCACTTTCTAATTTTTCCCTCATCCAGGAAAGATTAAAAAAATCTGCATTGGGGTTTCACTGCTACCCCTTTGTGAACCGGTCAATGAAAGCACTCCTCGGGGATCCTGTAAGACATGGGCTACTTGAGGAAAACTCACTGGCCTTGGCCAGGGCAGGGCTTTTAATATGCAAATTTAAGACTGCCTACAGGAAACCACAAGAACAAGAGATTCAGGTAAATTTAACAAGGAAGAGTTCAAAGGACTTGAGAAAAAGGAAGATTACAGAGAATCTAGCATAATTCCAATAGATAATTGTCATAACGCAAACATAACAATATATTCTCAACTACCAACCAGGGAAAAGAAGGAAAAAACAACAAATCAGCACCAAAGAAATTTGTCAAAACTCCCAAATATTTTCTGAGTAAGGGTACTAGAACATACTTCCCCCTCTCTCCCTTACAATTATTTTTCCTATTCTCAGACATGGCAGGAAGAAGAGTGCACAACTGAGCAACTTACCACAATTCCCAGTGCCTTCAAAATGTTCAGTTTACACATTGGACATGTACAGTGCTCACTGAGCCATGGATCCACACAGACTTTGTGGAACACGTGCCTAGAAGAACAGAGAAGACACATACATGGTTTACAATCAATTCTAATTTATACCATGAAAACTACTTAAACTTTTGGATAGTTGCTTTTTAAAAAATTTTAAAATACATGCAATTCTTAGAGTTGTCAGTATTCTGTGCTAATTGCAGTAATTACAAAAATAAATTAAAAAATATTGCTTGTTGTTGTCACCCTTTAATAATAGTTCAATTAGGAGGAAACACCTGAAGATTTTTGTTCCCCCCTCACTCCTCTCCTCCTTTTATCATGGATATGAGTAGCAGATGTAAGGTAGAATAATCAAGGTAATGCCATTTCCACCATAATCTTGGCTACAGTCTTGTGTCAGTTTTGATACAGAATCTGACCATAAACTTAGTAGGAAGAGCACATATCTACTAGTTGTCAATTTTGTTCACAGGTGAGTGGAACCAACTCAAACACACTCCTGTTTGACCTTGAAAAGGCTTTTATAATTACCACATTGATGTAAAAAGAAGGCTTTCTCTGCCGCCAGTATTTCTTGATATCAAGAAGAAAAACATGTCCATCATCATACAGTTGTCACAAAAATGAGAAGCAAACTGGGCTTTCAGAGATGAAAAGGCAAATTGGGCTCCTACTTGCACAGCAGGGAACTCTGCAATAGGCAACAGTCTGAATTGCCTCCTACATTGCATTCAAAATCTTAGTCACATACATGAATATAAATGTAAGTGTTGGGATTGATATAAACCAGTATAACATGGAAGGACTATGCAGAGACCAAAACAAGGTATATAAATTAAAGGAAGTAAAGGAAACGCCCTCTTAGCTTTCCAAAGGCAAAGAACTTTTCAGGGCACATTTATGGCAGGAATGAGTATCACAAAACTGTGTACCCAACACAGCTTTAGCAAATACTCATAACAACCCAGTCTGAGTAACTGCCTATGATGATTCCTATGATAAGAGCTGTGATCCTTCATTTCCAGTGGTGCTGACTGCAGAGCAAGAAGCCAGTAAGAGCAGGCACACCCAAACACGACAGTGGTGATCATGACAAAGATCAGCAATTACAAGGGCTGCTTAGTCAGCAAAGAGCTGTGCTCTGGAGCCAGCAGGGAAAGAGGCTGAACAAACAGGTCTTGCCATCTATTTAAGGCATCAGCAGGGTCTGGAAGAGGTGGCCATGCGTGCCCCCAAGGCAGCATAAAGCTGAGATACTCTCTGAACCCTCCTTGCTCAGGTTACACTTGTTCTCTGTGCCTCAGAAATCTCATCATGGAATCTGCGAGTTCTTTGATCCCCATGCCTTGGGATTTTAAAACCAGAGACCAAATGAGGCATGTTACCAGATAATTCTCTTTTAAATCTCTGGAAAACAACCTGAAAGGCCTCCTGAAACTGTTAAACCTAGCAAAAGACAGTATACAATTATTGTCTATGTCTGCTCAGGCTGATGGAGGGACTAAAGAGTATCAACATAATGAAGTTCTAGGCAGCTACAGTTGCATGGCCTACCTGTAGTAACTAAAGATGCAGAATTAGGGTGTAAAATAATCAACAGAAGATGTGCAAGCAGCAAAAGAATTTTGTTTATCTCTATCCAAGATAATGCAGGAATAGAAACTTAATGAACCTCAGTCACTTGGCTGGCCTGTGTTCTCTAGCAAGATGGCAATCACAATCTTGTTATTGCACAATTTCTCTGTTAGGCAAATTATGATTTTATTTGCCTATGTTTTCTTTTAAGTCTGTGGAGTCTGTTTTTTTAAAGTAGAACAAACCTGAAAATCTAATATTTTGGGCAAGAGCAGACATCAAGACTCCACAGAAGTATGAAAACAGCTTTATTATATCATTATTGTCTCATCAGTGCTGTAGAACTGCTCAGATCAAGTGAATCAGGTGACTGATATAGATGCCAATATGCATCCACTTAATATTATGAGTTATTTTAAAAAGTCATTAGCACTTTGATATACTTTTATACACAGTCTAATTGTTTTTGTGACCTCCTAATTCTTTGCTTTTAGTTCCTAAATCTTCAAGGATGTTTATTAATGTGTTTCAAAGAATTGTGGTTCTCCAAAGGTTATTGATTTAGAAAGCATGGCTCTGCCTACTACTTACACAGTTTCTCTACCTCTTAAAAAGTTTGCTGATAGCATCATTGTGGCTCAAGCTCTATCTAGATTTCTCTGTTTCCAAGAGCTAAAAAGCAGTTATACAGCAATGACAACAGCAAAGAGGAATTATCGTAAAACCTCACCCTGGCAAAGTAAGCCCTTGCAATTTCTGCTCTCATAAACCTCCTCCTATAATCATCTTCCCATTTCTGTCATTGGTATTCCAAGACCATAAACATGGTGAGTTCCCAGCGAGTTGCTCTTGGTCACGACAGCTGCTGATGCTCCCTCAGGAGCCACCGGCTGGGGACTCAGGTGTGACACAGCCTCTGCTGCTTCCCCACCCTGGGGCTGGAGGGAGCCGGCAGCCAGGCTGGCAGCACTGACGGACTCTCCCATGCGGGCACAGCTCCAGGCAGGTGACCTGCAGGTATTTTTCCACTCTGTCAGCACACCCAATCCAGCTGCCCTCCAGCTGGTAATAAACACCATAACACCGAATCTTGTACAACAGGGCTTCTTTGCAGCTTTTCACAGGGGAGAAAGCGAGTTAAGAATGTCTTCTGGTGGCATAAGGCCTCCAAATTCACAAGTCACAAAAGGAGAAGGGTTGAATGATTTACAAGTGCTGTTTCCCTAGAGCTCACTACCCTTCCCTGCTCTCAGTGCAGCATCCCACCAAAGGGACCTTTGCAAAGCAGGATCTTAGGTTGCTGGTGGAGGCAGCTCTCTCCTGGCCCTGGGGTCCAAGGCACTGCAGGAATCAGGAAGGATGCCATCAAGACTCTGTTAGTTTGGTCTTAAAAAGGCAGCTATTTGCAGCAGCACAGAATCAAACATGAAAATCTGGTTTAGTTACTTCTGTCACTTTTCTCCTTGTTGCCCAGGACAGGAATTAAGACTTTGGCTCAAAAGCTATTTATTTTATAGCATTCACTACTCTTTTAATTATTTTCCTACCTAGTTAATTCCTTCCTTCCTTGGCCATCTTTATGCCCTTTCCAATGTCATTTTCTGGTCTTCCCTTATCTCTCACTAATCCTTCCCACTACTCACTCCTCACTTTTCACCTACTGCCTATTCAGCCTCTAGATGCAACTGTGTGATGGTAGAATAAAATTACCTGAATAAGGAAAATTGTCCATGAGGTTTGTCTTTTGCTAGGATCCCTCTGACATTTGCTTCCTCTATTTACTTTTAACTTAGATAATGACATTCACAAAAGACATATTCCTCAAGCCTGGAAGCCTGAAACAGATGGGTGCTTGTCCCTCTGAGCACTGAAGCTATAGGTGTGTCTATAGGCTGCTGGTAATCAACATCTCTCTAAAGCACAAAATGAACTACTGCAAATAAAGCAGTTGAATTTCTATAATTTTCACCTTAGTTTATTTTTAAATTGGCCACAATTTCCTGCACGCCAGAAGACTTTACATCACAAATGTGGTGTTTTGCTACAGAATTTTAGGTGCACCTTGCTCAGCTGCTGGTAGATTTTACCTGCTGTGTGTCTGCCCAGGCCAGATTCCTCTGCTGAAGCACAGTGTGACAGACCATACTTAAATGCAGAGAACAACTGTGCTACTAAAGGGAAAAGCTACTTTTAAATTGATGAAAGCAGCAAAGATGTCACATGTCAGTGATTCCCACTGTCTAATGATTACAGCTTTCCCAACAAGCGCAGTAAGAACTTCTAGCCTTTTATTAGCTTCCTCTTGGTCAAGTAATTTTCTCCATGGTTTTCTTGCAATTTATTTTCTCATCTGGCTTAGAAATTCTATTGTAGGCTTTGTTTTACTATCTGTATGCTGGTCTGGTCTTTGGTTGTTTTTTTTTTTAAACTAACATTGCATGCTGCACTAAAATGGAAGGCTGAAGTACTATAGGAAGCAGAAAAGAGTTAAACCTCCATAACAAGATTTGGGGACAAGCATCTCAGGTACTGAAGACTGAAAAATCTCACATGGAATCTGAAATTTATTGGGCCCATCTTTGAAGGTACTAGTTGGCTTTTCATCTACAAATATAAAAATGTCTTGTGCAAAGCATCCATCTCACTGTGTCTAGCCTAGATGGTTTTGCACTCAACTTAAAAGCTGGGCTGCAGCAAATGAAATGTGAGCTGTAAAAACAGAAAGCGAACATAAAAGTTATCATACAGCCTTTGGCAGGAATGTAATCTGAGCCTTCGCTGACCTTACATTCTTGTGAAAAACAGAACAGAAAATGATCTACACAAGAGCCTTGATCTCTCCTTTACATGGGAAACTGCACTGGGGCAGGTTGTGCTGAGGTGGCAGCCAGGTGCACCTGCATGCAGCTCCCCAAACAGGTGTAACTACCCTTGAGAGCCCAGAGCTTCCTGTCTGCAGGACTGTGGCTCAGCAAAGGTGCCTGAAGAAAAACAACTTTTTTGTTTTAATTTAAAAAATAAATTATCACCTTGTTTAAACGGTCTGTATTGTATCTGTGGATATCAGCAACATATCCAGTGCTGGCACAGGAGCAGTTGTTTAACTAAGGAAGTTGGCTTTTAATCCCAACTTTGCCTTGTGCTCAGTGGGAACAGCTGCTTTCCTATCAGGAAAGACTCATTCTCTCTTCACTGGCAAGGACCTCCTCCTGCCCTTCGCTCAGTACCAAGAGAAAGGCACAGAGGAGTGGGACTTGTGACCTTTCATTCCTTGTCCTTGAGCCTCACAGCAGAACTACACAAGATAAGCTTTCTTAAGAGGCAGTTTACAAAACAATCATTGCAGTAGTCCAATGTGCAGTTTCCAGAAGTTCCTCCTCTAATTTCTGAATAACCTTCTGCAAAACGTATCAAGAAGAGCAGGGCTTAAGTCACCTATACAAGCTTCACCTGGAATTGCAATAAATGATGTAACTCTGAAATCTTTACCTTACACTTGGGAGTGTATTTTATCAGGGCAAGAGGACATGAACTTTGAGTAAAAATGACCAAATTGTAAAAATGGTCATATATCCACATGACCAAAAGCTTCCAAATCTTTACAATCTAAGCTCTTCCATTCCTGAATGTTTTAATGAGAGTTTCCAAATAACCCATTGTAGGGTATTTTAGCTAAACAACACTGAGAATCTAAAACATCTCATTGTTTCCTGCTGCCCAAGAGGTAAGGAACACAGAGAACAGTAAACTGAATTAGATTTTTGGCTTCAGCAGTATAATGCACACATATTTGGATCAGTAAGATATAAAATAATATTGTTTTCCTTTTATGATGATGGAAATACCCTGCACATTAGAAGATGTTCAAGCTATTCAGAACAGCCTGCAGGAGGATTTAGAAGACCAATAATGAGCTCTTATGTGCTGCTGCTGCCTGACTGGAGATTGACTCCAACATGACTTTGCTGCTTCCAGAGTATCATGCAGAACCATTTATGTACCAAGCACAAGCCAAGTTACTGGATCTTGCTGCATATATACAACCTAAATTACACATGGGTTTTGTGCCTGGAGATGAGGAGAAAGCTTTGCATATCAGAACACAAAGGAAAGATGTCCTTGGTAATGCTTAATGCTACCAAAATGTATGATTCATCAAAATCCACCACCAGGTGGAAAAGTACTTAAAAGCATCTCTCAAAGAGAAAATGTCCCAAAACAACTCAAGAATGGAAATGGAATGGAAGCCAACTAGAAACCTGTAAATGTCAACACAATGCTATAAAAGGGGGAGGAAGTTGTTACATTTTAAGCAGTAATGCAGAATCACCAGCAAGTACAAATCTTCAGAGACAAGCCAAGATCACATTGCACTGAAGAGACCAAAGACAGATGACAGCACAGTGGCTGACTAATGTCAGGAGGTATGAAGGTTGCAAAGACTGCATTTCCATTCCCTGCAGTTTCAGAAACCAGCAGTCAGTTGTTGCACATCTACAGTGGAGAATGCTGCAGCTGTACCTGGCTCACTATACTGAAGTCCCTCACTTGGTCCTTAAACCTGCACCCCTCCACCTCCAAACTCAATAGCTCCATTGCCAATATCTTTAATATAATTCTGTTTAATCTCCACTGTCCTAACAGTGCCAGCACCCACCTTCACACCTTCTGGCACTGTAGTGTAAAATAGAGTGGCTGTTATTAGGACTGGAAATATCCAACAAATGCATTTGTGAATTACAATGCACCTATTACAAGAAATGAAGCAAAAGAGCACCAAAAGAGAACAGTTTCCAAACAAAGCAACTTTATTATCTTACTTGCATGGCAAAATGCGAACAACATCGTTCTGCTTGTAACTCTCAATGCAGACAGCACAATGATCAAAGTCTGGGTCTGTTTCCTAAAATGAATAGAATGAGAATCCAAGTCAAGAGTTGAGGTTATGACAAATGTCAAAGTAGTTGTGACTAGTACATGAACTTCACTGTGCCAAGTGGCTGTTACTAAGCTATAAACCCAATGACTGCATTACTATATTCCATCCTGACTTAAGCAAGAAAAGCATCTCATACATGCAAAGCTCCCCTTTCTTGGAGCTGGTAAATCATCATTTGATACATAAGCTAAGGCCTAAGATGATTCTAATGTTCAGTGAAATCATTATAAAATATAGTGGAGATTTTCCTAGATTTCTTTTCCTTTACTTCTTTACAGGTTTTTTTGTTTATTTTGACAGAATAAGAATTCCGGCGCTTTTTTACAGCCAGAACGAGCACATTTTACTTAGTGCAGAGTAGTCCCGTATTTGTATCTGCTGCTTATTTTCAGAATTATCATCATTCTTATTGAGACATGAGTATGAGGATCACTGACCAGCTCCTCTCTTTTCTGTTTTCCAGAAGTTACGATTTTTTAAAATATATTTTAAAATTCGAAATGAAAAAGGAGGGGACTTCATTTGTATATAAATATGGCATCAACTATACATATTTAAAATGTTTGGGCCTATGACAGAAAACAGATTGTGCCTTCTCTTAATTCAACTTCATTATTCTTTCTGATGTCAACCAGCAACAAGTCAGACAACAAGACAGGGACCAGAGCAAGGCCACAGCCACTCCAGGTCACCACCAGCCAGGGCTGCACACAGAGAATGCTGATGGCTTCTCAAAGGAAGAAAAGGTTTTTCTCACTCTGTTCACCTGCACATGTACCTCATGCTGTCTGTACTGCAACCTATATAGCACTTTCCAGTTCTGAATTTATGCTGTCAAGACAACAGCATTGTTTTACATGGAAAGGTTCCTCTAATTTGTATGTTCTCCAGTTCCAGAAAAGATTTAGTGCAGTGAAAGGCTGTTTTGAAATAGAACTACATAGGGAGGCAGGAAGAACAGAAAGACATTTTCTCTGCCTTCTCTCTGGAAGCAAATTTTCCTATCACTTCTTAATCTCCCCCTGCTGATAGTGTTGCTAAGAGAGAAAAAAGGAATCACAATAAAAAGGCCCTAAGAAGTAATATTTTAAAAATCAAATAATAGCAAGAATTCCCCTGCCTTTTGAAAATGAAAACTAAAAAATTAAGCACGATTAAATGACTACTTTTTCCTTTCAGAATCAAAAATAAAGCAATACCACTCACCAAAGCGGAAAAAGCTTAGGACATAACACACCATATATTTTAGTCTGTATACTAGCAAGAAATATTCTTGGAGTAACTTTGACTGAGATACCTCTTTATGCTCTCCCTTAACTTACTGAATAGTCATATTCTACTTAAGAGATTATCTCCAACTGCATGTCTTTTAAATTTATTTTTCCTTTACAGAACTTACATATGATAAGGCTCAAAGCTTTAGAATTCAACATAAACAATTCCAGCCCTATGTACTCATGCCAGGACAGCATCTCCCAGTCAGCCAGCACACAAAACCACCCTCAGTCACAGTTGCCAGATGGAGTGCAAATAGTATTTAAGCAAGAAAAACTTCTTTGAAATATACAAAATTATAGCACAAATCAAAACTAGCAGTTACACAAAATATTGTGCCACAGGACAAAGTAAGCCTCCAACAAGGAAGGCAAAGTCATAAATCAGAAACAAAAAAGAAAAAACTGAGATTGTTTCCCAGGAAAAAAATAAACATGATGCTCAAGTTTATCATGATGAAATCTTATTATTATACCTTATCACCCTTCTTTACTGTCCTGGTTGTCAATTTACCAATGGCTTTCTTGGCAGCATCTCCAAGACGACGCTAATAAAGTGACAAAGAAGAGAACACAAATTAACCCTGATAAACAAGCTTCATTAGTGTCCTTTATAATGACTTATTTGGACTCAATAATACCACTGCAATACACACCATGGCAGCAGGCCAACACATAAGACAAAATACAAACACAGCAAGGCAGAGAGATTTGTTGAGAAGGAAAAATAGCCAACAGTTGAATCCTCAAATGCTCTCCAGAAGCATAAAACTCATGGACTGTATACAAAAGTCCATGGAAGTGAATCAACATTGATGTGCAAAACTAATCAAACCCAAGTTGCAGGACAAAAGCTGTGTCCCCTCCCAGTGATTTCCATTATATTCTGTTCATACTGGTTTTTATTCAGTGTGCTGTAATACTCTGCTAGTTCTCTTAAGCCTGAATTATTTTTATATTTCCCCTCTGAGCAGGCTGATCTTATTCTGAGATGCAAAAGATCCTCCCAGTGTAACCTAGTTTCTCTCTTGCTATTACTCAAAACCACCAGGATCTCATAAAAGAAAAAAATGATGGTTCATGAAATCTAAACAAGCCAGTACAAACTTAAATAAAGCTGAAATTAATACTGGTTTGAAGATAACCTCAATCTGAATGCAGAGGGTGAATTATTTTTTTTTGCTGTTTATGCTGTTTTATACCACCACAACTGGATGTTAGGAACCTTTTCTAACATTTCACTGCTGATTCCTAGGGAAATGCCCAGTTCCCAGCCAATAAAGAGCAGCTGTTTGTCACTGTTTTCCCACTTGGAGTCCCAGAGATGGGCACTGAATGAAACAAAGAGCCTGTCATCTTCCTTCTGGGACATGAGACAGACTTGGTTTACAACTGACTCAAAAACCAGAAGTTTCCCCTCCAACCTGTACTAAGTACTCTGCCTTTGAAAGGGATGGGCTGCCTCTGAGAATGTAGCTCTCAAAACATCTCCTGCAGCCTGCAATAAATGTATGGGGTTTTGTGCCCACATTTTATAAAACTGAAACCCAAATCCTTCATAAGGTGTGCCCTCTGTATCACACATTTCTCCACATGCAAACTGCAATGAAAGTTGCTTTTCTTTGAGAAACACAATGACCTCAGAAGTCTGTATCACAACTGACTGTACCACTTACTCTAGAATTACGTAAGCACTTTTCTTCCTTGTGGTTTGCACCAAACAGCAGCTCTTATTTTATATTTTTTAGAGCAAGGATTTGAAAAAAATCAGATACACAGTCCCAGCTACTCAAGTACATCCACATAGGAAGCACAGCATCAGAAGCAGAACTGGGATGGGAAATTATATGCCTCCTAAAGTCAGAAATCACACCCTAACTTCAATACGCGAGAATTTGGTCAATTTAAGCAGATCTATATTACTTGTCCTGGAACAAGCATATTGGCCTGAGTACTTAATGACAAGAACACACTTGGCACACTGCTGGAGTAGATAACCATTGCATAACCAAAAATGTGATAGTAAGAGAGGAACGAGGCTGAAATGGCATTTAACTTAAATGCTCAACTCTACCAGCTAAGTAAATGTGGGTAGTATCTATATTTAGTTCCACTGCATGTGATTGTATATGCACTACAAAAAAATTTAAAGATTTTCCCACTGAAAGCATAATATTTCAGCAGAACTCTTCCAACATATTGAAGCTCTTTTACGCAAATAAATTTGTTAAATAATAACTTCCATCTCTTCCATTTAAGAGGTCAATCTCTTCCATTTTTTAATTTTAACAAATATGCTAACACTGGAAATGCTCAGGATTTGCTATGTTGCTAAGTTAGGGCACAGGCACATAGTATATGCTTGCCTTTAAAACTCACAACTGTCTGGATGGAAAAGGTCACTTCCACATGCAACAGTGTTTCACACCTTTCACGGTGGAAGCATGCAAGAATAATGATGTGAAATACCAATATCTACTTGTGTTATCTACAAAAGACAGCAAGTTTTTGATGGCTTTGGTTTAAAAACCAGAAAGACTTGTGCCTTTGACAGAACTTAAAAACAAGATCATAGCCTAAACCAAGTTATTTCATCGCTAACAGTACAGTCTTTGTGAAAGCTCTCAAAGCTCTTTAAAAATAAGCTGTAGCTGTCGCCACTTTCTTATTAAAGTTTAATAAGCTCAGCTTTTTAAACCACATAAAATTTTCATCAAGTTTCTCCTGACCTTTGTAAAAATCTAAAGGAAAAAAAAAGGTCATAAGAGTCCTTTCCCAGTGGAGCAACTGTTTTGAAACGTGGACATTTGGAAGGAGCCTAGAGCCATGTAGGGGATAGGGAAAGCACAATTTAGAATTCCACAGACATTCATTAAGTTACAGTTATATTTAAACTTTCACCATCCCCAGGGACCACACAAAGTACTAGCTACAGTGTGGTCATTTAAGAATGAAATCCTTAGGAAAATCTACAGGATGCCCATGAGACCTGCAGCATCAGACACTATTTATAGTAACTGAAAAGGAAATCCTGTGTCACAGCCGAGGCTTTGTAAGATTGAATTTATTTTAGGTCTGACAGAACACTAAAGAACTGGCTCACAGCTGCTGTGTATCAGCTGTAATTTGGGGGACAGAGAGGACAGTGACTAGAGGTAAGGAGGTTTCTAAGTTAGCCTTGACAGAAAGACAGGGCAAAGAGGGCACTGTGGATTTCCTGAGGTTTACTGAACCATCTCAATAAAAGCCAAGGAACACTATGGAGGGTCATTAAGTTCACACTAGCAAAACATTTACTTCTAAAGTTTATCTGTGTTTGAGTTGACAACCTGATTTAGTCTAGATCTCTGGGTATGGCTAACATAACTCAGTTCTTAAATAAATTAAGAGTTGAAAAAGAATGTAAGAAAGGTATATTGGACAAAATTTTGGTTAAAATATATGATCAGGAGAATAAGGCACTCCTTACCAAAGGTGATCTTAAAGCAGCTTACATCTTAAGCAGCTGTACATCTTAGTTTTCTTACCCTAACATTCCTAACAGATTATGGTTTGCAAATACTTTTGTACAACTTCTGAATTACCTGAACTACTACAGAATATATCCTTAAGAGCATGGAGAGAATTCATAACATTTGCTCAGTGCTCCCCTACACTACACAAGTTGATTCACAATTTAACTTTCCTCCTCATTCCCAACATACATCCAGTATGTATTACTCAGCCCACAAAGAACCCATCTTACTTCTGGACTTACACAAACCCAAACTCAAGTATTTTGCTTCAGTTCCATTCTTTTCTGTCATGTAATAGGATCTATACCAGTGCTGCTCAGGATGAAAACACTTTGCTATATAAAAATCTTTGTCTGGCAACATGCTCTGCCTTGGAACAAAGAGGTTCTGAACACCAGTTTGATGGGCATTCCTTATTTGTTCTCTATTGATTATTGTATACAAAAGTATTATCTCCATAACTTAAGAGAAAAGAAGAGACCCCTTACCTGATTTCTGTCACGTGCACTTGTGTACCTGATCTTCTGGATGAAGTAAAATATTAACCATGCTGAAGAAATGATCATCAAAACAATGAATGATATTGACACAAAGACTAGAGAGCCCCGACTGAAGTTCTTTGGAGGAACACGGGATCCCACTGCTATGGCCATCAGGACAGAAATATTCTTTTCCAAGTAATTCAGGATCTCCTTAACCTTTGATTCTGTAATCATGACAGCAACAATGTCTCCAGTTCCTATAAAAAGGGGGAAAAAAAGTTTAATTTCTCTTTAAAATTAACATAGCATGCTGCTCACAAGATTTTTCAAATGCAAAGCCATTTGACAACTCAAGTGGTTTTAATCTAAGCCATCTATGGCACATGGAACTGTGCACTCTACTCATGCCTTGTCCTTCAAACCCAGATTTTCAAATTAGGGCATTAACATGCAAACTCTCTGCAGCTCCACACATAGTAACAGATCTCTACTGCTGGTTACACAGTACTTCCCACATTTTAATTACTGTATGCAGTCTGAACTGGCTTTCAAAAGTACATTTGTTCCAGATCTGAAGCCATGAATACCTAAACAGGCAACTCTCAGAAAAACATTTAGGAGATGAGTGAGAATATGAGAATATTGTTCCAGCACCCTTAGCATAGGCAGTGCTGTGGATGTTGCTGGGGAGAGTTATGCAAGTTCCCCTGTGTGGTTATGTGGCTGCAAAGTAAAAGAGAATTGAAAAAACTTGGCAGAAGTTTGACTGCTGATTTTATCACCCATACAAAGACACGCTTGATAGGATCGCAAAGAGGCTGTCAGCTTCATCAGCTCCATTTTCAATGTGTAGCCCATCTGTTTTCATAGTGTCTTGCCTCTAGACTGTTTCCTGTCCCAAAGGGAAAATTATTGGTACAAGGATAATAGGAAAACCATAAGCCTTGCTGAAAAAGAACAACATCACCTATAGAGAAGAGAGAGCACCTATATTTTAAAGCAAAGACCCCCACTAAAAAAAGAGGATCTTGAACACAGAGTTCAAAGAGTTCAAAGTAAGAAAAGTTTCAGAAAAACCAAAGCCAGAAAGAAAAAAAAAACCCTTGTGAAGTTTCATTCTTATTCATCCAGACTTATTTGCTTCCTATACTAAAAACCCTTTCAAGACCTATTTTCAAAATGCTTGCAAAATCTGTTCATCTGCTTGTTCCATCTGCTCGTTCCAATTCACATTCCCTCAGAGAGGAATGGTATAAGGCAAATGACTTCAGCACCAAGATTCTGGATTTAGAGTGGATTTAAGCTACAGACAACCTAGTGTGACAGTAGAGAGCACAAGGTCCTATTAAAATACAAGGCAGTTGTTCAAAGTCTTTTAATCAAAATCTAATTTTTAAGAACCTACTGTAGCCACAAAATGTTCAGGAGGCGAAAGAGTCTGGGCACAATAACTCAGGGTGACAGCAACATAATTTTCCAAAGTGGGGATTTTTAACAGAGTTGTGCAACAGTCTTAAATGTTCTCTTGTTACTCTTTTAATTCACCATGCTAAATAGTAACATTTACAGTCCTATCATCAGTTTTCCTATTAAGTTCACTAACATTGGTGATGTGGATTGTGCTGACAGAATTACTCAGAAGAATTAAAACTGATAATCTCAGAAATTAAAATTTGCACAATAATTGAAAAAAACCCATTCCACAGCTCTCAAATTGCTTTGCTCAAGAAATTTAAACTTAACTTTATTTAAAATTGAAATGGCAAAGTCATTCAGGTCTTGTCCTTGTAGCATAGAACCAAATAGGAAAAGAAAGTTCAGTGTTTACTTCTGAGTATTTTTGAAACAGTGCCACAGTAATTCAGAAGCTTTGAATAGCAATGAAAACTCAACACAATTTATTTAATCTCTATTATAGCACAGACTCACACAAGATTAACTTTAATCCAATGCTCAAGAGACAGTTCAGTACCAAGTTTGGTTTCACGCAAAAATAAGCAAGACATTTAATAGACAGCAAATCTCAAAGCAGAAGTCCATCACTAGCTCACTAGCTTTATTTTCATAGAAAACTACCTAGATTGGGAAGACAGTTCCTGCCCAGATTTGCAGCACATTTTTACAGCACAAGAGACACCTTTCCTTCAAGATCCTGTAAGTAGCTGCAGCACATGCCCTTCAACCCCAAATCCCTGCAGCTCAGACACTGCAAGATCAATCGAGAGCAGAGAATTTATATTGCTTGATATTTTCCCCAGACTTCACTTCTGCTCCTCATATCTAGTTCAGACAGAAGAAAGGCAGAGAAGGCTACAGGAAGACTATTCCCCAGAGCACATATTCTGCTAAGCTTCCCCACTAGGAATTTATTTGCACTGAGAAATTATGTTAGTATTAAAGTATCAAACTAAGGCACTCAGTATAATATTCTAACATAATTTATAGCTATCTGCAAAGCAAAGATGACAAAGATCTTCTGATACTAGTCCAGTTCTATCTGAATCCAAAGCTGAAGCCTCTACCTATTCCCTGCTGCCCAAGGAATGTGACAAAGCTGACAATCTGTCATGCGTTTTATATAAAGCCCAGCACAATGGGAACCTCTGGCATCACTGCAAAGCGATTTGCATTCCAAATGACTCAACTGGGAACAGCCAAAGTGCTACTGCTGCTTCTGACCCTGCCAGAGCCAAGGAGAACTGCAGAAAAGAAAAATAAATTGTGTCTGTTTAACATACTGAAGCTCAGTGGAAACTGGGACTTGGTTCATCCGTATTTTTGTCAGGGGCATCACCCTAAATAATTTTAGCAAGAACTCCCTGTTTGAGAACAATTGGGGGCAGGAGGAGACAGTGACTCATTTATTTTAAGCACCTTGAAACCTTGTATTTCTGAAACTTTAGCAGAAAAAAATCCTCAGGTGAAGACAGAAAGACTAAAAGTGTTTGTGAAACTCAGAATATGGTCTTACTCCATAATCTTACGAAAAGCAATATTCTCCTCAGCCAAGAACACAATGTCCAGAGTAAAGAATCTGGATTGCTTACTACAGCCAATGAACTACACATGGAACCACAGATGACGAGCTAGGACAGACGGTAGGCATAAGATAAATATTGATGCCTGTAAACATAAATCATTTAATTGCTATCATCCAAGCCCAGGCAGCTCTTTCTAGCTTGCAATTTTACCATGTGCATGTTTAATTAGGATAGTTATACAACTCTGTGTATGAAAAGGGATGAAGTTGTGACTAATCATTAAATCTGTGTAATGTTGCATCGTGAGAGCAGAAGACAGAAGAACTTAAAAGCTGAAAAGACAGTAAAAACAACACTATGGGAAAAACAGCAACATCTAGATGTTTCCTGTAGAGCTCATAAGGAAACTGCTGTGCTCTCTCACTGACTTATTCACATCTCCTAGCAATTCTAAAAGAGCATGCTTAGAAAGTCAATAAAAAGTCATCTCAAAAGAAATGTTACAAGTGTCATCAGAGGCAAATATTTGTGGTGCTTTCATTGTGTTGGGATTTTTTGAAGGGTTTTTCTTTTTTTTTTTTTTTTTTTGGTTGTTACTGATTCTTGACTACCAAATGTTCATCTGAAGCCCAAAATATAGATAACTATGCCCAGGATACCAGGCTAAAGACAGGCATGGTTCAAAGAGCAGACTTCAGACACCTTCAATCCACCTAGCATCCTCTGCAGTTTGCAGGGAATGGCAGCCTGGCAAAATGCAACTGCCAATCAGGCTGCAATGCTTCAACCACCTTCTTGCAGAAGGGGAGGGCAAAACCTTAGATCCTACCTCGATTGTGGAAAGTGTCAGACCACCTGTAAGAGGCACTGAACTATTGTGATTTGATGCAAGAAGGTTTGCAGAGAACAGAGAGTTAAGTCAGATACTCATAACAAAGGTCAGTGATTTGCTAATGGCTGATATTCTAAGCTAAAGTCCTTGCAATAAGTCTCTGATAATGGCTGCTGATGCTGCAGACACAGCATGAAGCACACAGACTGCAGTCATCTCATGCTTGTGAAAGAATACTGTCCTCTCTTTAAAATTTAACTGTAACTGAGTCCTTTCATCACTTCTTTCTGAGAAACCTAAATGCAGAACATTTACCTGAATAATTCTGCTGGTGAAAATTTCAAAGTACTTCCTTAGAAAACACAAAATCCCCATTTCCTGATAAAGGCAAAGACTGGTCCAGACAGTCACTTGAAAGCAGGATTCAGTCGGTAAAATGCCACTGCATTTCTGAGTGCAGCAACAGGATCACCATTATGATAATGTAATTGGAAATAAAAGTGCCCATCCTCAAAAACCAGACTTCCCTATTCTTCTATTAAAACCCTGTAGCTGTGTGCTAAGCATTTCTGAATGCATTATATCAGAAATAAAAAGACAGCAACACCTACTATTCAGTACCCAGGAAAGGGATCAGTCCTATCACTGTGAGCGACAGATTTCTTGGAATAACATCAACTAACAGTGAAACCACTCCAACAGAATTTGTGAGCCCAGAAAATGACAAAGAAAGCAGGAAAACACTAATGAAAGGTATGGCTGTATATGAAATCTTGAGAGACCGATTGTGAGTTCTGTGAAAACACCAGAAGACATCTGAGCTGCATGAGAGCAGAGGTGGAAGCAAGGATTACCTCTACAAAGGAAGGGATTCAGCCACAGAGGATATAATCCATGGAACCCGTAAGGTAAAGGATAAGCAAAAGGCATACTGACCTGTATGCAAAACTGTGCTGCTAGAAAAAGTAGGCTTGGGGAGAACTGTTTTTAAATAAAAATTCCATGGCACAACAGTGGGGAAACCCACACATTTATCAGGCACCTTATTGTTTTCGTCTGATGCAAAATAAAGAAATTTGTTGTGAAGAATAACTCTTACATTCTAAACAGGTTTATGGGGAAGCAGACACCAAGAGGACGAGCCTTGGCATATCTTCAGAGTCATTAAAACCGGTCTAGCTGCACATATTTTTATTTTGATCTAATCAGAAAGTAAACAAGAACACATCCAAGCTGTCAACACATGAGCAATCCCAAGAGTAGAATATGTTGTTTGAGATGTCCCAAATCAAATACTTCTGAAAACAGAAAAAGACCATAATATTTGACAGTTACTGCATTCTAAACAAGACAAGAATTTAATGGCAGAATATACACATGAATTTTAAAATGAGACTGGTAGCATTTTAAAACATTTGTCTTCCTGTTGCCTTAATAATATTGAAAATGTTGAATTCTTGCCTGTCTGTAAACATTTCGTTTAGGATGCCTATTTTATGTAGTAATGGACACCAGAAATTATCAGGAGAAAAATCATAAAAGGGCTGCAGCATATAAAACTATTACCCAGATGTCAGGCTTTCACAGGTGCCTCAGTTAAATACAACCAGTGGGACCACTTTCTATCCCAAAACACTGAGCAGGTATTTTCAGAAATCTCTTTGCTGCACAAACCTATGAACAACAACCTAAATAAAAAAGCTTCTGAAATTAAAACTTGAATTCTCTCTACTCAAGAGGACAAAGAAGTAGGTATCTCAGGTTCAGTGAGGAAAAAGGCTTCTATGAAATACTGTCAATGTGAGTCTGAAGAACACTCAAAACTCTTCTTTTTAGCAAAAAGAACTTCAGAATTTCACTCTGTCAGGTAAAGAGGGTCTTGCTCTGTCCTCTAAACACGACTACAAACACTTCAGTGTTCTGCAATGTGCCAGGCACTGCTGTACTGCAGACATGATGGACAAAGTCCTGCTCCTTTAAGAAAAGCAGGCACTGATTGAGGCATATGATTAGAAAACCAGAAACAGCAAGAGGAACTTTTCAAAGATAGGTGTGACACAATTCAAATACTATCACAAATCAAATATTAAAGCTTAATCAGATTCTTGTTGAGCTAGCCTGTAGCACATTAAGTGCATAAGTGATAAATAATAAACCCATAAGCCCATCCTCCTTCGTTAGACAAGAAACAATGCTTCAGTATGATGTCCTTGCTGTATTTTTGATCAGCTTTATAATCTACTCTGACCAAGAGTTCCTAAAAATGAGAGCCAAATAGCAAATCAGTTGAGAAAAAGGTTGGGCTGTATTTAGATGACAACTACTGACACATTATTTCATAACCCAATTGCACTATTCTGACACTCAGGGAAATGTTTCTTAAAGAGAAATTAGCATACAATCCAAACAGGTAGTCACAGCCACGTCCTGATTCATTCACAAGTCCAAACCCTGCTGATACACGTGAGCTGGGGAGCTATGCCCCTGGATTTCCTCAAGCTTGTCAAGGTCAAGCTGTCTCTCTCCAACACCCAACACACTCCAGAAAACCAACACTCACAGCCTCCCAAAAATACAACACCAGTACCTACAAAAGAGGCATTGGGCTTTGGCTTCTCTCCAGATCATTTCCTCTTCACTCACCTCACCCCAGGAGCTCCTCTCTATCTTCCATCCCAAGTCATATGACACTAAGCACTGCTAGAAAAATTAACATCCTCTATTAAGCTACAAGATGCACCCACCTCTTTATTGTTAGAGTCCCTCAAGTTCCAGAATGTCTGCTTAGTTTTAAACAGGCTACTTCAATGCTTCTGATGAGCAGCAGGAGGACAGACCCATGGCCAGGCCAAGAAGGGAAGAGACTTTATAAATCCCCAGAATTTGAACTGCAGCAGAGTTCCCCTAGCACAGTAGGGACACTGGGTTTGGGGATTTGAGGTTTCTTGTGCTCCCCTCCTTTGAATCACCTTGATAATTCCACTTATATCACATATTCCCTTAACGTGGAAGGATTTTTATCTTCTGGGAATTACATTTATATATATTGTTTTTGTGCATGTGACCTTTTGGGTTCTTTACACTAGGGAAAACCAAGTCTAGACACAGGAAAAGCAGACAGATGCTGGGATGACTTTACAGACATTTCAGACTCCTTCCTCTCTTAGCAATGCTTCTTTGCATCTGCTTGCACTACAGTTTTATTTTTTTTAAAGGAAACGGGCATTCCACTTAAATAATGCCGGAAGAATAAAAAAAGCTTGGCACAAGAAATGCATCACTTGATCATCCTCTTTCCACAATCTATGCACATTTTTTTTTCCTTTTACTCACATTTTTACACAGCATTTAACCATGTCTATGGCACATAAACTGATTTGCAGTCTCTTTTAAACAATAAATATTTGTATTGTTAAGGTATTAGTATGCTAACAAAGTAGACCAAATTTTATATTCAAATCTTGAACAAATGCAAATTAATAAAAAGCTGAAGGATCACTTTAAGTTTTGACTAGGGAAATGGTGTAATCCTAATGCATTACACACCACTGAAAAAAATTGTGTCACAGTTTCACACATTTCTGAAATATCTATGTCCACCTATCTTCAGAAGGTATTTTTGCTAATTTGAAAACAACTTTTCTTCACTTTCTATACTTTTGAGCAATGTCCAAAGCTTGTTACAGTGTTACATTCTTGATTCATCAATATTAATGCAATGTAGACCTCACTGATCCATTCATCAATGTAAGACACACTTGGATTTTGATAATCATCTCTTGCATTCTGTAGTGTGACCAGGTGCTAGCAGGTGGCTTACATTTTGCCATTTCTGGATAGCAGTTTGTATTCTCACAAAGGGATGGTGCAGCTAAAAAACCCAGGGCATTTCTAAAAAGGGCAACTTGTCATGCTCATGTATTTTCTTCTATAGACTTCTGTACAGATCTATCAATCTGGACACAGACAGTCATTCCAAACAAATTCAGCAAAGCATCAAAGAGAAATGGCAAGGGTGCCTTACCTAAGGACACTACAAAATACTTTGAGAGATTATAAATAGCATATGCATAGATTAATATCATAAATTTGGTTCTACTGAGTTCATAGATATGGGGAATTACTCTGCTGCTGGAGTTTAGACTTTGGATAAGAAGAAGAATGTAATTACTTACAGTCACTAACAGTCCCATGGGCCTTTTCACAGTCACAGAACTAATTACCCTTTCAGCTGGCTGAGTTAAAATGAGCCTGACTGCTGTTATTTCCGTTGTGGATGAGGCATGTATGACACAGAAACACTGGTAAGGAGTTCTGCACGGCACCAAGGCTATGATGGCTCTGTAAAGGAGTTTCCTTGGATGGCTTGAAGAGACAAGTGCTTCCTTATGGTCCAGAATCAGCATGTCAAACACTCCTCTCCACATCTCTAAGTGCCAGATACCTCTATCTACTGTGAGACAGATTTTCCTGAATCATACACCTCCAAGGAATGTAAAGGGAAACAGGATCAACAATAAAGCTGTTGATACTCGTCCTCCATATTTTCAATTAGCAAACATAAACAAAGAATGATCAAATATATGTAAACTATGCTTAGACTATTAATTAGTTTGCCTTTTATAAAGCTTCAGCTTTAATGACTCAGCTCTTTCGTTTTTGCTAATATTCTAAGATAAATTAATGAAACATTTTAATAACAATATTGTAATATACAATAAAATTAATTTTGACCCATGGATTAAAAGCAGGTCTCAATAATCCAGGGCAAGTTTTGCAGTGGATTTGGTGTAGAGCTAAAATATTCGTCAGCACACATTTGTGCAAGATAATCTGCAGTGCACCCCGCCAGAGCTTTCATGCATCAGTTCAGCTGAGAGTTACATAAAGAGACATTTGTGAGAAAAAGGCAAGCAGCAGAGTTAAGAGATGGATGAGCTGCTCAGGCATCAGTGCCACAACAGAGGACAGTGGCACTTTGACCGCTGGCTCTCTGTAGTCTGTTGCACCCCCTCTGAATGAGGGCAAGAATGTGGAATAGCCATTAGATGGCAACAACTTCAAATTGCTTCCTGTCCCTCCTGCCTCTGACCCACTGACCTAAAACAATCCACAGAACATACAGGCACTTTTAGCACAGTTCAAAGCAAGTACAGCCCTTGCTTCCCATGCTAGTGTGCTTTTTAAGCGAACAGAGGGCCATGAAAAATCCTTTCCTTGGAGGGAATCGGTTTCTGGGAGCCACGCTGGACAGCTCTTGCACAGTGCCATGGCAGGGGAACATCACCTGTGCATATCATGGAACAGAAACACCTTCCTCCAGAAAATTAATGAGCTGTTTCTTTAGAAGAGCAGTAAAGACTGATCTTGATGACATGTCTGCATCTTGGTTCAAAAAACCTTAAAGAGTTTACCTGTATCAGGTAAACCTTCTGAAAACAGCATTATATTAGAAGTTGTTTATACACTTCTGGAAATTTCTTAGGTGCTGATAAACCATAGTTACTGGAATCTGGCAACTTCATTTTGACACTGTCTTCTAGATGTGTTTCTCTTTTCTGTCTGTATTTCTTTTCCATAAACTCTAAGTATGAAATTTGAACTTTAGAGGCTTGTTTGGTATATATTCTTTTCTATAAATCCAAATAAAAGTCTCGATTTTAAGAGAGAAATTAAGTATCATAAAATCATAGAATGGTTTGGAAGGGACCTTAAAAATTATCCAGTTCCAGCCTCCTCAAATTGAACTGTTTTGTACTTAACAGGATTGTCTCCACTACAAACAAGCAAAAAAGGAATTAAAACGTTATTTAACCTGAATTTTCTTCCTTTCCCCATAACTGCTTACAAAGGAGACAGCTACTACACATTTTCTCCACCACACAGGCTCTTATTTACATTAGACAGTATCAGTTTTGCTTTAACAGAAGCAGGAAGCAAAACCACTCATAAAACTGCCTTCCTGCCAGTGACATCATAGTCTAACATAACCTATGCTGGGAAAGGTGTCCTTTGCTTAGGCTGATAGAAGACATCTACAGGACTGTGCAAAATAAGTATAGAGTGACATATACAATGCACAAAGAAAAGAAAATAATGTTGCAAATAACAGCAACAGAAGTACAGGTATTTTAAAAAAAAGCCGACCAATTCCTGAAGGTCATTACCTACTTTAAAATTCAAAGGTGAAAACAAAGGGACAGAGACTTGGTGGACTGTGACACAAGAGAAAGCAAATTCTGCTATTAGCAGCAGAAACTGTGCATTTGACAGTGATGATAGACTGATTCCAGACTGACAGTTGTTATCCAGCCACCAGAAGGAATTGCCTTTCTGCTAAGTAATATTTTGAGTACGAACAAATTTCCATAAGAATAAAATTTTCAAATGTGTATTCAAGCATAAAATAGCTTGGATAAAATATTAATCCTACAGGTGAGAAGTGCTTCCTAAGCTCTTTTCGCAGGGAATCACCTCTCTGCAGGTGGGCAACATACATAAATCTGTGTAATGTGTTATTTATTTTTACCACAGACACTGTCTAAGAGGGTGATTGGAATTCATGCAAATATCCAAGCAGGAAAGCTTACAGTTCATAGTGTGCATTATAAGCAGTTGCTGCTTTCCTCTCTGCTTCACCAGGGAAGACAGAGTATTTATAAGGCTTGATATGCAGCAGTACAAAGATTATGTTACAGTAATATAAAATAACACAAGGTCTACTTTCTCCTTTGTCTATGGAAAGAAAATATAGAGTCATTAACTTGGTCATCATAACACAGCTGCAAAATTGTTTTGTGACGACTGCATTTTTTGAAGAAAAGAGGAATACTGCACAGCAATAGACATCACATAGAGCTAACACCAACCTGGTGGCTCACCCCCATCCTCACTTGCTATCAACCCCAACACATTAGCTTAATCAGTGCAGAACAGCTCTCAAATACACAGGGTCAGCTCCTCCCACCTTTAGGGACAGAAAACACTAAAGAGAAGTGATGTAGTGCACTGGAATATCTAATCAGCAGATCACACAGAATCAATTAGGTTGGAAGAGACCTCTGAAAAGATCTGGCTGTACCCCACCTAAAAAGCACACAAGCAGTTCTATGGCTGAAAAGGCAGAAATAGGAAGACCAGGGAATGGCTGGAATGTGTGCAAGTCTGCTTTACACACAGTGTTAGAAAAGACTCATTCTGTAAGCACAGGTTCAAGAATCTGTCTCCCACCTGGAATAACTCTCAAGAAGGGGAATGCTGGATTCCAAACCCTCCCTGTGGTGAGGCTAACACCCAAAGACTGGTCTGCATTTCAATTACACACAATTACAGTTCTTCCACCAGCTCAGCAGGAAGTTACTTGCAGGAAGTTCTGCAAAGTGATTGCTGAGGAAATCCCTCACATGTCCATAACACAATCAAAACAAAAGGCTGTGAAACAACATTTCTCTTCATTACAGGTGCTACTTTAAGTTCTAGAAAATTACTTTTAGCCTGTCACGTAGTTTGAACATTTCCAACATTAATTTTGAGAGCCTTCAGCCCAAACCAGGGCAGATTCCAGAGTATACTGAACACGTGCACCTAAACCCCAGTATTTCAAATACACAAAGTTAAAATATGCATCATCTCCAGTAACTGCATTTTTTTAAAAGCTGACCATAAGCAATGCTTAATATCTGGAACTCAACATGCTGAAAACAGTATTGGTCTTTTTCCCAAATATCTACCACCCAAACAGCTGCCTGGCTACCTTACAAGACAAGACACACTTTTACCCACAGCAGCTGCCAGATTTTACATCTGAGATGGTATTTCAACCAACCAGAATTACTGAGAGTGAACAAGCATTTCCTAATAAAAGACAGACCCTAACTTACTGCTGTAATGCAGCTGCCAAATCTAACGGCATTATGAGAAAGAAGGTATTAAAGTTATAATCAAACTTATTATATGATTTAAATAGAGCCAACAATGCTAAAGCTATATTAGTAGCAGTAGCCTTTTTTCCTGACACACTAGGTATTCCAGACCATGGGAAAACTACAAATCATTGCCAAATAGAGCATATTTATAGAAATATTTTTCAGGTAGTTCAAAGAGTCCAGAGCTGAAGATTTCAGAGGGCGCTACAACTGTAGAGAGAGAATATGTAACACACACACACAGAAAAAAAAGAACGTGTCAAAAAACCGTTTCATTAGAATATGGGACTTTTTGCCTGCAGATTATTTATAAAAATGTCTAAGGAAGGTACCTGAGATAAAAATCAGTTGTTAACAGGCTTTGAATTGCTACATGGAGGTCAAAATCCCCCTGCAAAATTCCTGTGGTATTGAGAGTTGGGAAGGTCAAACTCCCCCTATCATTTTCCTTGTTAGAAAAAGAAAGAAACAACCATACCATTTCTTTAGTAAAAGAATTCAATTCTAATTGTACAACAATATGCAGAGCAATAATGAAGAAATTCTAGTTTCCAAGCAACTCCCTATGCTAAAAGAGATTGAAAATATTCTAAAAAAAAAAGAAAATCAGACAGCAGTATCACCACCAAATACAGAGATATGCCTTTTCTGATTAAGCTAAATAGGTCCAAAATGAGAAAACCTTCTGGAAAATGAAAAAGGTAGTTATCAGAATTGCAAAAATAACTTTTAACCAAGGAAAATGTGTACATATGAGACTTCCAGCAACAAAAGTAAGTCACCAGGAACAGTAAAATTTTACACATAGGCAGCTATTAAAAAAGAGAACTCTCTAGAAAAACAGATTTCCAGCATTATTCTACAAAATTTACAGAGGCAGCTGCCCTCCAAATCACTGTATGGTTGATTCCTGCATGGCACTCAGACTTTCATTGTAGAAAGAGAACCCTCTGTAAACTGCCATTAAAAAAGCATGCAAGCTCAGGTCCCAAAATACAGCTGTTAACATTTGAAGGTTCCCCACCAGAACAGTGAGTTGAAGACATGCTGCTATAGAATTCAGGTCCACATGCTTTGTAAAATTCTACATCTTCCATTACATATGTATGTTAGCTTCCCTTCTGCAGAAAGGTTTGAAAGATTGCTCCTCAGATCTTACAGGCACTTCCTCACTCCAACACACCCACATCCCCACTGCAGAGGAAAGTGTTCCTTATTGGATAGATGTACGCTAAAGGAAAATAACTTTTCAGAATTATTGGCTTATTTCACTATATTGCATATATGCAAATATCATTAGGGAATGGGCTACTTCCAGTACCATCTGTCCAATGCCAAGGGCTCTTTAGCAATAGTTTATATGGCAAAAGCGTTATAATGAAGGGAGATCACATTTTATTTACCTTGATGAGTCATTGTGACAGGTTCTTCACTGGATATATTGTTGTAAATGACCACAGCTGTGGCATTATGTGAAGCTGCTCGCAGTATTTTCTCTTTAAATGTACAGTTTCCCCTCTGTAGTAAAGCAATCCACTGCTTGGTGTTTGGTGGGACCTGGAAACGTGTTCGAGGGTCACAGCCCAGACGATCTGCAACTGAAATGGGAAACAAATTTACACAGATGCCAATTTCTCCTAACAGGTAAAATAAAGAAAAAGAAAAAAGTTAAAAATCCTAATTCCAAGTTGCTGAAGTACTTAAATGTTATGCACTAGGAAGCCACTATTCCCTTCTGTAGAAAGTCTAAAAATAACTGTATTCTTATGAAAAAAAGATTTTTAAAAAAGAAGTCTCATGCATTGAAAGCTGTGACTATATGCCCAAGAATTAGGCTCACTAACATAAGCTATTTTTAACTCCAGTGCGGCTAGAACAATGAATTCACATTCAAATCAATACCTGCCTAGAGGCTGAAAAACATTAGAATATGGTTCATCTGCTACAGGCATTTACAAAACAGCTGTTTATCAGTCATTCTGGGGACTACAAATCTTTTTTTCTTCCAAAGGCAGCCATAAGTATCACTGCAGTGAAGTACAACTAAACAAAGCAGGTTGTGAAAACAAGATTTCAGAGTTATCTGCCATGTGCAGGCTACTGTAAAAAAGGACAATATTAAAAGCTGATCCTGTAAAACCCCAGTAGTCAACATCAGCTTTTTACATATGCACATTTTGTAAAGACCTCTAAGATTTCAAACTCATAGGGAAACAAATGGGTTTCCAAACACAATGCACTCGTCAGCTAAACAGGTATAGATGGTATAAAGGAAGAGTAACAGAAATGGCAAATGCCAGATGTCTGAATTCAACAGCGTGCAAAGCTCTTTTGTCCCTTCTAATGGTGTAACGTATCCTGGAACAACCCAAAGCCACAGAGCTGTGCACAAAACGCACGAAACCCAAGGCAGAAGTAAATTCACAGCAGCTGAAACCGATGAAAGATGGGTCTGTTTGCACAACTGGAAACACAGTCTAGTCTGATACACTGGTAGTATCATTAAAGGGTTTTATAAATTTAGAGCCAACAACAGTTTATAATGCAAATATATTTATCTTTTCAAGTGCCAAGAGTATAATAATCTTTGGCTACTAAAAATAGTAGGGATAAATAGTGATTTTTTAAAGACATAAACAAGCCATTTATCTGCATAACAGCTCAGAAAACATTAGTTCTGCAAAGTCAGACCAAATCAAATAAAGTCTCCCAGAGTTTTTTTCCTTTTCAAGAAGTGAGTTAAGCACAACCATGAGATTTCAGCAAAAAATCAACCACCAAAAAAAATACCCAGTTAACTATTAGCTGGAAACAAAAAAAAAGGTCTTTTTAAGCACTTTCAGCTTAACACAGCTGAGGTTAAAACCTGTAACAAAGGAGATTCAAAGAGCTAAAGATGTTTTCTGAAACAAGAAAGAAAATCTTCTGCTTGCTTAAAGATAGCTAGAGCAGATGAATCTATACTGTGGCAGACATACAGGAAGTCGTTGCGTCTCTTAATTTGGACAAGAAGTGCCTCTCCCTGTTCCCCTGGAAGGAGGGTGGGGAGCCAGATACCAGCACATCCTTTTCACAATTGTTTTTCAAGCCTGTATTAGACATCTCAGACATGGAGAGCTACTTGCTGTATTTTTATTTCATACAGACATCAGGGAAAATCTGAAATACAGATGCCTGAAGCCAAATTTTATAGAGTGTTTTCTTCCATTACCCTGACATCATTACTTGAATCCCTGTGGAAACTGCTATCTAGCACTGATCCACACGAGTTTCACAGCACTGGTGATGGCCATCACAAACATCAACACTCACAGAAGAGCATGTTCATGCCCACTGCACTTTTGCAGGTTGTCTTTGTAATCTTAAATTTGAGAATGGCATGATTTTTTAAAAGAACTACAGTCCTTTTTGAAAACGTTCAAGAATCACAACACAGCACATGTGCCAGCAACCTTTTTGCCCTCTGTCAAGATTAAAGCTTTTTAATGCACGATTCCACCTTGTTCTGAACCTTTCTACTCAAAACACGAAAGGGGGAAGTGCCAGCAGACTGTGATAGGAAGTTTCTCAAGCCTTGAAAGCTAAAAATCCCATCCTTCTCCCATGAAATCATACTCAAGAATCTCAAGTATGATACATCTGTTGGAAAGTACCATTTTCTAAATGGCTACAATTCCACAGAATCCCCTCAAACAGCCAAAAATAACTCTCAAAGTTATGGCCAACATAAATTTAACTAGAATATATGGGATTATTAATAATAGTAATCCTACAGATTACATACTGTTTCCTTTAGCACAATCATGATCAAAACTAAAATATGAAGTGAAAACAAAAATGGCCACAAGAACAAGGTAATGGGTTATTACAGTGAAAAGCCATAAAAGCAACAAAAAGCACCTTGAATGAACAGGCAGCATTCTCAATTTGAAATCTGAATGCTTGAAAATTTTTAGCTTAAAAAGCAACAGAGAAAACAGTAAGAGATAACAGAACCTGCATCTGTTGGAAAGGTAGTACAAAATTTTCTACCACAGTAGAGATCAAAGTCTCAGCTGTGGACAGAGCTATGAAATGTTACTTGATAAAGCAAGAGAATTAGGAAACAAGATATTAAAGAGATTAAAGCTTTCCAGATATAGACCAACAAACAGCACTCAAATGCTTACAGCACCTTATTCCTGACGAGGTGTATACAGCATATCCTGATGAAAATTTAACAGCTGACAACATTAGCTCAGTACTATTTAAGTAATACAAAAACATTGAGGAAAAGTTGGTTGGTTTAAATAAATCTGAACTGTCTGCAAGTCACTTAAGATTTAATAAAAAGTCACAACCCACTTTCTTTTCATTAGCATTCTATTACACCACACAAATGTTAAGTAATCTTTTCACTTTTAACTAAATAAAATTCAAAAACAATAGCGAAAAATGTGAGGTGTTCTGCTTGTCTTTTCAATAGACTGAAAATACTCTGAAAAGTGTGAAAGTCTTAAAATCACAGTCACCCTTCTAAAATATTATGATGGTTACAATAAAACATCTCCTGTACAGCTTAGGTGTCAGGGATATCAATGGGCACTGAAGGAGACACACATGAACAGGGTCAGCCAGAATCATCACTGACACTTTCCACTACCCTGCCCTCTATGATCTTCTATCCAAAGTTCAACTAGAATCAACAACACAGGTTGCAAGCACTACCTGGATGATCATAGAATTGTTTGCATTGGAAAAGACCTCTAAGATCATCGAATCCAATCATTAATCTGGCACTGTTGTGTTCACTACTAAAACATGTACCACATCTACAAGTCTTTTAAATCCCTCCAGGTATGGCGACTCCACCACTGCCCTGGGCAGTCTGGTTCAGTGCCTGACAATCCTTTTAGGGATGGAATTTTTCCTAATATAGAATCTAACCCCCTCCAGGCACAGCTTGAGGCAGTTTCCTCTCATTGTGCCACTTGCTACCTGGGAGAAGATGTTGAATGCCACCTGGCTCCACCCTCCTGAGGGTTTTAGACAGAAAGAAGTCAGCCTCTCCTCATCAGACCCGTGCTTCAGCCCCTTCCCCAGCTCCTTTGTCCTTCTCTGGACATGTTCCACTATCTCAGTGTCTTTCTTGCAGTTCAGAGGTCCAAAACTGACGTTACCTGCCAGAATAAAAAGCAACTTCAAATTAAATTATTCTGAAACAAATCACTTGCACAGAAAAAGACATGATCAGAAGCCACTCATGGAAGTTCAGAACATATAAGCATACAGAATGCCATTTAAGTAAGTTTCTCTATAGGTGTTCCACTCTTCTGGCTTATTTGAAATATAAGCTATTTACCCTGCCTGTCTCTGTGTTTATCTATGCATCATGTGTTGGCAAAACCCCTAATTTTCTGTTAAAAGTGGCAGCCTGCTGGGTTAAAGAGCTATGTACAATGTTGTTGTAAATACCTCCCTTTCTACCATAACTCCCAACACCACAGAAGAGCCTCTTTACAGAAGAATCAGCTGTGATTTAAGTACCAACCATTTGGCTTATGTTTGTTTTCTGCTTTAGGAGAGCTTCATGTTCCTTCTGCAGAATATACAGGGCTGCTCAGTTAATCTGTTTTTCCTTGAGCATTTTTTATAATTCAAGATCCCTTTTCTGCTGAAGGACTAAGGTTTGTGACAGCATCTAAGGGATGCATGGGAAAAAATAGTTAATGCAACAGATCCAATCAAGGTTCCTCAATTACTGAAACAGTAGTGGCAAGCTCACATCAGCACAGCAACAGTACTTTCCTCCTTTTCTTTTCCAATTGCTTGACCATATTTTAGCTTTCTCCCTATAAGGAGAGCCATTTTGTGGAGCAAAAATGAAATGGAAAGGGCAGCTCCCAGCACCACTCTGTCAGAAGTGCACACCTGTCTGAATGCAGACTGTCCTCTAGCTCTAAACTGTGGCTGGGTTTGCTCTTTCTCACTCTGTGTGTTTCTGCTGCTCTTGCGTCGCTTTGAACGTAACTGTGACACCCCCTCCTTCAGCCAAGGTTGCTGCACTGGCTGTTATCAGACTTTGCCCCCTTTTCACAGAAATATCCCCCTCTCTAGGCATTAATCATTTTATTCTGTGCAGGGGTTTTTCCTCTTCTTTTTTTTTTTTTTTTTTTTTCCTCTGAAGGTCAGATATCTTGCTATTGATTTCATCTTAGCTAATACTGTACTCTGTAAAGCCAGCACCAGTTGCCAGAGCTGGTCTGTCTCAGCTACACATACAGAAATCATTTTAAAGTCTGACCTTCAGTCACTGTAATACAATAGCTGGAGAGACACTGCTAGTATTTTGAGGGACAGCAGATCAAGAGGCTTGTTGGGAAAGAAACCACAGAAGAACAGAGGAAGATGCAGGGTCATGCACATTATACTCCAAAGTATTCCCTCCCTACATTTCTGCTGCCCAGGTAGACACTAGGTAGAACACTTGACTGGTAAAATAAGACAGCTTTGTGCAACGCATTAATTATAATCCTGTGATAAAATTTCCAGAAAAGGAATTCAGCTGGGAAATTCATGGAGGCAATTCAGCAATGCTGACTGATAATTTCAAGGAATGGTACTGTTATTTTCTATCCCATTAGGGCTTAATAGATGCAATGGACTTATTTTCTTTCAATGCATTACTACTTATGTTATTATCCATACAGCCCTTATTCAAGCCAGTCATAATTTATACTTTATAAGGTGGTGCCAATGAATCAATGAATTATGTACAGCAACGTTTTATTTTCAATAGCTTTTTCAGGTAATTGCTTTGACTAAAGCTGGCTTTAGCACAAAAAGAAACTCTTTGAACAAGAGGTAATCTGGTTTCAGGGAGGAAGTTAAACAAAAGAAAATCACTGAAGCTTAGAAGAGTCTTATAATAGTTCAGATTTAATCTTGTTAGCTCAGTAAGTATTCTACAATTATGGCTATATACTCCAATATATAACCTCCACTTTTGCTATCAATTAATGACTACTAATTAAGCTGGATACAAAGATCAATGAAGAAGGACAGAAGCACGGTACAAGATTCTTCTTCCCCTATTCCACTGATATAATTGCTTGTTGCGTTTTCCTTACTGGTTTGGATTCCGGGCCAGAATTTCTGTCTGAATGCTGCCTAAAGCTCTGCAGTTACCAAGAAACTGGCATTTCAAACCTTCTGCAGCTAAAACTTGTTCACACAACATGTTTATGAAGTGCCAGATGCTACAGAATGCTGTAGTTACAGCACGATGCACAAGATACACTTCCTTCCTAACACTGAGCCAATATTGTTTCTTCCACACTTTCACCTTTTTCTAACATATGTTTTGCCTCACATTCTCAGTCTCCTTGCCCAGCCTCAACCCTTCTATCTCTTTGGGGGAGCTCTCCTTTTTATGAGCTCTTTCTCCAAAGCAGCTTTTGTAACCACCACCTCCCTACAAGCCCCTTAGACTCTATCCTTTTCCACCTCTCTTTACCCCCTCATTCCTGACCTACAGGCTCAGTGAATTTTAATATTTCAAGTTTGACTCTGCTGCTATTTCCCTTCCTATCAGCCTCATCACCAGTCCTGGTAATCCTGCCTGCTTCCCAAGCCAGCCAAGGTGTACAAAACCTTACCTCCCAGCAAGTCCTGCAATGGGACTCTTAAGAGTACACATGACTGAATTTCTGGTCCTCACACTGGAATCCAGGCACAGAACAAAAGCAATAACCCAGATCCAACAGCCACAAAGAGCCTTGTTCCCCATGGAGAACGTTTTTGAGGGAACTAAACCACAAAGCACTACAGTTTCTACGAAGAACCATTAAGGTGAGTGCTTAGTGGCTTTTAGCTTGGTTTGCCATGGCCAGGGGAACATGCCTGACACCTAAAGGTCTGCACCACAACTAGTGTCAGGCACTCAGTAACAAAGAAGAGTAAAGGCACAAGTCACTGGAGTGACACAGGGCTGAACACTTGCATGGTACAGGTACAGACATCCAGGAACACCCAGGCAGCTGCTGTGAGAGGACTGGGCTGAAATAACCTGGAAGTGTTCAAGGCCAGGTTGGATGAGGCTTTGACCAAGCTGGTCTAGGACGGTATCACTTCCCAAGGCAGGGGGCCTGTAATTAGACAATCTTTAAGGTCCTTTCCAACCCAAATCACTCTACGATTCTATGAAAATGTCTGGTTGCACAAAGTCTCAAATAACAGGGTAAGGGACTGAGAAGTATTCTGGAACCTCACTGAAAGAATAACATAAACCTGCACTAAACTATCAGAAAATCTGCATCAGGCTGTGAAGACACATTTCACTTCTATCCTTCCACGCATAACAAGAGGAGCTTTTTTTTTTCTTTTTTTTGAATCTGCAAGCATTCATATCAAGTGGTTTAAAACACTCTTCCAATAAGAAATTAAGTCATGACAGAAGAGACATTAATAAGCTAGAGAAGGTAAGAAAAGGAACTCAAAGTAGAAGAACGGAAGAGAGATTAATAAAGAAACAGTGCTGCTATCATGCATTTAATGTGCTTGGAAAAATATGCCCACACAGGTACTGAATGTACATCCAGCAGCCAACTGTGACCGAGAGCTCGCTGGAGCTGCACTTTCACAAGTCACATTCACAGGTGGTCATGCCAATTACTGCCACCCCACTCCCAGGGGAACATTGCCTTTGAAAGCCCCTATCAATTTCATACCAGCCCTATAAAAAGAACACGGAAAGAGTTTTAATACATGTATTAACATGACAAGGTTGAATTCCATTAAAGAAATCCTGCTAAAGAAATGGGAGAAGTGATTGACAACAAGCTGCACTGAGATTTAAAGGACGGGTGACCACATGGGACTGGCATCTTCATAAAGCAGTACATAAAATATTTGGCATATTGAAGAACAGAAGTCAAGAAACATCACAGAACACTTAAAATTACAAATGGTGTGTGGTTAGCAGCAGATCATTGTCCCTAAATCTTGAATTAGTGAATTCACTTATTTCCTCGCAGGCAATGAGTAAGGGATGTAATCAGATGCCCCATTCCTGGAAGTGTTCAAGGCCAGGCTGAATGGGACTTTGAGCAGCCTGGTCTAATGGAAAGCATCCCTGTCCATGGCAGGGGGGTTGGAACTTTACCTTCAAGGTCCCTTCCAACCCAAACCACTATATGATTCTTCACAGAGTATGCAAAAAAATGAAATTAAGGACACTTCAGCTCTAAAACAGTCCATGCCATCAAGGTGCTAACAGATCACCCACATTCGTGAAAATTTCAAAGATAGCCCATAAATGGGTGAATGCTTGACATCAAAGCAGTTTCAAATTCAAGGTATTTTCAAATGAAGTTGTTAACAACTGTAGAGCCCTTTTCTTCTGAGGATACATGAAAACTGGGGTACTGCATTTACTGCTCTAAGAGCAGTGGCTGGCAGCTACTCATGTTTAGAGCTATTAGAAAAAAATTTTGCAAATGAGTTCTACAGCAATATTAACAGGCTGATTAAAAAAACATTAGAGCAATTACTTTCAGCAAGACTGCATTATCTTTTATCAAATCTGAAAATAAAAAAGCAGAAGATGTTCAAGAGCAGCTTAACTAAAAGCATAAAATATTCCAATCTTTCTTACTACATGAAACATTTTTAAACCATAGACACACCAGCAAAATCCAAATAAAATATAAGTATTTAACAACCTACACAGACCAATTCAGAGTACCTAAAAGTAAGGAAGACAACTGCTGTTGTGCTTGCTTTAAGTTGTCTGTTATGAAACAGAAGGGCAAAACTCAATTTCCTCCAAAACTGATAATAAAGTTTTAACAACTGCACTATATCAAACCCTGTCAGGTCTGACATTTTCACACTTCCTGCTCTGCTTTCTCAATAAAGTTATTCATCATAGTACTTAGCAGTAGGTATAAAAACACTGTTTATAATTTTATTTAGCTCTTCTCATTATCAGCTGCCTGGGAAAATGCTGTCAAAGCCTCCCTCAGTGTTTAAATTGCACTTTAGCGAAGGCATATGAAAAGAAAGCAGAAAAAAATTAAGCAGAGACAGATTAAAAAAATTAGTATCAAAAGTTTTTCTTGACAATGCAGCTCAAAAAAAAAAATAAAGTGCTTTGATACCTTGCATGTATTAAAAGGCAGTGCTTTAAAACTTGTTACAAGTACTACTGGTAGTAACAGTGTTCACATCCCTAAAACTTTCAGGACAGACTCCTGACTTCAAGGGGGTTTTGCGAGGATGTAAGTGAGGAATATCAGGAAGCAGAAGAATGACTGCAACATATTTAATGTTAGCTGATAGACAGGATTTGAAGTATGAATAAAAATCATTTCACAGCAGACTTCCTCAACAATTTCTGCTTCCTCACCCTTCCACCCCAAAATTCACCTCGTTAATATACTCTAGTTCTATTTTGCAGAGCTAATGAAACTGAGCTCCAGTGAGACTGGCAAGCACCTGCTGATGCCCAGCCTGATCCATCCGGACCAGAAGCTTACAGAGACTACTTAGCAGAATGCATTTCTTCTTAAGAAGCATCAAAGCATTTTCCTGATCTTAAGATTTGGCAAATTCTCCAAAGCTTCTAATAATATAGCAGTTTTGTGTTATCAATCCTTCTAAACACTCTTAGTATTTTTCACCACTCAGACTCTAATTTTAACGGATTACAATATTTCACTTAGTACATTGATCAGATGTTTACTGTCTAGGAGGCAGGTTGGGACCACTGTAATCCATCAAGTGGTCCATTTCTTAATGATAGCAGTTTAGATAATGTCAAGAATGGGTTTCAAAATAAGATACTGTTAAAACTACATCACTATTACTAAAGAAACTGGTTTCGCTTCAGGCAAAAATCATGACAATACTACCAGCCGTTCAAATTAGTGTTCTCTATAAACCCAAACATTTACCAAAAGAAGAAATGATAGACAACAGCTTTGCTTAATTAAAAGAAAACTTATTTGGACAGTCTATCCACTGTTCAGTACTGCAAACAAGAGCATTTTGGGCTGACTCGAAGAGCAACAAATTGGTAGCTTGAGTCCTTCCAAATCTTGACGGGCAGCTTAAACAGTGTTTTGGAATTGCACACTGAAAAACTGTGACTTCATGCAGCTGCCAAAGCTATCCAGATGCACAGCGAGATGGCTATGCAGCTGTTCTGAGATTCAAGGCAATGCTGTAACCAAATACTGTCAACTATCGCTACCCTCTCTGTAATTAGTAAAGGAATAACACCTCCACCATCAATACACCCGATCTACTGGGATCCATGCTGGAAAGCACATTATGCTTTGCTGAGCCGTTATTCAAGCCAACACTTTCAGAGCACGTAATTATTTTATTTTCCTCTGAGCAAGCTCTTCCTCCTCGTTTGTCAGAGCTCTCTAGGAAAGCCTGCCCAGCCCAGGCAAGGACCAACGAGCCGGCAGCGAGCGGGGGAAGCGTTACCTCCGTTGATTGGGACGGGAGCCACCAGCAGCCCCTTGACCTCCACCTTCGGGGAGTCCTGCCCGTAGCGGCCACGGTCGATCCGCAGGAGCGTGGGGCCGCCGCGCTCGGGGCTAAGCACCGTCACGTTGATGAGCGCGGTGTAGTACGCCTGGCTGGCGTTGTCGGCGCCGGCCGGCCGGACCCGGCCGTGCCACAGCAGCAGCGACAGCAGCAGCAGCACGGAGGAGCCGCCGTTCCAGTGCTGGCGAGCCCACCGCCAGCTCATCTTCGACTCCAGGCGAACCGACGGCCGTCACCGGTTGCCTCCGCCGCTCCCCCGCGGCAGCGTCGAGCCCCGCACGCCCGGGTGTGTCCTATCCCATCTGACAGCCCGGGAGCGGAGAGAGACCAAAAGCAGGCGGACCGGGGAGGAGAGCTCGGGCTCATGCCATGGGAGGAGCCAGGGGAGTCATGGCAGGTCCCAGCCGAGTCTGATCCGCCGCCGCGGCTCCCTAGGGGAGGCTGCTTGGGGAAAGCCGCGCTTCGCCGGTCCCTCAGAGCGCCGCGCTCATACCGCCCGCCCGCCTCCGCGGGGGAGCTCCAGCGGGCGAGGGGAGGAGGCGGGGGCGGCGCTGCGGCCCCCTCCCCGCGCAGCCCCTCGCCAGCCCAGAGGAGGCTGCTGCCAGAAGCCGCCGCTGCCGCCTCAGTCGCGCTCTCAAACAGCCGCGGGGCTCGNCCTCGACTGCAGCTCCACGCTCTGCGCAGCCGCCGCACGCCCCGCCCCGCGCCACGAGGGCGAGAGGCGGAGCTTGAGCCTGGACCACGCCCGCGGAGAGGCGGGGGGCCCGCCACAAGGGGGGGGGGGTGTGTTTGTTGTGTTTGT